>VYXF01004960.1:455802-480768 GCA_013397295.1 Polioptila caerulea | reverse complement strand
AAAAAGAACCAAATCAGAATTGCATGCAGTATATGTAACGGTAAGGAGACATGGACACTGAAAACCAAATCTGCTTTGCCAGTTTGGGACATGTGCTAATGAGAAATTAGTGGTAGCAATAAAAAGGAGTCAAGCAGAAGTGCTGGGGCTACAAAAGGAATTTTATCTCTTAAAGGCCCAAGCTTCCCAGTGTCTGGCCATGTAGATTGCAATTAACAGTAGCAGCAATATCTATCACCAGCACACCCTCCCTGCTGCCATTACTCAGACTGGGAGCTCCTTGCTGCTCAAGGAGCCTGCCCAAGGCAACCCCTCATGGGTTTGCCCACAGACTGCACCTGCTCACAAAGCTCTTTGCTCTCTGAACTGTCACTCCAGGAGCATGTTCATGTCACTGCCTGAGCAGGGAGAGAGAGGAGGAGGGCAATAAATTGACTTAAACTTGTGAAAAGGTCTAGAAACAGAAGCCGTCACAAAATTAGACTGGAGAAGATGGCTAAGATGGTAATTTATTCTGGCTAGATGGCTTCAAAAGGATGGGTCTGTTATTCATTAGAAAGCAAGAGAGAGTGGTTATGAACTGGAATCATGACATCAATTAGTTTCCCCATTAGTGGAGATTGGGATAGCTGGCCAACCCCATGCAAATGAATACATGCAAGGAATTTCTAATGTCAATTTAGTATTACAAACTAATGTAATTGTTAACCTTGATACTTCACATCCATTTTTAGAGCTTAATGAATCAACTGTCTAATTTGTCAATGTTGATTAAAAGATGAAAGAAATGGGAATATTTTCATATGGGAAAGAAATTGCTTTTGAAAAAATAGAACTGATCCCCTTTGTGTATGAAAAATCAGGCATGGAAATACTGAATAAAGCAGAGTTTTTGAATCAGATGTGCTTCTGGTCCTGGTCCAGATGCACAATCATTGAAATATGCTTTAAAAATGTGAGAGTGAAGCACAGATTTAAGTATTTTACTAAAAAAAGATAAGTCTAAACTTATGCTTCCAATCAACCAGACTGGAATCTTTGATTAGATCCCTTAGATCTTTGATTGAATCAGGATTTCAATCAATTCCAGGCAAAAACCAGAGATAAAACCGGTTGCAAAATAAAACATGTTCTGCTTTGTATATACTCAAATTTTTTAAAAGCTCACATCTAATGGAAAAATATTTTAGTTTTCAATTCTCACTGTAAAATCAGTATGCTTCCCATGATGGTTTTGCATATTAGATAACCAATCTCTATGAAACACTTCTCCTCTTTTGGGAAACCAGAGGAGTCAGAGGAGGGGTGGCCTGGGATGGAGTCTGCAATTCTTGTGTCCTTTCAAGCACCAAAAAAATCACAGCAGTTAAGAATTAGTTCCTCAACCCCAACGAGCCCCAGGGGAGCATTTGGCTGCATTTATGAAGAGGATTAAAGAAATAAAGTGCTAACAATGTGGAGAACATTTAGGCATGTTGCCAAAGGACATGATACTCATCACGCACATTCTTTGGAGACTCCTGGATGGCTTTCAGATCAAAAACCACCAACCTTTTTGTTATTTCTGTAGAAGAATTACAGTTCTCTGGAGGTTTTTCTGTGAATCCCTCCTTGAATTTAAAGCATGGTTAACCAGGAAATGCATCAATATAAAAGCTCAGCAGGTTTATGATCATAACTCTGCTTACCTGTCTGCGGAGCAGCCTTTCAGCAGAAGGGGAGTGCACCTGCTGGGAGACCCGGGGCTTGCTCTCTCCCACCAAATGGTCAGGAGCTCTTACATGGTGGAAATGGTCCTTTGGGATTTGCAGGAGTGAGCTGGTGTCTGCTGGCTGTGACTGCACCGACGCCTTGGAACCTTGAGGGGGACAAGAGGCAGAAATGGGACAAGTTCATCCAAGCGTTGTGTCCCAGCCTGAGTGACCTCCCAGGGAAAACTGCTCTGTTGTACCTTGGATCTGACAGGCACAGCAAAACCACTGAATTCAGCAACTGGCTCTCCAGAACTGGGAATAAACTCCCTTCTACTAATAAATTTCTCCAGCATCGTCTATTATTTCATTTTTCTTGGCATTTCCCCCTGATAAAACTGGGACTAGCTGCTGTTAAGAACAGAAGACAAGGAACTACAAGTTCATCTGAACTGGCAATTCCTGCATCCCTGCTTTTGGGCCAATAACTTTGCAGGCAGCCTCACTTCTGAGCACCACAAACATCTGACTTTGAAAGGCTCAGGAGGATGTGTCCATACCTGAGCTTGCTGGGATCTCCAAACCAGCATGGAAATGAAGTGAGAGGGAACAGCACCTGGCAGCTCTCAAGGCTGGTTTTACAAAGCCTCCCAGAAGAAGGAAACACATACTCTCCGGCCTCTTCCTGACCCTTTGTGGTTGCTGGCTACTTCTAAAAGGTTTGAAACTCTGTGTGCTCCCCTCACACACAGGCTCAATGTTTTTCAAAACAATTCATTTAATCTGGACTGCATCCCAGAGAATCTCATTTGTCCTGGAATCCTTCCCAGAGCAACAGCCCCATTACGAAGGAGTATTCAAACAAATGCCTCCTGCAAGTGCCAGTGTTTCTGACAACAAAACCTTCTCAGCTTGAAATATTATGGCTTGGTTGTGGTGATTTATTAGAGGCGCCTGGCACCTCTTGCTGTCTTCACTGCACTCTATAATATTACAAACTGTAAACAGGTGGGGGTGACTTCCCCCACTCTGAAAAGCAATGACATTGGAGGTGGAAGAGGACAGTGATACATCAGAATTTGGGGACCTTACCCACCTCCCAGCACTCTGGCATGCTTGAGATGACTGGAATCTCACCATCAGGAGAAAAACACGTACGTACAACTGTTTAATGTGATTATAAGGCATCAGCTTTACCTTTGCAAAGTATTTCTGCTACACCTCAGTGGATCAGTTGTTCTGTGGATTTACAAGGCTGCAATGCTTGTCCCCAGAAAGCCAGGGCTATTGGATTGGGCTATTCAGGTTCTCCAAACTGAAACTGGGAAGTGAAATCTTGACAAAGAAGGGACTCAGAAATTACCCAATCCCTTGCTGGCATAGTTTTTGTTCAAGACAAGTACAAATACATCCCAATTAAGGGTCAGCAATGAAGCACTGGAAATTCCCTCTGCAGCAAACATGATTCTTTCATGTGGTCAGGAATTTCTTGACTGTTACAGAGACCCATAAATTCTGGCTCAACTGAAGGTAATGGGAGATTTGCTATTGCTTTCAATGGGATTTTGCTATTGCTTTCAATGGGATTTTAGCTGCACCATTAGCATTATGTTCAAATAGGTTCTTCAAAACACTGCTCTTGACCTTGAAAATTGTGTATTGTGGCAAAGATTTCTCACAACACCAGATTCATCTTCCTCCCTTGTGCCCACATATTTTTTTTTTTTTGCTTCTGTTCAACAGTCGCTATTCATCCAAATTCTTATTACTATGCAAATTTCAACATCTTATTTCTAATCTGTTCAAATCTCCTACCATTCTGAACGGTGCTGAAATTATGTTCTGCTTAGAGGCTTTCAAATGGCAATGCTTGTAAAAACTTCCCTGTCTTATCGGTGACAAATGTCTAAAATGATGGCATGCACAGACGAGTTAAAGGTGGCTCCATTCACTTCCCAGCCCCAGGTAACCCCTGGCAGGCAGAGGAACTGGGGGCACAGGGACAAGCCCTGGGAGGCAGCTGCAGGGACAGAGGTGCAGGCAGGGAGAGCCCTCCCTGTAGCTAAGAATATCTCTGAATTTAGCTCCAAGATGTATATCCAAACCACGCACGCTGGGAAGAACAATTCCACACTCTCTCATTTTCCCATTCATCTCACTCTGACACGTCTCTCAGTCCAGCACATTTCTGTTCATTTTACAGGCATTTAGAGACACCATCTTCCCATCTTTCACAGATGTTCCCAGACAGAGCTTCCAAACAGGTACTGCTGCAAAAAACAGGAGGAAATGTTTTCTCTACTGAGATTTCTCCTCTGGGGTGCAGTGGGACAGATGGAGCCCAGGCTGTGGGGACTGAAACCTTAGGGAACCAGGCAGGGGCACAATCAGTGTTGAGCCAGGCCACTGTGACACTGCCAAAATATTCTGAGGGAAGGAGTCCTCTTAAAACAGGGCTTTGCAAGTTGTGGAGGGTTTTTTCACAGGTCTAGACACACGGCTAGAAACCGATGGCAATTTCCCCCCTCCTACAGAAGAGCTTGGAAAACCACAACTCTTGCTCTCCTGGAAAATGCCTCTCTTGTCCCAGCTGCGAGTACCTGATTGGGACTTGTGGTGTGCTGGTTTCCTGTCGCCCAGGGAGGCAGGGCAAGGGCTGGAGTAGGGCGGCTGGAACATGTAGCTGTCATTTGGCAAGGAGTGGGTGCGTCCCACCGAGGGCTTCCTGACACTCAGCAGGTCCTTGCTGGGGGACAGGGTCAGCGCGGGCTCCTTGCAGCGAAGGTCAGCCTGGGGGGAAGAAAAACGTGAGGAAGGCAGGTGTGGGAGGGTGGGAAAGAGGAGAAGTGCCCAGAAACACGAGCTACAGCCATTGCAACCAGGATGGCACGATGGGCATGCACAGGGTGCACGAATGGATCTACCAGGGAGCCATCCCCCTCCGTCGGGGTTGTCAATAAACTCTCACACAATGGACCACAGAAACAGAGGAAGCCACACTGTAGGAATAAACCATGACTATTTCAGGGATGTGCAAAGAAGGCATCATGCCTCAAGGCCAGTAAAGGTCACGTGCTTGGCAGAACTTTGACCCTCTGCTCCTTAGGTGCCCTCATCAGCAAGGCAGGCTGTTTTGCAAAGGTGAGTAGTTTCCTATTCTGACAATAGAGGAAAGAAAAATAAACCAAAAAAAAACCCAATGCAAAATGCAAAAACCAGTTTATCAAAAGTATTTTCTGTTCTGGCTCACAGCACAATTTTATTGGATTTTCTTCTCACATAATGAATAACTAAACCTATTTTATTGAAAAGGATATCTAAACCTACTGCTTCAGGGTGAAAGCCATTCTCTAATTAGAAGGGATATGATGCAAGCAAGAGTTATTGTATATATGTTGACTGTGGAATTTTTACAGCCAAAGAGACTCTTGGAATGGGCAGCCCCAGAGGCAATATTGAGTGGATTCAGGTCTGATTTCATAAGAAAATATCTCCATCCCAGAAATGTTCTTGGGTGTTACTGTCTTGGAGAGTATTAGCAAAAATGGGAGCAAAATCATCTTCCCAGTGTATTTCTATTGAAACAATCATTTAATTGTTAAAATGTCTCAAGTGAAAAACACAGGAATAAGTTTGTGCCACTGTAGTCTAGTACAGTATTTGGCTGATCATTTTTTTGAAAACTTTAGATCTTATTTTCTGATTCTTTTCCCCTTCACTCAGTGCATTACAGGTTTTCTGGAATCAACACAGATTTTTTTGATCCCAATTTTATCCTTTAGTCACAAAAACAAAATTTCACTACGGCATTTATTTGCACAAGAAACATGATGAGATTAAAAGGAATTTTTAAAAAGGACAAAAATGAGGAAAAAAAGAAGAAAAGACAGGGAAGAGGAAAAAAAAAGATCACTGTTGCAAATTTAATGAACGAAACAGGTCTGCACTGCCACAGCATTTGTTTCAGTCCTTGGCAAACTGCTGATTTGGACAGAGCTTGGATACAGACTAGATAAGGGAGACTGCAATCCCCTGATCCAGCTCGGGGAAAGAGAGCAAAACTCGTGCTGGTAAAGCTGAAAGTTTGGATTTGGGAACCTCTCTGTCCCTCCCTGCCTCCCCCTTCTACCCAGTTCAGCTGTTTTGCTGTCACACTGCTGAGCTTTGAGCAGAAAAGGAGACCTGAAACCCGAGATCTCAAACCAGACCCATCTGAATCTGAATCTGAGAACTTGGATTCAAGACTCCATCCAAATCCAACCTTCAGTGAACATTTAGGTTCATTGACAGGATCCAATGTGTGTAATTTCTACTTTTGGATCACCTTGGGGGAAATCTCATGAGTGAAATTCATGAAAACCATTGAAAATGGCTGCAAAATGATCTTCCCAGGCCAGCCCACAGAGCAGTGGGAGCTCCTGACTTTTTGGTTCAGTGGTACTTTTGAAAAACATGTTGTTTTGGCTTGACTGAAAAATCAAATCCAAGTTTTCCTTGAACAAAACAAAAAAAAACCCTCAAACAAACAAAAAAAAACTCCACAAAAAAATCCCCAAAAACCAAAACCAAAAAACCCAACCCCACAAAAAAAACCAACAATCCAAATGTTTTTCAGCTAAAGCCACATCTAAATGAAGTGTAAAAGTATTGCACTTAGAAGAGATTTCAATGAAAGCTTGCAGTTTTTCAGGAGTTTGGGCAACTGTTGTGACCAAAAACTTTTTTGGTAGTGATAAAAAAATCACAAAACCCTTTTTTCAGTGGAGTTTTGCTTTTTTTTTTTTTTTGGAGAGGGGAGAAAAACCGTCTTTCCTGGCTGTACCCTTGAGACTTCACAATGCTGCCAAACAAGGTTGTCTAATCTGATTCAAAACTAGGAGGGTTTCTCCTCTGTCCAACTCTCCACACTAATTTTGAAACAAAAAGCTTGTTACAAGAAGTTAAACAGAGTTTACAAAATCTTTTGCACAGGATGCCATGAAGCATGATGGGAAATATTGTCACGGTTTAAGAGATGTTTCTCAAATAAGTGCTAATTAGGATGATAATCAACTAATATGGCAGAAAATTTATGAACAACACAAGCATCCAAAGGCAGGTACATGAACAACAACAAAGAAAACAGGAGTGATCTAAAAATGTTGGGAAAGGAGTTATGTCTGTTGTACAGCAGAAAAAAAGCATTTGACTGCTACACAGCTAAAATTGTCTAATGTTTCAGAGAGGAGATGGTTAAGGCAGGGTTCAAAATACTGGTTATGCCAGTCAAAAAGCACTGAATAGTCAAATTTTTAAAATTTTTTTTCCCCAGCATGGTGACTGCTAGAAGGAATTTGCAAAACAAGAATCATTTTGGAGAGATCCTCATCTGATATTTGTAAAAGAAACAGTCTGGCACCAATCATGCAAAAAGCCTTGTGGTGCCTGTTCATAATGACAAAAATCCACTCCAAACTGAAGTGCTGGGGCTGACCCTTCAGTGGGTCATTAGCTCACGGGTGTCTCTTCCCCCAGCATCACTGATTTGTTTCGGATGGGGAGGAAATTTCAACCTTGATGCTTTCCAAAGCTTGTTTTTTGGCTTGTTTTTTTGTTAAACTACTTACATTGTTTATACATAAGACACTAAAAGCAAAATTGAAACAACCACTTGATCCAAGGAGCCAAGATGGTGGACCAGGGTGACAAAACCCAGGACCTAATGGCATTAAGGCCAGCATCCTGTTCAGGGAAGAGGCTGGAGCTATTTGGGCAGGGGCTGGAACTGGAAATGCCATTAGGCAGGTGCAGAGAGCTGGGAGCAGTATTTCGAACCCTGTAAACATCAGACTACACAGCGACCAGTGTATGTACATTGCTTTCCAGAGCATTAAGTAAGTGTGTGTTAATGTCATCAGGAAAAGAGTCATCCGTCAGAGCTAAGGACCAGGACTTTTCAGACAGAATATCTGACGTCAGAGACAGAGCCTCCATCTCAGCTAGAGGGATCTAAAGGGAGAGATGATTAAACATAAGAAACCAGGACACAAATCTTTCGGAAAAGAAAAAAAAAAATAAAATAAAAAAAATCATAATCTAAATACTTCTAGACACTAAAGCAATAACCCTGCAGTGGGAGAAGCTACATCATACATGTTACCAGGGACAGAACATTAAAGAAATTAAATATAATGAAGAAATTTAAAAAGGAGGGGGACATTCATACTTTAGTGCTTACCAAGGATCTGGGGGGGGGTTTAAAACTGTACACTAATGCTAGCATTGTATTTTGCTGTTCTCCTGTCTACATGAAAAGCAAAAGTAACATTACTTTCATAACAGAGAGATTCATCCTCTTGGCTCTGATCAAATACAAGAGGTTTCAAGATCTGATTTCCCTGAAGATGTTCCCCCCCCGTAACCATGCTGGTTTCTAAGCTAAACTTAGAAACTTGTTGAGCCTGCAAAGGTTCCACAACAACAAAACCCTATTTTCAGGTGGTGTAGGGAGTGTGCCTTTCCCTGTGCCTGAGGGAGGCTGCAGGGACCAGCCTCCCCCTCAAGGGACCAGAATTCTCTTCCTCACGGCTAAAAGGGCACAGGGAGAAACTTAAAGCTTGATTTCAGTCAGCAAACACCTTCCTGGTGTTTTGGCTGGCTGTAGAGCCTCCAGTGAAACCAATAACTGTCCTACTGAAATAGCCAACTGCGTTTTTCAGCCCCCAAATGTCCCTCAGGCCTGGCCCCAGCTCTCTCCTCTGGCATTGAGAAATCCTGACTCAGGAGTCACCTCTACACAGCCACACTCCTGCCTTCATGCATCTTGCACAAATGGATCCCCTCTGAAGACATTCAAACAATCAATAAATGTCCTTATCAAATCATTGACAAAGCTCTCCCTAGACACGGAGGTCTTTTGATAAGAAATGTGAAAATGTCACTGCAGATTCTAGAGGAAAAAGAGGGAGAAAAGTGGACAGCAGCATCTCCCCCAGAGCAGCAGCTCTGCTGCCAGGCACTGTAAGAGGGGGTGTCAGCCCTGCAGCAGGCTCAGTTCTCCCCAGATCCCCTCTCTGAATGCAGTGCTCATGGCACCAGGAATGGCATTTCATCAGGGAACCTCGAAACCTGACTCATGCTTGCAGGGGCCACCTGCTCTGGGCAAGTTCCAGGTGCTTCCTTTTCATTTCTCACTGTGCATTTTTTTTTTTTGCCATCCTCCGTGCTTGAGAAGTCTTTCAGAAGCAATAAATCTTCCAAGAGAAAACAGAGAGGCCCAGATCTCTTGCATTGAAGTCATCAAAGGACTGGGTTTTCTCACTCTTAGAAATGGCAGCAGCGGGATGGAACAAACCCAGCGATGAGTGAGCCTGGAGAGGCTCAAAATTCAGCTGAGATAAGTCAGAGGGTCGGGCTCCTCTCATCTAACCTTGGCTTTGATATCTCCTCTAGCACACTCATCTGCTGGCAATGGATGAGAGAGATGATTTGGAGCCCCTGATTTCGTAAGAGGCTCCCCAAAAAGGCATCACTGCAAAGGCTGCCAGCCTGAGGACAGGAATCCTTAAGAGGGATCCACCAACCAGAGCCAGGAAAAAGTTGTGCAGGAGCGTGGTGGACACCAGCAGCTCCTGCCTGCTCGAGCTGCCCTGCTGGGAGCTGCTATTAATCAGGTTGCTTTCAGCAAGTGCCAGCACTGCTCTAAATTCCTGAGTTGCCTGAGAACATGACAAATGGTGTGAACAGAAAAGCCAAAATGTAAACAAAACATCACCCCACTTCAGCCTTCCCAAACCCAAAATTGAGTTTGAAGCCGTCAAAACATTTTGTTGGAAACATCCAACTGATCTAGACCAGTTTTAATTATAGAGAGGGGGGGGGAAAAAAAGCTTAAATTTTAAAAGAAAAAGCCATTGCAAACTGGAATGCTATATTTTTTCATTACAGAAATGTCAAAACAAACCCATTTTCTTTTTTTGCTGCAGCAGCACTTTCTGGTGAAAAATGTTGTGACAAAAAATTTTCAACCAGCTCTCACTGAGTTTCCTACTGACCCTCTCCCTTCCCAGCCAAAGCTACTGTCTCTATTCCTCTGGCAATTATTAGAGACAACCACTTCCTATAGCTTAATAGACTCTGGGATGCAATATGGAGCAATCAGAGGGAGACATGTTATCTGGCTATATAAAGATTTGCAGTAGGATTTCATTTTACCTAAGCTTGTTCCTTTCTTCTAATGAACCATCAAAAGTTGGATAATTTAGAGTGTCAGTGAGCTCATAAACAAGCACACTGATTTAACAAGAAAACTTCTGCTATTTTTAGCCAGAAAGGGGGGCAGGGTGGGGGGAATAGATCAAGAAATAAGGAATTTGCTCAATTCCAGCTGCAGCAAAAAATAGATGTGCTTGAATTATTATTATGGTCACTGCTGTGTTTTAGGGAAAATATTTGCTCTAAAAATATTTGCACTTAAAAAAAGTATGTATTTTATTCTAGGAAGTAAATGGACTAATTTTAAACAAGCTCTGTCTGCTCAAGAAAGCACTGGAGCACACGGTTACTTCTGTGAATCATTAAGGGCTGCCTCCCCTCCTAAATTCACTAGATCAGGGATGAGCATCTAGTTTACAGTGAGCCATTTGCAAGAAGCCTCTTTAGGGAAACCCTTCAAAACTGGATTTTCATGCAGTACCAGTAGGCACAGAACACAGAGATCATTGATCTCTGGAAAAGCTCTGGGAAAGCCTCGCTCTGTGCTGCAGGCTCTGCAGACATGCCCTGGCATTGCTGTGGAGCCCTGCTTAGGAGCAGGAAGCCAAATGTAAGAACCCCACTGAAGGATGGAGATGGAATTTTGTGCATTTCCCCTCTAACACCCATGAACTGTAAATCCCAATGAAAAACTTCTTACTGTGCTGGCAAGGGGAAGTCCGAGCGTGTTCTCTTCCTCTTGCATTGATATACAACATCATCTACTCCCACAGAAAAAGCCAAAGTGACTTATGCTTCCAAATCCCTGTGACTGCATTACATAAAGAACTTTAACTTGCTATTAAAGGTCTCAGTCAAATTGAGTTTGGATGGAGACTTTGCAGGAAATTAGGAATATTAACCTGGTTCTCAGAGCTGTAATATTCGGGAGCTGGGAGGGCATAATGATGGCACACAGAGCCTGACAGGTTGTCCATCAGCTTCAGCTCTCCTTCCAGAGATTCCTGGATCAGCAGTGATATGGTATCAAACAAGTGCCTTTCCTAGGAAGGGTGGTGTACAGCATGCAGAGAGAGAGAGAGCAAGCCAAAAAGAGAGGAGGAGAAAGGCGAGGGACGGAGATAGAGAGAAAAAAAAGGACAGCATATCAAACACAATGAATAAAATGAGGGAAAAAAAATAGAAGGGGGAAAAATGTGGAAACGTTCAAGGAGAACAGCAGTAACAGGAACAATGGGACAGGAGAAAAGGAGAGAGAACAGTGCAGTAATATCACAGTGAGCAGAGACAGCTTTCCCAGACATTACGAGAGATGGGGCGACGGCAGCTGCCCCGAGACCACGGCTGCTCCCACCCGGGGCCCTCCTTGGGGACAATCTCCCTCTCAGCAAACACAGCTGGTCATTCCTGGGGGCTGAGCAGCATCTTCCCATTGGTGCTGTCAACTTCAACAGGACACTTCTTGCTGCAAGGCTTCTACACACACGGTCCACGCTTTTGAGCTGCAGGACCTAATACTTGACACCTAAATCCATATCCAGAGGGCACAGAAATTAAAATAACCTGACTGGAGAGAAGCTGAGTGCCCTGTCCATGGGAGCTGCAGTTGAGCAGGATGGACATGTGTCAGGTCACTGATTCACGTGCCAGACATGGGCTGGGATGCTCCCAGTGTTCTGGCCAATGTCAAACCAGCTGGCCACAGCCCTGGGCTGGTACAAAGCAGGGTCTGGGTTTTGCAGGCAGTGGGGAGCGATTTTAGGATGCACCTTCCACGTAGGGAATGCCCAATGCATACAATGGGATGAGGGCTGGCGCTACAGTCAAACAGCACACAGTGCAAAAATCTCAGGAAAGAGGCAAGCAAAAGAGCATGCTGTCCTTGCAGGGTCATGTCCTGGGAATTGTATTGCTCTGCTATCAAGCTCAAGCATCAGATTTGTCCTGAAGATTTGGGCTGGGAAGATAAATAGTCAGAATAAGATCTCCTGGAGGTTTTTGAGGCTTCTGTTTGAGGGAAAGAGCAAGAAACACACTCAGGAAGTTTTGACTAGAATAAACCCTTTCCCAGAACACCTTCAGAGAGGGCAGGTTTAACAGGCTGCAGAGTGAGGGTATCATTCTGACTGATTTGGCTCAGTTTTGCAATTTCTCCTTTTGGCCAGTTTTGGTCCTGGTGCAGGATGACTGGGCTGAGGACAGTTTGCCAGCACTCTGATCAACACACACAGAACCAGTGGGGATGTTTTGTTTCTTCCTAGAGGACGTAGTAAATCTGGATTTCCCCACAGTGCCCTGAACTCCTTTTTCCTGAGCCAAAGAGCAGCTTTGGACTCAGTGTCAGACATCAGAGATTCTAATGGCACCAGAAATTTCCAGTAGCTTAGGAACTGAAACAAAGCTTAAGCAGGGATTTACTCTCTCTCACCCTTGGACTAAAGATCATAAATGAGTTTTTCATGCATTAGAATACACATTAGTCCACCCCAGGCTGAGGCCAAGATATGCTGTTGTGAAATCATGATGTAATCAAAGTTAATGAGGTCTGCATAGAGTTTAACCCAATTTGCAATCAGCTAAGACCAAAAAAAAGGCTGGACTGTATTTCCTGAGTAATTTCAGTTCAGTGACCCCCCAAAGAACTTGTCTGGGGCTTGATCTCACCTCTTATTCCTCAAACTGAATCTCTATCCAAAAACTATGCTTTAGGGAGATGTGGTGCAGCTTGTTACAGCCATGCTCCTGGCTCTAAGACCTTCTGCCACAAGCTCTGGTGAGCTCAGGTTTGAGTCTCCTCTGGATTATTCTATTGTTAAAAGAATCTTTTCTTTCAAGCCTGACTGTGGGGATGGATTTTAAATTGAGGTTACATAAAACAAATTTAATACTGAAGAAAAGATTAACCAAGTTTTATTCCTCTTTTATGTTGTGGTTCATGGGCTGTATTAGAAAAGCAAACACATTACACCCATGATTTTGCTATCATGAAGGACCAGTGAAAACTCTGAATTAGAGTAAATTTGGTGCTAGCTCTGAACTCTGGGGCTTGAGCTGACCTCCAGGGTGAATTGCAAAACTCTCTCCCTCCAAACAGATGCATTGAGGTGGTCTGGAGACCTGCCTGGGGTCTCTTCTCTGCAGCATTGGTTCCCAAACCCACAAGAGTCAGCAGCAGACAGCAGGGAATACAAGCCCAGGACACCTGGTACACACCTCTTTCATTACCAACTCATGCAAGTCTTCCCCCAACAAAAATGCAGGTCAAGCCCCCCTCACTCTCCACCAGAGATTCTCACCATATGATAAGCTAGTGAGAGCTGAGAATCCACTTTGACTTGCATGGGATTGGTAAATCCACAGGGGCTCTCGGGTCTCTCCCCACTGGTGGTGCCTGTCCATGCAAAGATGTCAGAGGGGCTGTGCTGGCCAGGGCTGATGGTCTTCATCTCCATCTCCAGTTCTGCTTCGAGCTCTGCCTCCTCCTTTGCCTCCTTGTTGCTCTCCTCCAAGTGCTTCATGAGCACGGCGATCACCACGTTCACCAGGACGAACTGGGCTGTCAGCACAAAGGACACGAAGTAGATGGGGGAGATGACGGTGTTGTAGCAGGTGGACTCCTGGTCACAGTCACGCAGCGTGTCCTGGAAACGACCACAGAATCAACCAGGTTGGAAAAGATCTTGGAGATCGTCAAGTCTAACCTATCACCTAATTTAGCAGCTAAACCATGGCATTAAGAGATAGAGGGACACGAAGAGATTGCAGCACGAACCACAGTCTGCAATGGGCTCTCATTTCATGAAGAAAACTCAGAAGATTTGGCAAATTTCACGTCTAGAACAGCAATACACTTGCTGACAAAACCTTAAGGCTTACCTTCATTATCCCATTCCAGTTGTCTCCTGTGGACACTCGGAAGAGGGTCAGGAAGGCCATCCCAAAGTTCCTGAATGTGGCGTGCCGTCCCAGCCCCTCGCAGGGGTGAGTGTCATCACACTCTGTGAGACCAAGCAAAGCTGTGAGACCTCCATCCCCACACCACTCCCACCCCTCCCACTGGCACAGGCAGACTCACCGAGATCTCCAAACAGCTCCACTCCAAGAGCTGCAAATATGAAAAACAACAACATGAAGAGAAGGCCCAGATTCCCCACCTGAAAAGAGAAAAAGAAATGGGGGGAAAAAACACAAAAAAAGAACATTCATTGATTTTTTTTTTTTTGTTCCAGACCTGTTTCTTGCTGTATTCTTTAATCCAAAACTTAAATTGCTTCAGGGCAAAAATGACCTCAATGTGAGGACTGTATCTCAGTGCTTCAGGAGGGAAATGTGATTCTCTAATGACAGCAAAGATAAAATGATTAGCATTCCTCTGCAATAGGAAATGAGCTGTGGGCCAGAGGAGCCCTGGTTTGATATGGCAGTGGGTTACCTGTGGCAGTGCTTGCATCACAGTGTCCAGGAGGGCCCTCATCCCCACAGCCATCTTCAGCAACTTCAGCACTGTGGAAAACACATTTGCAGTGTGGTAACAGCAGCATTAGCAGAGAGGCACAAACTCAGTCCCTCTCCCAGGAGCCACAGATTATAGGAAGAGAAATGTGAAATCTTGTCAAGTGTTCTCCATTAGCTGCTACAGTCCTTGGCCTTTTTTACATTGCTCCTTGTTGCCTGGATACTATCAAAACCCTGTGAATAGCAGCATCACCTGCTCTGAGACTTGGAGAAAGCATTATCACTCTGCCTGGCTCTTCCTTCCCCACTTTATCTGTGTTGGACTCATCTCCTTCCTCTGGTTATCATGAGCAGTTCCTTTCCCAGCCCTGGGCCTACCTTCCCACTTCCATAGGCTACCCACTTTCATACGTGATTCACTGAGGATGATTTACACATCTCTTCCAGAAGGTTGCATTTCCAATTGGAAGCTGCATGTATTTTTAATTCTGAAAGGGATCCAATGCACAGAAAACCCACTTTTCCCCCTCTTGAGACACAGCAGCATTTAATTTCTCCTCCAGCTCCTTCTCTGCTTAGATGAAGGCTGTAATCAAAACAATTATTCCTCAGGGCACAATATCCTTCAGGAGGGCCTGGAAGTACTTCATTAAGGGCCTGAGCACTCACATTTTACATCTACATCATTTGGCCCTGACACCTCCCTGTTTGGAAAAATCAGGCCCTGAAGAAGTTGGCTCCGTGACTTGGGAATGTGTCTGAGGGGACAGATGGAGGCAGAGTGACGAGGCATGCTTTGTCACCAAGTGGTGTGATGTAAAGCCTCATGGGAATTTAAATTTATTAGATGCTCATCTTTTAAAGCCAATGTACTTGAGCTTGTGTTCTCTAATCCCTGTTAGAGATGACTTTGATTTGACTGGAGCAATTTTCCCAGGTACATCTCTGGCAGTTACAGCCACAGCTACTTCTCCCTAATTTCTAAGCGCTCAGCCTTCAAGTCCTCTTAAGGCAGAAACACATGGTCAGTTGGCTCAGCTTTTTGGCTCCTTGCAAGTATTTCCCCCCATTGTTCTTTTACTTGTTTACAGCCTGTTGATGCCAGAACTATGCACATCATGATGGGGATGTGCCCCAGGACTGTTTCCCAATGCTTAACTCTCTCCTAGTGCTGACCATGTACCTCAAACATGAGTCAGTTCTGCTTTATCCCTCTCACCTCGAGCGATCCTGAGAACCCTCATGATCCGGATAATCGTGGGGTTAATTGGTAGTGAAGCATTCACCTCGATCTCTTCCAAAGTGATGCCCATGATAGACAGCAGCACAATTGCCAGATCTAATTGGTTCCATCTGGAGACAACACAAAGTGAAGTTTAAAATCTACTAAGAAGCTGGCAATGGGAGGCAGCTTGTTTCACACGAATTCCAGTCATTTCAATTGTTTGAGCACTCAAATGAATCTGCAGTATTTTTCAGAGGGTATTATACAAAAGCAGTGATGTTATGAAATCATTATAACTAATGCATCTCATTAGAAAACCAGCCAATTCCAAAGATATCCTTGACTGAGGGGAAAGAGGAACAAAGTTGGGCAGTTTTCTACCCAGAGGCTCCAAACCTCAGGAGAGACATTGTGTTGTCTGTCTAGCCACTTCTAGACATGACACTTGTAGACCTCAACATGAGATCTGCCCCAGAGAGAACAAGACACCATGTCCAGTCCTTGGAAAAAAGTTGTGTTGGGTGAAGGAAAGACTCCAACGATTTGTGCCAAGCTGGAGAGAGTGGTAATTCCAGCACAAACACACAAAGTGTGGGGACAGGGATGGAACCATCCAGTGGATGCTGAAGGGCTCATGTGAAGGCCTGCTTAGTGCCATGTTCTTGGTATTAACATTGAAGAAGGCAAAAATGGGAGAAAGATCCACCAAGGACATAAAATTTGTGTTCATAAGGTGACACATCTAGATAAAGACACGATGTCATTCACTGCTCCTCATCTGCATAAAAGAGAGGTCCCTTTTTTCTTTCATGTTCACTCAGGGCTAGATTCTTTCTCTTGACATAAATTTTGTCACTTCAGCAGGTTCTCTTGATTATATGGACATGCAACTGGCATGAGAAGAGAACTGGCTGCTTGGTGGAGATCTGTCCCTGCTCCCATGGGCCAAAATGGTTCAATCCCACTCCTTGGCCTGCTTAATCCATCCTCCAGCTTACATTCCATGCCTTCACCTACCCAGCCTTCAACCAGTCACACCAAAAAGCCTTCCTACATGTCAGATTTACAGCATGGTCCAGAGCATGGGAATTCAGGACATGGAATTGGGCAGCTCTGTGCAGAGCCTGCTGCTGACCCTGTGCTCACACGGATCTTTTGTTACCTGTCTTGGAAGAAGCGGCGAAACCCAAAGGCAATGAGCTTGAAAACAGATTCCAGGACAAAGATAACGGTGAAGATGTAATTGCAAATCTTCAGGGCTTCGTCAAGAACCTGAGATGTGGACACAGGACTGGGGTTAGATGGTAGCTCTGCAGAGGGGCTTTGCTGCCTCCAAACTCTTGTGTCATCAATTATCCATTACAGCTAAAAGTCTTCAAATACGGGCTCAGTCTGATGAAAAATGTCCCAGGGAAAAGTCCCAGGGATTCACTGAGTGCACTTGCTGCCTGGTGATAAAATACCAGGAGGGGCTGACACAGGCCCAAGGCACAACTCAGCCCCCTAGCAGCAGCACAGCCCCAGCTGGGATTGCTGGGGTTCACACAAAGGGCTGCTGCATTTGCTGGTCTCAGCAGCAGGAGACCTCTTGTGCTTTTGTCAGAGAGCTGAATCTCATCCCACTTGTTCGTTTGTGCAAGTGCTGGCCAAATGGCTCCTGGGTGACAGCCTGCCATTACTCCTCACCTTGAGCTTTTGGCAAGGAGCATGACAGAGGGATGACATGCCAGGAGAAGCAAGTGCCTTGCATTTTCCTCTGCCTCCCTTCCCTCTGCAGAAGTCACTCTGGTCTTTAATCCAAGTGCATCCTGGCTGGGACAACACTTGCACAGTCAGGCATTAAGCTACATCAGAAATGATTTCATCCCCAAAAGCCTCGCTCATGAAGGAACACTGTGGTAGCAGCATCCTTCATGGCCTCTTAAGTAATGTGCATTGAATTCCTCCCTGCTGGCAAATAGGATGGTAATAACAATTAACTGTCCAGGGCAGTGTTAGGGAACAGGGGGGATGTGCCCACAGACCAAACCCAGCATTTACTGATGCCTGAGTGGGAGAAATCACAGCAGAAGGAGTTTAAATCATGCACTCTGCCTTTGTGCTACAGTTTACCTCCAAGCATCCATGGACAAAAGTCACCTCATCTGACCAAACTCAGCTGCTGCAGGAAGCACTAACTCAGCTGCTGAAGGAAGCACAAACTCAGCTGCTGAAGGAAGCACAAACTCAGCTGCTGAAGGAAGCACAAACTCAGCTGCTGAAGGAAGCCATGGCTCTGAGCAAGCCTCCCTTCCATACTGCAGGGCACTTGGGCTCTGCAGCAAATGAGTACATTTAGCTGGCAGAAGCAGATTCTGCCCAGCAGCTCTTTACTCAAACCACCTCTCTGCACACTGCAGCACACCCTCCTCTCCAGAAGCTGCAGCATCTCCATCTGTGGGGTCTCACCCCCAGGGCATCGTGGTATGTCCCAAAACCAACCCCTTTCAGCACCAAGAAATCGCTAGTTTGGATATAAATCTCTTTGGGACATTTAGCCTTCAAATATCTTCAGGATCTCAGCCATCCATCACCCAGACCAGAGGGATTTCCAGGCCCTGATTCAGCAGGACTCAAGCATGACTTTGACCATGCACAACCCAGGCTTGGACTTACTACCCAGACACTGCATACCAGAGACTTAGAGACAAAATGTTATGTTTCTAAAGAAAATGAAAACAAAAGCCTGCCCAACATTTTTATAATACAAGAGAAAATGTAGCTGCAAAGCAGCTGCAGTGAGACACGCTCTAGAGTGACTCCAGCCCAGGCTCCTTCGCCAACAACCTTTTTCATCACCAAATGACTGAACCAAGCAATGAGCCTTCCAGGGTATTTAAAGGTGACCTGGACAGAAAAAATAAATAGAGCTTGTTCCCTTTCACTTTTGGCTTATGAAAGACTGGAGAATTTTTCCCCCTACCCCTTTCGTTTGCATGTTTTAGTTGTTTGGGGTTTTTTTATATTGAGAATTCAAGTCCTGTCTAATTTTAAAGAATATTTCCTGCTATTGTGTGTTAAATTTATTCATTTTGAAAGTCTCCAATAAAAGTAAGTACAATTTATGTGGCCAAGGCAGCTATTCCCATTTCATTCTTATGCACAAAAGACTTGACATCTCAGGACAGGCTGTTTTTATTTTCACAGTAGGACAAACACCCAGGAACTTTAGCACATTAACATATTAAAATGCATTTTAAAGAACAGCATGGAATCCAATTCCTGTGAAAACTAGGTCCTATGGGACACTGGGGATTTAGAAGCAACTTTGCGAGAAAAGATCTAATTTCCCAAATTCTTCTATTCTGATTCCTTTTTCTCTTTTTTTTTCTTTGGGGGGGGGTGGTGGGGAGAGGGTGAGTGTGAAATCTAAGTAAAACAGAAGATATCAATGATGATCTAATCTAGCAAAGCAAGCAAACCCACTCCCAGTCTCATTTTCAAAGCAGGCAGTTTACACTTGACTAAAAGGGGATCCCTGTACCAAAGGCCCCTGGACTGAGCTGGGGGCCAGCTGTGGGATGGCTGCACCCCACTGGCAAAGGTGGGTGTCTGACAGCAAACCTGGCCTTAACCCTGCCCAAAGCAGAGCCCAGCACAGCCCTGCCTGTCCCCCTGGCCCGTGTGCCCAGTACCTTTGGCTGCTGGTAGTGCTCCATGGCCATGGTGATGACGTTGAGGCCGATGACGCCGGTGATGAACAGGTCCAGGTGGTGGCTGGTGCACATCTGGTGAATCATGAGGCGGAGTCGGGAGTAATCTGAGTAGTAGGGCTTGCACTGAGCTTCTGCAGTGGGGAGGAGAGCGAGAGGCAAGTGAAGGATTTCTCTGTGTCTTTCTCAAGCCAACGCACCCTCACTCTCCATCTCCAGGGGTGAGAAATTCTAGGCCAATCCCAGCAATGTGCTGTCTGTATTATTTCCTTTTTTCCTTGCTGGCATGTTACCATTTTTAATACACAGCAGGGCTCCCGTCATCTTACATCCATTAAATATCTTCAGTGGGGCATGCTCTATACTCAGCCTTGTGGCACCAGGGATGAGGTGAGCTGGGACTAGTGTGTTGCTAAAAATAATTTTTTCTCTGTAGGGAAATTTAAGTTAAATTTCAATTAAAACAACTATTTTTGTTTCTGGTGATGTTAAAAGTCTCCAAAGCATCTGAAAACTCAATTAACAATCAGATGCTGGGGACAGATTTTGCTAACATTTGCCTAAAAACACAGGCCATTGAGTTTGTGGTGGTCTTTGAAAGAGTGCAAACACATTATGTTCTTTGCAATGAACTGTGGAGACAACAGGATTCAACACTTTGGCTGTAGGAAAAATGGTCCATAAAAATACCAAGGAAAACTGGTCAATGAGCCTTAGTGATCAGAAAATAACAATCCTCCATTTAAACAATATTATCAAAGCACAGATTTCACTGTCCAGCTCAGTCCTATGTTCAGCTGCCTGGGGGATGACACATGGACTTTAGACCCCAAATGTTCCTAGAGATAAACTCATTTACTCACCTAATCTCTAATGAGGAAATGCCAAGGCTGAGTATATAATTCAGTACAATTTTCAAGGAGGCATTATAATGCAGATTGAAGTGGAAAGGGCTGTCTTGAAGATGTCAGAATATAATATTACCCTCATAATTAGATGATCAACTGGTTATGAAAATTATTGAGCTGTAAAAATTGCACAGTTGATATTTAGTGCTCCAGAACAAATGTACAGTTTGACACATTAGTCCAAGAAAAAAAGTTGGACAAGAATAATGCCAGGAAGCACAGGTTTGGGTTGCCCTAGGGGAAAACTAATTTTAGAAGATTATATTTTGCCTGGAAATAGAGTTCACTTTGTCAATAGCCAATGACATTGCAATCAAATCCATAGATTTAATGGTTTCTAGTGCTCCCTGCTTCATAGCAGGATCTGGAAAAATCAGTTTTGTTTTTTTCCATAGAGACAGACCTTTCCCTTCCAGCTCAGGGACCAAAGAGAAAAAACAGTCAGCAGTTTTATTCTGTAGGGGTTTGGAAGGCCCAAAATTCTGTTTCAGTGTCATCAAATGAAAGGCAGTATTAATATTCACTTTCTGATCTGCAGTGGGCTTTAGGTTATCTGCACCTGAGTGCTAAAGCACAGTATTGATGAAAAAGTCTATAAAATTAATTTTCATGCTGGATCTATTGAGTGCTTATGAAAAAAAAGCAGACTAGTAGTTGCTGACTCACTCATAAGACTTTGTCAGATATCTCAGAATCTGCATAAATCTCCATAAAGTCAAGATATCTTGATCACATTATGCTAAATTATGAGTAGCAAATTAACTAAAATGTTTGAATACAATTAGGTTAGGAATAGGACCTATTTTTATGGCCCAACTTATCATCTCGGAAAGAAACACCACCGTAATTGGATCACTTACTTCTTCTACATTTATGCATAATTCACATTCAAAAAGAAAAATGTCAACGTTTCTACCTTTTCCTGCAATGGATTTACTTATGAATAATTACACTGGGATTCAATTTTTTTTTCTCAGCTTTGACTGACAGGTAATTCCAAATCCTACAGAATAGCACCAATGCTGTTAGAAGAGAGAGGATTTAGAGAGAGGTTGCAAATGTTCCCTGTGCAGGGCTCCTGCACCTGGATTAGCCAGTGCATGACCTTATAAGCAGGGTTGCTAATTGTTTAGATAACTGCAAAGGCACCCCTCTGTGCCCCCCTCTCCCAAATCTCCTGTTCACCTTTCCCAGGTTTCCACTGCCAACCCTCTCCGGATGCTGCTCTCACAAATGCCCTTGCAGCCTTCAAAAATTCCCAGTGATAAATGTTGCATCCTTCCCTGTTAACCTTTTTAAGAGGGGATTTGGCAACCCATGCTTACAAATCATGTCACCACTGCCCTCCCCAGTGTCCCCATGCCAGCCATGCATCTTGGTGCCATATGGATGCTCCTGTGGGATGACCCCACACACGGACTAACATGCTGTCTGAGGGCTAGGGATAAATCCCCACTGTGTCTAGGTGGGCAGGGAACTTTCTGAACAGGTAAACCAGTTTTTACTATTGTGAAAATGGCATTTCTTTAACTCGAACCTGCAGAGTTCTGCAGAGAATTTGGGGCTAGGTCTGGTAGGATTTCTCCTGTGCAAAGCCCATGCCCCCTATGACACAGTGCCATTTGAAATTATTGCAATAAAGAGCTTAACAATACCAACATCTTGGGAAATACAGACATCTGTTAAACTCCGGGTGGTGAACTTCACAACTAACACAACACCACATTACTGTACTGTTACAATACACTGTGTCAAAAACAACAAGAGCTCTGGGTTAGTCTCGGTTATTACTGGAAAGGTTAATGTATGGCTTCCAGGCACATATGGTGTTAAAGAAAGGAGGAGGAGAGCAAACCAACAAAGAGGAATTGGCTGGATGAGCAAAGATGAGGAAATACAGCAAAAGCCCACTACGAGACATCAGGCTGGTAAACAGGGTGTAAATCAAGCTGCTTCACCAGGGCTGGGGGCTAAGACAGAGGGAGAAGTCAAATCTGGAGATCATTACACAGGATAAACTTGGCTCAGACAGTGGATCCTGAGAAATCTCCTCCCAAGCCAGGTAGGAAGGGGATGTTGCAGCCAGCTGGGAGGTGGTCTGAGCAAGTCCCACCTGCCCCTTTATCCTGGGTGATGATGGTCCAAGGGCAGTGACTGTGCTGGCAAGGGGAGCAGTGCCTGGACCAGGGTGCACTTGGCTTTAGCTCATCATTTCTATGGGCTCTCAACTGAGCTACCCCAAGCTTGAGCACTCACCTCTTGGCATCAAGCTGTAGGATTATAACTGATCCCCTTGACAAGGGCTGGGAACTCACCTTGGTTCTCTCCTGTTTGGTTGGAAAGGAACTACCACTGCTGTTGCAGGATAAACATTTCCCATTCCTAATCCCTAACTAGTCTAACTTTTCCCAGGCCAGGTGACCTTGGGGTTCAGTGACCCCAGACTGGGTTTGGGGCACCAAGCCCTGTCCTGCATTTGTCTGATGGCTGTGGGATGTCACCTGTGAAACAAGAACAGTGCCCAGCAGAGCAGCACTAGGGCACCCTTGGTTTTGCTGGGCAGTGCCACTCCCAGCTCCCAGAGTCTCCCAGGGCCCGGCCAGTCTCTGCCAGCACAACAGGGATGGGACTGGGGCCACCTTCTTCCCATTAACTGCATTTTTGGGGGGGGGACTCAAGCTGGGCATGCAGCTCCAAAATATCTCTGAGGAGCATCTGCCTCCAAACATAGCCCTGTCAAGAGAGAAATTGCCACTTTCCCCGAGGTGACTCCGAGCCGGAGGTGCGTGGGCACGGGAAATTGGAATTCACAAGAGTGGGACAATTCCATTACTGTCTCCTTCAGCTTCTTCCTTCTCTTATAATGAGGGAATTAACTCCTTTGCAGGTTTGAGTATCTGGAGGACAGCGGCAAACCAGAGCAATGAGCCCATGACGCAGCTGGATTTACAAAATGTATCAAGAATATTATTAGGTTAAAAAGTAGTTTGCACTGAAGGAACTTGTTTTATTTAAACACTGTTTTACTTGGCTTTTATTGTACTGAATGGTTTTATTTAAAAAAAAAAAAAAAAAGTGAAATTGAAAATGATAAATTATTTCCACTCAAAGATTTCAGTTGTGATAGAATGTAGACTTGGAGGAAAAAAAAAGGAAAAAATAAAATTATAAAATATCTCACCAAGCACTAGGCAGCAGTGCACGCACACACACACACACACACACGTGCTAATTCCATCTTGTCTTCACAGGAGGAGAAAAGAAACCCTCTGAAAGTGCAGAGATGTGGGCAAGCTTTGGGTCACAACTCCAGGCTCCTCATGGAGCTCCTCATGGATGAACCTCCACAGGAGGTTCATCTACTCCACCTGGGGACTGATTCCCTAAATTCCCAACAGCCAGGTTCAGAAAGAAAACCCTTCTATTTCCTCATGCTGGTGCCTGGACAGCAGCATGGCACATTCACTACCACTGGGAACAAAGAAAAGACAACAGAAGGAAACACAAAGCAGAGACCTGACAATTGTACACATTTTAAGGGCAAATACTAAGAGACTTTCTGAGCCTGCATGGGATAACAGAGGGGTTTGGAATTAGTTCAGTGTCTTAAAAATAACAAAGACAGTCTTGATGCAACTCTGTAGGACCAGGAGAGGAGTCACAATCAAGCAAAAAGAATAAAAAATAATCAGTTCACCAAACCCAGTGAGAGCCCCTCCCTTGCGCTGCCTCCATTTCACAGGAGAGGCCAGGAGGCCCAGCAAGAGCAGCAAGAAAGACAGCAAAGAAATATGAATATCAGGAATGGTAATGGGAAGGAGATTCAGGATTTATTAAAGCATGTTGTGATAACTTCCAACAAGGCCTTAGAAATACAAGGTACAACCTCTGTCTCCTTGAGTTATCCCTGCAGTGAAAGCCAATTTTTATTTAATCAAAGCTCCCTGCAATCTAAGGGAGATGGATGGAGCCCTGCTCCCATCTCAAGCAGTGGGAGCCTGTGCACAGGTGAGAGTTTTAGAGGCACAATTCTTGTAATATATTATTTTTGTCGAAAATTACAGCTATATTTGTTTCTATGTTGGTACCTCTTTAAATAGTCAGGCTAATATTCTTAAGTTATGAATTAAACAAAATGCTTGCCAGATCAAAGCTTCTCCTAAAAATAAAAAGAGCAAGGCACAGATTTGCAGCCCTGAGCAACATCCTGAGAAGGGGGGCTGGGAAAGGGAGCTGTGAGCAAGCTGTGGGTCAAAAGGGACACCTCAGACCCCATCAGTGTTGAGTCCAGCTGGTCCATCTCCACCAGGGCTGAAAAGGTTTCAAGGTGGTGTCTTTATTCCTTTAATTTACAAGATGCTTCATGGATTGAGCAACTCTTAATCAGCACACAGAATTTACACTCTGGGCAGCACAATGACTAAATCCCATGTCCACAGTGGGGGTTGGTGTGGGGTTGAGCTCCCTGTTGAAGCACTGAGGCTCTGCCCTACACTGAATTTTACCCTGCTGAAAAAAATACTCCCTGGATCACAGTGTTTGTGAAGCAATAAGCAAGGGCTGAAGAAATAATGAAATATCCTCCCGAAGCCTTCCAAAGACACACACCTGCAAATTATTCAGACTCCTAAGCTGGTGGTTGGAAAGCTAAAGTCAACAGTAGAGGACCCATTTCACAGTCCAGTCATTATTCTCATCAGAACAAAAAAAAAATAAAATAAAGCTAAAAGAACCAAAAAAAAAAAAAAAAAAAAAAAAAAAAAAAAAAAACAAAAGAAAAATCACAGAAAAAAACGGGGGGG
>VYXF01004960.1:390863-447194 GCA_013397295.1 Polioptila caerulea | reverse complement strand
CCTCCCTCTCCCAGGCATGGTGCTGACAGCAGAGATCCCCATGGACACGTTCACACTGATCATGTGTGGCCTCATCTGGGACCACAGCCAACCTGCACCAACCCTCTCCTGCCCCAGGGGCTGCAAGTTGAGAGACCTGCCATGCTCAATGCACACCCACCAGCTCTTACCAAAACTGTTTGATTTAAACCACATCTTGAAAAGCTAGATCTTATTTCCTTTTTTTTTTTCTGGTTAAATATTTACTCAAAATGTCAAGGGTAACTCATCAGTTATCACTTGCAGAAGGAAACAGATGGTGGTATTTTTATCTGCTCTTACCAGTGAAACACAAAGAGCAGATGCTGCTATTCCTCACACTGGGCATCTCTGCCAGGTGGGTGCTGTAGCTCCCTGTTTCAGATGCCTCAGCTTTCCTGACACTCAGATCTGGGAATTTTAGGGAAGGAGCTGGAGGGTGAGACGGCTGAAGGAGCAGAAGGCTGCACACCCCATGAGCAGTGTGGGGACTGGTCAGTGTGGGCTGCCAGAGCTGCCCACAGGGATTAGCCCAGCCTGGAGACCCTGCTGCTGCTGCCATGGGGCTGAGGCTGACCCCAGCCCAGCAAACAGGGGCTGAAGAGCAGCTCAGTGTGCCCAACTCAGTGAGCTGGGTAATGCAGCCTAACAGGCCATGTATGAGTGCACAGGGCGAGCCTTGGGCTGGGCAGGCTGAGGCTGAACATCCCTTCCTGCTCCTCAGATGGACTAAAGACCTCCATACCCCTCACATCCCTCACACAGCCCTGGGTGAAACACAACACCTGCCAAACTACAGGTGAGAAACTGAAACATGGGAGGAGGGCAAGCCACGTTCTCAGAGGTAGGAAGGCAAATCAATTCCAATTATTTCGATGTAAATTAGGTCCTTTGGTGCCCTTAGGGATCCTGACTTTAGGGATCATGGACTTCACTGTCATGCAGGATGGAACCAAAGTCAAGTCTTCTAAACTGAAAGCCTATGGTCTGAACTACTGGAGCATCCTTAAATTCTGGGGAACAAGGAAGGAATTTAGTCTCCAGAGTTTAACGTTGATAGTTTTCCCCAACAGTTATTAAGAAATGCTGTTCTAGAGATAATAAAGTTATTTCCCCTGTGAGGTACTATTTCACATCCAGCTGAGAGGGAAAACAGGAGGTTTCTTGTCTGACTTTGCAAAGTCATGTGCATGTTGAGGAAAAAAAGGCTGAAAAACAGCAGCATTTGGCTGCTTTAAGCATTTTGATCAACCAGGGAATTCCTCAAATTAGAATGCATTAGGGTAAAAGCTGCCACCAGTTTAGCTCTATGCCAGTGCTGTTTTCAGCACTACAGAGATAAAAGACTTTGACAAGATTTTGAAAAATAATAGTTCTTACTAATAGAAACCCTCAGACCTTGGAGCTGCCTCAGACTAAGGGCCTGATCCAACACGGAGCCAAGTCTGTGTGAAGATTCCTGATATTCTCCTAAGAGTCTGACAATTCTCTAAGAGGTGTCAATGAAATTCTCAGCTTTTCCAGATTATTAGTACCACATCCAATATGTCAACATATGGTATTCCCACACCTCATCACTATTGCCAAGGTCCTGCTGCTATCAGGCTTGTAAAATCTTATTATCTGACCCACACCCCTGCAATTTATGGCTGAAGGATGCAGCCAATTTGGCCCCCTGCATTTGTGCAAGAGGCCTGATGAGGTTCCATTCAGCACAATTCCAGTCTGCATTAGGCATATGAAAAACAGGGAAATTGAAATAAGGTATTCTCTCTTCTTTATTTTGGTGTGAAGAAATGTTAATCCCTCTAATTCCCCCTGGTTCTTTTGGTCTGAGGATCTCCAAAGCTGTTGAGCCCCTGGTGTGAGATGCTCCAAACCCACTGCCAACCTCATCCCAGCTGGATCCATTACCAACATTAAGCCTTCCTGATGAGAACTCTCAGAAGAAGTAGCAGCACTTAGATGAAGCAACAGATCAACATTAATGAAGATCTCCTTCCACAAATTAAAAGAAAATTAGAAAAGGTGATAATATGACAGTTAGAAGAAAGTTATAAAATTACTATTAGACCACGATAGTATAAAAGTGAATAAACTGTGTGCTTTAAAAGTCAAAGTCCAGGCTCTGTAGAGAGTAAAACAGCCCTGAAGTCCACTCACATTAAATTTGAATACATTTTCAATTTTGATTTCTCTTGTATCTTAAGCTATAACACTTGATCCCAACAACAGCAGGTTGAACACATTAGGAAGGAATGTTATTGTATAAGCAATTCCTTTACTGGCTGAAGCATCAGAGGGTCATGGATAAATCTTTAAGTGTCATTCCTCTGTAAATTTATTTTTGGAATTCTTAAAGCTGAGCTGGGATTGAATCTTCATGGATTCAATTTGGAGGCTGATAATCAATCACACAATCAAAACCCCATGATTGGCATCCAGGCTTTTTTAATGCCTGGGCAGAAGTTAGAAGCATATGGGGTTTTGTGTGCTGCATAAAGCAATGGGGTGGTTTCCACAGGAGAAAATCAGAGACAGAATGAGGGAGATCTTTTGCAGGAATCTCCCTTCCAGGCCATTCAGTGGGAAAGCCAACAGAGGTGATGAGGGTTGTCTCTGCCCTTGAGCTGAGTGTGACACACAACAGCTGTGGCTTGGCTTCTCACTGAGGGTGTCCTCCTGCAGTCCTGTCCTGGAGTGTCCCCAGAAAGGGAGGATAGAAAGAGCCAGGTTTACTCCTCTGTGGTGTAAGTGGAGCATTTGCTTTGTTCTCTGTCTTATGCCTTCCTGAAGAAGAAAAACTGGCTCAGCCTCCTTGAGAGACCTCACCCAGACGTGGTAACTGAAGCCACGGTGTGCAAAGACCTCAGGTCACCTGTCCCAGGTGTCACCTGCACTGATGTGCAGTGGGGATGTGATCCCTGAGCCACACACTGAGCCTGCAGCGAGGGCAGCTGTGGGCAGAGGCTGCTCAGGGCAGCCCAGATGTGCAGCAGGCAGGCAGATGGGCTTCCACAGGCAGAGATTTATGACTTACTGAAAAGCCCCCAGTCTGATGGCTGCTTTTTAATTTCCTACAAATCTAATAATGGGAGAGCAGAACTGATTCTGAACATATTTAGGGAATGGGCTTGTTGCTGTCTTTTTTTACGTTTCCCTTGTAGTAGAAAGCAGTGTGTTGGTTGAAAACATGCACTTACTCTCTCGAGAAAACAAATTAAATACCAACAGGAATGCAATAGCAATGGAAGAGCCTAATCCCACACATCCTTCAGATGGCAGGTCTCCCTTCAGCCTGCAGTTACTGAGTGGATTATTCCCCATAACTGCAGATTATTCATGCACACAGGTGACTACAGAGGAAGGCTCCAGTTAAAAAAGACCCAAGTCCTGGCCAGACAGCCTTACAGATCTACAAAGAAGAATACAGGGCTTTGACCAGGTCAGACAGGTGACTCCAGCAGAGATCAGCACAACACAAATGTCTCTGTTTAAATCCGATTTAACCACGGAACATCAAAAGAGAAACTTCCATTCCACAGCTCAGAGAAGAGAAATCAATCTTTCTTTTACCCTGAGTCATCTAGATTATTTTATACGTTTCTTAATATGGGTCATAAATCAGCAGAAACAGAGGAGTAGAGCAAATCTACCCAGCCAGCAACTGGGTAGAAACTACCCTAGAAACTGCAGCTGACACAAGATACCAGGGGACACACAAAACAAGAAGAGCCTGAATTGGAGTCACATAGGAATACAGTCTACTCACATGGTGAGGGAGCTGAACTACCCCAATGGTGCCAGCTGTACAGATGAAGATGATTAAAAGCAGCTCACATCCTAAAACTCACCAGGTACAACACACATACACCAATTGAACAGAATGTCCTTTATAGCTGTTGAGAATATTTGAAAGATATGTATAGGCATGGCCATTGTTATTTAGACTTCTTATTCACACAGGGATAGTAAAACAACATCTTCTATCAGAAGCAAGGTCCTATTTTTTCTGTTCTGAAAGAGAAAAACCCTGACTCAAAGCAAACCTTTTTATGGAGGAAGCAGCAGTAAGATATGACAGGCACACAAAGATGCTTTGAGCAGGAAGGTTTGTTAACTGCTGCATAACAGGAGCAGCAACAATGGAATTAAAGAGGAACTGCATTTAGCATGAATAGAAACCTTCATGCCTTGGGGTACAGGTCACAAACAGAAGTCTGTTTAGAAGAGGTTGGTCCTTGGGCAGGTTATCAGAGTGGAGTCCATCCCTGGAGCATAGGATATTGCCTGCTAACAGAGTTGGGGGGCAAAGTTAGTAGAACAATTGCTTTCATCTTGTCTGGGTCTCAAAGTAATTGTTTCTCTAAAATTAATGGAGAGCTGGGGAAAAAAGTTTCTTTGCATTCTAGGTTAAGCAACAGTTGAGTCTGCTTCCTTAAAAATTATCTACCACCTGCTACTAATTTCCTTCTTTGTTACAAAAGCCATTGACTGCCTGAAGGAAAGGGGGAGAAGAAGCTGTTAAGCTGCACTTTACACAGAGCAAATGAGAACACAAATAGCAGGGGATGTGTGTTTTAATGAGCAGAAGAGGCATTGATCAGTTCCCTATTGCACTTGGGGCTGGTCCTAAAACACAGCAAGGGCCCAGAGCCCTGGCAGCTCCACAGGAGCTGAGGACTGACATTGTCTGCAGAGCCGCAGGAGCTGGGATGACACCGGTGACAGACGCTGTGCACTTGTCTCATCTGCCCCTTCCCCTGCATGAATGCTCAGCCCTACCTTTGGCACACACATCCCACATCCCTTAGATCCTCCCCTGCCTCTCCTTACCTCAAGGGCCGCAGTGTCCTCAGCAGCCTCAGCACCCGCAGCATCCCCAGGATTTTCGTGCCGCTGTCTGACACCATCGAGACCAGGATGTCGATGACAGAGATGAGCACCAGCACCCCATCCAGCACATTCCAGCTGCTCTTCAAGTAGGCTTTTTCCCCAAAACACAAGCCTAGTGCCACCACCTGCCCAGACACCAAGTTGCAACAAATTATGACTGCAGCATCCAACGTGTTTGTTGCAGTTAGCAACCCGCTGAGAACACATTATTTACAGATACCAGTCTGTGAGTCTATTTGTTTCCCAGTACAGAAGCCTAATTAGGCAAACCAGCAAAGTGTTCTATTGCAAGAATTATGAAAACACTGCTGCAGAAACATCCCAGGTTGTCCCTTAGAGCTGATGTACTTTTAATGCAGATAAACCTACCTGCGCTAAACTGTTCCTAACATTTTTAGCTCTGGCATAAAAAAAATTCAATCATATTTTATTCCTATAGACTGCAGGAGAGAAGGTGCAGAGTGACCGACCCAAGCAATCATGTACAAGCTTTGCAAATAAAGAAACTAGAAAAACTTTCACAATAAAGAGCAATTGTTCAGCGAGGTGATTAGGAATTACACAAGAGAGATTCACAGCCATGGGTTTCTGAGCCTCCTGCCTCAAATCCAGCAAAGTGTTTCAACGTGCTTGAGTCTCTCCATCCTCAGGAAAGCACACAGCAGCTCAGGTTGTTGAGGACAACTGGTTGTTGAAGACAATGGGACTTACATGCATGGTTGAAGTTAAGCATGTGCTCAAGAGCTTTGCTGAATAGAGCAGGATTGCTGAATTCAAGGATCCCATTGCTCCTATAATGGTGTAAATCAAGAGCAACTTCAGTGAAATTGTTCTGATGTAAAACGTGCTCGGAATAAGGCGTGTGGAGGGCATCTGAGTATGATTCAGAAGAAGGAAATATGCACCTCGCTCACAGCTGGTAGACCGAAGGGTTTTGTGAGTCCACCATAATAAAAAACAACTAATATAATACAGGCACACTTATGCTCCACCTGCATTTACCTTAACTGTCATCTCAGTCAGGAAGATGACTGTAAAGATGTAGTTGGAGAGTGTCAGGAAAATCCGTTCCTATGAAAAAGAAAATGAGAGGCAATGTTTTACAGCCTGCTCTCTGCATCTGTGCATCCCCCCGTGCATATTTGGGCAGTTGAAAACTGTTCTGATGCTGTGCTGAAACAAGTCTTGGGCTGTTTGCTTGCAAAGAGGAGAAAATCCAAATATTTAGACAATAACACAGTGTGGTTCAGCCCTGCCAGTACCTAGCTCTGTGTCAGCACCATGGACAGGGACAACCACCAGCACCTACCCCCCAAAACCTTCCCATTTGCCTCCAAATCCTCCCTAATTTCCCCCAAATCATCCTCCCCCATCCCCCATATCAGAAACAGGGAGATGTGCCCTCCTTGAAACGTGCTTGACAAATCTCTACCTGCCTCTCACCTGCAGACATCACTGCATCGTGTAAATATCACTGAGCTCCCAACTCTCCTGGAAATTAAGTCAATATTAGAGTGACAGAGCTGCGAGGCAGCAGGACCCGTGGGATGCTGAAGCACAGCTGGCATGAGTTGTCACAGCTCTAGCAAAGAAAGCAAAGCTCTGGGGCTTTATGCCAGCTGAGACCTGCCCCAAAAGGTCAATTCTGTTGCCCAAGGCCATGGGCTAGACCTGGTGTGAGGCCAAACAGCCTCATTTCCCCTGCACTATTCACCAGACCGTGCCCTCCTCAGTGCCATCACTCAGCAAGAGCAGCTAGTGATTACAGATGAGCCCGTGGACTGGGACCCTATCTATAGCTAGCAGAAACCTTTCTTTTTAATGATGATTATTAAATAAATTACATTTTTCCCTAATCCCTAGACAGCTTCTGATTCCCCGCACTGAGAAAAGGCAAGCAGAAGGCAGAGGCTGGAGGAATGATGATGCGTGTGCATATATGTATGAACACATACAATTGGCCACAGTTCTGCTTTTAACAATTCTGGATTTATTTCTGCCTCTCCCTACAGAGCAGTCCCATAAGAGATGCAGATCTCTCACTCAAAATGAGATGCAATTTAAACAAGACAAAACACCTTGGCAACTCTCTCGCCTGCCAGATCATGATTTACTGGAAGTGACTAGGAACCGCAGAGTAGCTTCTTTCCATACATGGTCCATAATTAATTAGGTCCTAGGCCTGTACTGTGATTGCATGACCTGTGATACCAAACATCTCTGTAGTTAGCTGACTGCCACACAAAAGGCTGCTGTAGGGGGACAGGCAGGAGGAGATAGACTTGTGCAGCTGGAGATGAAACAGCGATAGCACGGATGTGACTGAGGATATTGCGTTCCTGCCTGGCAAGCATGTGGCTATTTGGAAGGATAATCTCCCCAGTCCATGTCGTGCACTCTGCAGTGGGGAGTGCATGCTGGCTCACAACAGCAGCCCCTGTTCTGATAAGCCAGCTGAAACTGGGACACAGACAGAGAACTCACTTGAAGCAGTTAGAAAATCCACAGCTCAGGGAAACAAAGAACAATCATTTTAAACAACTCAACCTAAACTAACTCGGTTTCCAGATGAGAACTCCTTCTGCACAGGCAGGGCCCATGCCTTGTCCTGGATCCCTTGCCCCACTGCTCTGCATTCCCCTTCTCCTCTGCAGCTCCCAGGCCATGGTCCAGCTCCCTTGGTATAACCTCATGGGGATGGACCTCACAGCAGCCCCTGTCTCCCTTCCTCTCAGCACTCTCCCAATGCCAGGGGACACCACAGCTCCTCCTCTCCTGTATGATACACTGGCTTTGTGTGCTACATCTCTTTGCTATGGACTCCTCCAAGTCACACATGTCACCCCATTTCCCTTCTCTTTGTACCTGCAGCTCCTTTTGGAGCCAGTCTTGGGGAGTGGTAACTCTCAGAGGACATAGGAAGGGGCTCAAAGGAAGCATTTAGGATATTAAGGGAGGTTCTCTGGGTGCCCCATTTGGGGATAAGCAGGCTGATCTCTTCCTGCTACATCGGCTGTCAGGGAGCCCTGCTCCCTTTTTGCAGCTGTGGGTTGGTGCACAACTGCATGGGGACTGGAAAAAAAAATGGATTTAGGGAAAGGACTGCTGGGCAAACTGTTACAGTAAGAAGGACTACTAAGGAATGCTTAAAATAGGCAGAGAGCAGCCTAGACTCCAGTTTTAAGGTCTTACATTGAAAATCCACAAAAATGAACAGCCTGACACGCCTACATAAACAAAACAGGATTCTATATGATTGTGATATGAGCAGTCTTGGGCGATAAATCAGCAAGAGCCCAGCACATCTCAGCCCCAAACTATGCTAAAATAAAAGAGTAATAGGCTGATTCTGCCCCTCTGATTGCTGGATGCTGGTGCTGTGAGGGTCTAGTTTTGGCAATCCTTATACAGCATATTAGAACAAAGAGGTTCCAAGACCTGGCATTGCAGTGCCTGCATCAATTCAGTTTTTCTGGTGTCACAACAAAGCTGATACACAAAGGGGAGGGAAGAGTATGAAATGAACAATTTCCTCCATTCCATTCGCACCACACATACGTGCCTGTGGGGAACAGATGGAAGAAGTGAACATTGTGTTGAGAGAGGAAAAGTGTTTGAAGGTTTCTCAAGGAAGGAAACTGAGACAGATGTCATGCTATGTCATGTGTTAAAACCTTGATCATGCTTCCAAAAGTGAGATATTGGATATATTGCAGGCCATGTTCTGCACTCTTGTGCTTTGAAAGGAGATTGGGTAGGGGCCAGGAAAGTTGCTGCACCTAATTCAAAGGATACTCAGGGGGTGTCGGCACCCTCCCATTTTAAAAAGAGAAAGAAAACAAGACCAAGTGCACAGCAGTGGGGTCCAAACCACAGGTGTTTGCTCCACAAGGAGCACAGGAAAACTGCAGAAACTCACAGCGCTGTGAGGCTCAATTTTGGGTCGTTCCATGGCAATGGTAATGCAGTTCAGGAAAATGATCACCAAGACAACGTGATCAAACATCTTGTGAGTGATGATTTTATTGCACATCAGACGGAATCTGTCAAGAGAGGAAAAAAAAAAGGGATAGACACAGACTAACTATTAATGCTCAACTGGCTGGGGAGACACACAGCAGCTCAATGCAGAGCAGGGGAATTGAGCACTCTGCTTGCAAAGCAGATGAGCTCCAATCTCCCAATCCCCTCCCTGGCAGAGCCGCACACTGAAGGCAGATTGGGTTATGAACAGGAAAGGATCTGAGCTACGGAACTGAGCCACAAATTTCAAGACCTGGGAATGTTCACAGGGGGCTTTGGTCACTTGGAACAGGGCAGCTGCTTCCATGACTTGGACACACAGCCAGGTTTGGATCTGCCCCCCCTACTTGGTTCCTTGTGCTCAGGTTTAGCTTAAATAAAGGAAGAAATACTCCCAGGGAGTCCATAAGGGTTGAGCACACACGGAACAAAGGGACAGAAGCTATTTATTGTGACAGATGGCTGTACACTGACCCAGGATTTATAATACCGTATTACATTTCCCAAAGTCTGTTTCTGAAAATCTCTCTAATCTTTGTATGAATGAACCTGAACGCTGTCCAGGGCCCTCAGCTCCAGCACAGGAAACCCTCGGGTGCGTGGGTGCACGTCTGGGGGAATGCATTGAATAGCACAGAGCTCAGCCAGAGCTGAGAAGGGAAGCGCCAGGGCCCTTCAAGCAAGGAGAGGGTGTTCTCCCAGAGAAAGGGGAGGGGGAGGACAGAGAAGTTCAGTCAAGAGGTGGGCTGAGGAGGTCAGGGAGCCCTTTGCTGCTCTGTAAGTGTGTGGTGGGGCAAATTCACATTTTCTGCTTGATGCCTTGCTCCAAGCTCATCACACTCCACCAAGTGAAAAACTTGCAGAGCACTGGCATCACTGCCAAAGGAAATGAGGAACCTGATGAAGCTGCAGCCATGCCCTGGGCTATGGGTCTTGGCTGCACACTCCTGTGCCCTCTGCAGCAGTTTGCTATTCAACCCTGATGTCACTGCTGGGGCAGAGGAAGGGCTGGGGGTTTTGTGGACTGACATACAGAGACCTATCTGGGATCAACAGGCAGACTGTAATGAGGGCATGCATTGTCACCATCCACCCTACCACACCACCACTGCCCGAGTGCCCTGCCTTACCTGGAGTGAGGGGCAAAGATGTAGATGGACCAGGAGTCCCTCTCTTTGCAGCAGGTGGGGAGCCGTGCCCGTACCCAGGCCTTCATGCGGTCCCTTTTGCTCTGGAGGGAAAATGCACAGTGTGGGAGGAAAACAGAACCAATAAAACAACAACCCCCCAAAACTTCCACATCAGGGACTTGGGGCAGCTTTTCACTGAAACAACTTATCTTCAAGTGCTCAGTGAAGCTGAAATAAAGTAATGTCCCCAAACAAGGCTCTGCTGGGCAGAGGAAGGAGCTCTGGCAGCCAGGTGAGGGCTGTGCCAGCCCTGTGAGCTCACAGTGCTCAGTCCTGCTTCTTTTTCTGCACAGTAACTGTGTCTGGCACACAGTTATCAAAAAAGACAAACGTGATAAATAAAACCCTTGCCCAAAGGAATGGTAACCCACACTCAGTTCCTCCAAATACTCATCAGGTGCTTGCCTGAATCTTCTAAGTTATTTTGGGGAATTTTAGTGGGGTATTTTTTTGTTTGGTTTTTTTTTTCAACAATATAGAATGTTAAAGTCAGAGGTTATAAAGGGAGCAGAGGGAGGGATCCCTGCTGCTTGCTGGTCCAAGTCCTGTGTCCGTGCCCCACTGGAAAGCTGAAGAAATCATTTGAGGCCCAAGTTTTGGTCCAGGAACACCACGGAGATCGTCTGACTCTCATTCAGCATGAACACATTAGATGGGAGATTATAAAGCCAGAAGGGAACACCATGGTCAGTCTGAGTTGCATGAATATGGGCCATCCAACTCCTGCAAATTAATTCCTACTTGAAACCACAGCACAGCCTCAGCCATGCATACTTATGCTATAGACTGTCTGCAAGGTCATTTCAGGTCAGGATGGCAGACAGCAAAAGCCTGAGCCAACAAGTCAACCAAAGACATAAAAAATTGGATGCTGAGGGGAAATGTCATCCTGGCTGCAACAGCTTCTGACTTAACTTTATCACCTTCTCATCCACAGATTTCCAAAGGAAAATCAAGGTCTTTGATCCCACTGGCAAAGCAGAGTTAGCACTCTGTGCATGGACAACCATTAAAAGCCAGGCCAACATCTTGCCTACCACACCAGGGCTTCCACAGCCCTTCCACATCAAAGCACCAGAAGATAAATGCACAGATTGATGTGTGCACTGTCACCAGAGAGCTTTGCAGATAAATAAAAACCAATTCCTGCTCTTTCATAAGCCTTATTTCTCTGCTGCCACCTGGGCTTGGATGAGCAGACCTGGAAATATGACTGTGTGAGTTCTTTGAAGCTTCTTCTAGAGATTTCAGGGCCGTGAGGCCACAGAGGGGTGTGAAGGACAGTGCAGGAAACATCCATACAGCCCAAGGAGCACCCACAGTCCAGAACTAAGGCACTTTTATTTACTTCATCTGGAAACAGGGAGGGAGGATTCATTTTGAAGCAAATTGTTATCACTTGAAGTACTCTGGACTGTAAAAATGGTATTTGATAGGGTAATTCAGTGGAGTGCAGGAAGTGCTTTCTCTTCCTACAGACAGCCAGCCTGGGGTCTCATTAGTGATGGTGAATAATTGGTGTAGTGCCTGTTTTAATGAAAGCCCTCAGTGACAACCTGAACCCTTCAGAAAATGAAAATCACCTTGGGCAAATAAGACAATTTTGAATAACAAAAAGAAAAGTTAGAGCTTTCTACCCTGCTCCTTCAGCCACCAATCCTTCTCTCAACTTCTACACACACAGACCATGCACCTCACACCAGGGGGGTTTTGGTTGTCTTGGATGTTCTCACATCCCTTTTCCAGCTTCAGGCAAGGAGTCAGAACTGCTCCCTTCTCTCTAAACTGTATTTAGTAGAGCATGCATCCTTGGGGTTGTGTTATCCCTTCAAGCAGCCTGGTTAGTCTAATTATCCACAGATTTAACAAAGGTAAATAAATGGATAAAAATCGGGTGTCTGCTCAAAGCTGTGGTGAGAGCAGCGATTGCTACCCTAGCCTCTGGACATGGAGTAATAGCTATGACTCAGTCCAGTTCATTTTGTGAGCTGGAAGGTTTCCAGAAGTATCTATTATTCAAAGCAGTTCTGGTATTTATCAAGGGGATTTGTAGTGAATGGTAATGCGTCAGCAGCACAGAATGCCTCTTTATATTCCTTTTGTCCAATTTTAATGCCAAAGATATTCTGGGGGTTTGGCTAATTGTTGCAGCTTGCAGTTCATGGGCTAAATCAGATAACAAAGGCAAAAAGTGATCTTCCATCATATCTCTCTATCCAGTGGGTTACAGTAAGGATAAGCACCAGGACTCAACTTGGGCTGCAGCCCAGCTGCTCTAAGCAGGGTGCAGTACATCCCCAGAAACGTGAACTCAGAGGAATTACTCCATATTTCCACCAGTGGAACAGCACAGTTCAGTTAATTTGAGTTAATTTGAGTTAAACGTCAGGTATTTGTGAAATAAACCCCGAGTGTTTCCAGCCTCAGCCCCATCCAAGGCTTTCCCAGCGAGGTCCAGGCAGGCTCCAAGTGCTGACAATGGGGCTGATTGCTGCTCAAGCCTGCATTCTGTTCAAAGTGAGATATCAATTATGTGGCCTAAATCACATCTATTTGTTCATAAACCACACCTGGACTGGATGAATAAAGATGTGGGGGGAGAAGAAAACTAATCTTGAATTTAGTTGCCGGTGACTTGGACAAAATCTCCCTGGGTAAGCCCATCCAAATCCCTCACCAGATGCAGCAGGAGCCAGGATGTGGGAAGATGCTGGGTGCTAACAGGCAGCAGTGGGAATGGAGCCCCTCATTCCCACAGCAATGAGAGCTGCTGATAAATAGCTACTTCTAAAATTATTATTATTATTAGGAATTTCAGATATTAATGCACTTCTGAGGGTAAGATGAAGGCAGTCAGCAATAAAAGATGACTGATGCACTCCTCAGAGTAAGGAAGAGGCTTAGATTTATAAAAGATTTATTATAAGGATGGGGGAACTGCTGGAAAATGCTCTGTGAGCAGCAGAGGACCTCCAGGCAAGCTCAAAGCTGCACAGAGGCACTTGAGACCTGATTATTTAATTTTAATATGCAACAGGACAGGCTGAGAGGGTTTGGGAGTGGCTGGACCATACGCCACAGAGAAAAAGTGGAATAGGCAAAGGGAAAGGAGCTGCAACAGTAAAATGCAGTGAGGTTTTGGGGAGGAGGGGACACATTGCTTGCACATTCAATATTTCCCTTACTTTCTGCTGTGAGCACGGAGCAATTTGTGTACAAAGCGCCCCAAAGCATCTAAAATCCAGCAGATGGAAACAAAGACCTGGCAGCAGACCCCTGATCCTTGTCACAGCCACGTGAACCCAAGAAAGCTGTGGATCACACTCTCTGTGAGACTCCTTGTGACCCAATAAAGAACAGGTTTCAGCCCCCTGGTTTCCTAGTTCTGGAAAGAGAAGCTGTCAGGGCCCTGATTCTGGCCCATGAGAGAGATGGAAATTCAGAATAAACTCATTGAAGGCAGCAGAGCTGCACTAATATAGGGGCAGCCTGGGAAATCCAGATGATGCCTTTGCTCTTCTTTTAATTTCTGCACAGAGGCAATCAAATCCAGGCAGCAAGGAGGGATGCAGAGCTTTGATGCAGAAGGGCATATTTAGGATTACTTTGATCTGAGTAACAGTCAAGTTCTTCTCTTCTTTTGTTGACAGGGAGTTTTGTATTTCATTTTTTCCACTTAAAATGCAATATCCCCCCACCCCCGACTTTGTCAAGGCTAATTTAGGAGCAAAGTTTACCCCCAAATATCAGGAGGGAAGCCCTGCAACCTGGGGGCTCATTCTGCTAATCTAAGCAATATTTTCTTATCCATCTGGTTTAGTGATTTGCAGTGAAGACATTTTTCAGAGCATGGGGAAAGGCACCAGCTAGCTGCAGGTATCCCAGTTGTGGCTACCCCATGGGCTGGGACACAATTTATTTCCCTTATTCTGTCAATTCTTCCTCTTTCACTTCTTCCCATTCCATGGGAGGGTATTGAGGTGATTACACCCTCCATGGCCAGACCTCAGTACACAAAGGATGATGTTTGGTTTACGCTAAAAGCAGATGATAAAAATTAAAAATCTTATTCAGCAGTTCATTGTCAGCACTGGCTGGGAGAGGAGGAACACATCTCATCACACCATACCTAGCACAAGGGGAACTGCTGGCTTTTGATCCTGAGGGGGAAAAAGGAAGGGACTGGTGGGATGATTGGATCAGGTGATGGAAAAGCAGCAGATGTTGGAGCATGAGAAAAAAATCCCTAGCCAGTAATAAAGAGCATGGTCTCTTCAACACTTTTTTCCAAAAATAATTATAGCTCCTTTCCTTAAAAATTCGATTTATTTTATGGAAGTTAGAAAGCAGGTTAAGACAATGAGTAAAATTCGAAAAGCAGCCAGATTCCCTTTTTTTGCCTTTAAGATACAAACATCCATTTGAAAAAAGGACCAGGAACCCTCATCCCTTCCCTGCACTTGCAGTCTTTTCAGCTTATATTTCCTAAATGACACTTTTCAGGCCTGTGAAAGAGGCACTCATCAGTGAAATGCCTCTTCAGATGGAAATTAATGCAGAGCCTCTGAAATTACCACCAGCTCCATGGGACTAATGCTGCCATGGGACTAATGCTGCCATGGGAATGGGAGACCAAGCCATGTTCTTTCTTTGCCTATAGAAGTTTTCTGCTGCTGGTGTGGGGGCAGAAAACTTTATAATAATTGGAAAGCATGGAGACTTATTTGTTTTTCTTAAAAAAAAAAAGAAAGAAAAGAAAAATGAACCCAGAAAAGCATGTATTTCCAATAGCCTTCACTCTGTATGATTTAGTGGAACCTGGGCAGTTTTGCCCTGATGTCTCCATCATGAGCCATCTGATACTGCACTGTAATATTTACTTGGACCCTAATCCCATTTCTGAGAGCATCCAGTGCCTAGAAACCTTCTGGGTGACTCTGGTCAAGCCTGGTGGTGATGGTGAGAGCTAATCCCTTTTACACTCACTCGTGCACTCCTGAGACAGTGATAAGCTTTGTTTTGATAAGTCATAAAGACCAAAAAGCGCACGTGGCACCTCCTTACCATGTTGCCTTCATCATCGCCTTCATCACCGTCCTGGTGGGGCTCATCCAGGTGGAGCTGGTGCAGCAGCAGCCCCGGAGAGGTCCTTCCATTGCAGTCCTGGTGCTCGGACAGGGACGTTCTGGTGCTGTGCATACTGCTGGTCCGATACAGGGACGGCACCTGCAGAGTATCCTGCAGGTCAAAGGAGCCTTTTGTTTCCAGCGACTCCATGCGGTGAGGCAAAGAGCCATTGAAGCTGCCGGCCCGGCTGGAGTGCTCCTCATCCGAGCTGTCCCCTTCCTCCGAGCTCTCCTTCCCTTCCCCGGACAGGAGGGACCTGCGCTCGCCGCTCTGCCCCCGGCGCTTGAGGCTGGGGGCCCGGCCGATGCTGTTCCAGCTGGAGCGGCGGCTGTTCCAGGAGCTGCTGGCACGCCAGGGGCTGTGCGGGGAGCTGCGGGTGCTGGGCTGTGGGAAGGACAGGGACAGGCAGCGCGTCAGGTCTGTGCCACCCGCCGCAGGCCGGCGGCCGAATGGACGGACAGCCCCAGGGACGCGCCGGGCACCCACAGGGGGAGGTGATGTCAGTACCGGGGACTTGAGCTCGTAGGAGGCCACGGGGTCCACGGAGACACCGCTGGCCCGGCGGCACTCGTGGCTCTGGGACGTGTCCCCAAACACGGCGCTCTTGGGCATGGGCATGGGCGTGGCGGCCGTGTGGATGATGAGCGGCGGGGTCAGGCTCTTCTTCAGCTCCGGGTGGTCGCTCAGGGCCATCACTGGAAGATGATGATAAAAAGGGTTTTAGGCCTCGCACCTTCAAGGGGAAAACACCTACAGCCTGCTTGTGGGCAGGCAAAGCTGCTGTGCAGGGAGGGCTCTGCTCTGAGCACCAGGGGGATGTGGGCCGAAAAGGCCTTCTGGAGAACTGGGTCGTTCAGCCCCACAGGGGGTGTCAAACAGGGATGAGATCAGGTGTCAATGGCAGAGAAAGGTACACCCAAAATATCACCTGCTGCCCCTCAGCCTCCAATCAACACCCACCAGCTCCAGCCCTGGGAACTTCCTGCCCACTCCTTCCATCTTCCTTCTCCAAACTCCTCCAGCAGAGACACCCCACAAGCCCAGACCTCAGGCTTGATGGGGAAATTACCAGTTTGAATGCAATCATGTCTCTCCCTGCCTGCATCCCACAATCCCACCCTAAGCCTACTGCAAAGTCAAGCATGACAACTGGGACTACAGCATTCCCTCTAGGAGGTTTTTTTTTCCTTTTAGACACACTGTTTTCACAGCAAGGCAAGGTTTCTGTGGAAGGGCCTGTCCTCCCAGGATTATTACTCACAGGCTGGATTTGACAAGTTTTTCTTAAGTTCTCCCTCCTCTTCCAGGCTGCGGGGGAAGAGATCCCCCTCGGAATCAGACTTGGAGGCATCACCCTGGAGCAAAACAGAAGGCTTCAGCAAGGAGGCTGAGGGGCCACAGTGCATGGACAGCCCTCTGCAAATATGGATTCCCGTGTCCAACACCACACCTTACAGATCCACTGAACTTGGTACCACGATGCAACATCACCTTCCACAAAATGACGCATGCACAGGTTTATACCACAGACTAATTAACCTCCTACCAGGAAGATGGATTGCCTCTGGCTCTGAACACGGTCCCAGAAAGGGATCAGGAGAAAAACCAAAGTATTGCTTAGTTTTTGTTGCTGGAATTGCATATGTGGCAGATGTTAGGGAAGGACCGATATTGATGAGCAATTTGAGGACAAAAGATGATCCTACTAATCTCTCTGAATTTATGCACCTAAAACTCCTTGGGCATGGCTCTTTCTAGTGATGCTTTGATGGAGCAATCCAGGGTTCGGAAAGGGCACAAGAGATCCCGAATTTCCAACGTGACAAACATGACGTGTCCTTGGACACCCCATCAGCACAGAGAGGATCCAGGTGGCAGAATCCAACATCGACTGCCACAAGAGACCCTTTCCCTCCCAGCTGCCACACACAAGAGGAGTTTTGGGGATTTACGCTGGATCATTGGGAGAGTTTAAATTCTGCTGTATCATTTCGAACGTCAGTGGTTGAGCAGGGCCTGCCTGCTCTGACAGGTGCCCACCCTCAGGCAGAGGAAGATGATATTGACCATTGTTTTCTGCGTGGTGCCCAGGTTCTTGTTTGGTCTTGTGGCACAGACCCTCATTCTGTCCGTTGGCACTGCAGAAAGGCACTTAGGGTGTGGTATAGTCAGGATACACCTAAGAGGGGCAGAGGTGCTTGCCAGAACCATCAATACCCATCCAAAAAGAGGAGGATTCATGGCTGAAACCACTGCTCTGGCAAAGGGCACCAAGCCCTGTCACAATGGAGAAGAGGTGGGGAGGGGGGAAAGATGCTGGGATAGGAGAAGCCAAGCAGATCCTCACTTTAGCAGTGAGAGCCCAGGAGCCCCAGAAAACCCCACCAAGGCTAAGCTGCATCTGCAGGAGCCCTGGCCAGCACTGCTGAGGTTTGGTGCTAGGGTACCTGTTGATTATAAAATCTCAGAAGGACCCCAGCATAGGACAGGAGGAAGAGATGAATCCAGCACAGGTCAGTGCCCCACACCTCATTATTAAGCAAAAGGGATGAGCCCCAGTATTCCCCCACTATTTAGTGTGGGGTCAATAAACTACTAAAGTTATTTTTTCCAGGCAGGCTGGACACTCAGAGATATTTTTAAGGCAAAAAAGAGTGTGATGTTAAGTGTTGGCTCAAAATTTCCCCTCCTGAGGATCCAGGACTTCTGTGCTTTTTAGGGAAGCTCCTCCTGCAGTCTGAGAAGGTCAGGAATGCACCTTGCAAGGGGGAGCAGTAAAGTCAGGCTGGCCTGAGCTCTGCTGGAGACAGATCCAGTCTCTGCGTGAACAGGGGCTCCAGCTGGCTCCAGGTACGCTCCCCACAGAGGCTCCCAGCTCAGCCTGCCAGGAATTACTCATTCTCCCTAATGGGTTATTAAAAAGAAATAAATACTGGGAGGAATTCTACATGATTTGTATTCCTGGAGTGCTTTTCGACAGCCCTAAGGAAAGTTTTAAGGGGGCACAATGAGATGTGTGCTGAGAGGGAGAAGCAGAGCTATGTGGGGACTTCCCTCCCCCTTCCCCAGCACCAAACCCCATGTCTGGAGGGCAGTGAGCATCCCCTCCCAAACACCACGTGCCAGACTCAGGACGGTGCAGGCAAACATCTCGCAGCCAGTGCTGCTGCCCGTTACCTGTTCTTGCACTCCCAGTTTGCCTTTCTGGATAGAAAAGGGGTTATGAAAGAACAGGGAGTTAAAATCCTTTTGGGAAACGAGGGTGTGTCAAGCTGGACCAGGCACTAGAACGATTAAACCAGCCTGTACCAAAAGGGACTGACATATTGGGATACGAGGGCAAAGGGGTTTTGGGCTGAGGGAAAAGCCAGGCTTCTTGGAAAGGACAGAAAGGGAAGTGAGTGGTAAAGAGAGAGATGAGTTTGGCAGAAGGGTGAGGTTTCTGGCTTCAGAGATCAACAGCTTCCTCAGATCTGAACGGGATCATTTCACATCCTGTAATGTGGCATTGCCCTGGCAATCTCAGCATTCCCAGCCTTTCTGGGACACGTCACAGTGCAACTGCTGCTGTCCTACCCTGTCCTGCAGAGCACAGGACTCCCACACACACGTCAACACACACATACCTATCCAAACAGGTTTGATTCCAGGTCCCTTCACTCCTGGGCATCCTCCTCCACCTGCATGAGGGAGCCTTGGCAGGCGTGCCCTGCAATCAGCATCACCACCCACATCCCCAGGGAGGTTCCTGGGATGTGACTGTGCCATGGAGAGGCTGTGACAGCCCCTTGGGGAGCCTTCCCCAGAGCAGGCATCCAGAAAGGGGTCAGCGAGAGCTGCTGGCTGGAGCCACATCAGCCACTTGGAAGCACCCACCTTAATTTACCTGGGTCCCTCAAAGAAGGAAGGGTCTTAAAATCAGGGCCGACTCAACAATGAGGGTGACAAAAAGGAAAGAAAAAACCAAAAAACACTTCCGAAACACCCAAATAGACCCCAAAAGAATGACAGCTACTACGATGAGAACAGCACCACAGTGTGTGACCAGGCACCACGAGAGAGACAAGCACGGTGGCAGTGGGATGTGCTGTACGTACCCCCGACGAGTCGACAGGCAGCTGAATACAGCTTAACTGCCCACTCGCTTCTTCTCGCTTGGAGATCTCCTGAAGGAGAAATGGGGGGAGGGAAGAGGGAGGAAGGGGAAGGTGGGGTTCAATTTTCAGTTTCAACAGCAGGACTGAGTGGGGAATCAAAAAAACACAGGAGAAGAGGCAGGGAAGCAGAGGGGAAGGGGGAGGAGGGCAGTGTGTGGCCACAATGGAGAGCCAGGCACTGGATCCATTCCAGTCAGCACAGGGAGAGAGTGGGAGATCTCAGGTAGAAAGAAGCCCTTTGAAGGGACCAGCCTTACATCCTTTAAATTAAGTGTTTCGAACAGAGCTTGCTTCAGCTCCTAAGTGATAATTGTGCTAATGAAACACCAGCTAATTATTGAAAACATGATTTTTTTTTTTTTTTGCAGTTGTATAATAGCATCTTTATTTATTACACCTTCATTAGGCAGCAATGGAGGCTTTTAATGAATGTTTGATTAACACAATATCAGTGCTCTTGCAGGTGAAATACCTAATTTAAGGAGAGGCAGAGTCTGCTGTGAGTTCAGATCCCTGCTCAGCCCTGTTAGTGGAGACACCCATTTAAATCAGCACTTTAAACCAGTGTTGGGGTTTAAAGCATTGGTCTGCAGCCAGGGGGGCACAGCCCCATCCTGGGAAATTTTGCCACACCCATGATCCCAACACTTCACAGCACCAGAAGGAAGCCTTTCCCTGCCCACTTGGAAAACAGACATAATTTTTCACCTTGTTGTGCTTCCCCTTGCTCAGGGGTGGCTCTCCCAATATTCCTCAGCATTTTTCAGCAGTGTGGCAGTGCCTGGTCCTGTCCCATGGGGTAGCAGGAGGTTCCATGCTGCAGCAGTAAGGCACACATTATCCCACCAGCTGAATTTCTTGGCTACAGGGCAATGGATCTTTCCTCTGGCTGCTAAATGGTTACAAAACTCATCCCAGCCTGGGCTGGGATGAATAGTTTAAGGACTTGCCAGAAATGTGATGGACACTTAACTTAAAGTCTTTGCTTGTAACAGAGAGAGACATGGAAAAGCCATCGAAAGGGAAAAGATGGAAACTCTTCCTTTCACAAGAAAAATCCCACTGAAGCTGATAGGAATGCAATAGGCAAGGGATGCAAGAAAAACACCATCCAAAATCTTCCCTGCAGGAGGAGGGACTGTTCCCTCTTGTGAAAGCCCAAAGCTGAACATCCATACTTCCCCAAGGATGCTACCTCAAGAGAGCAGGCAGTGTCCTGCAGAGAAAAGGATGGAGAGCTGGGGGAGCTGGGGTGCCAGTGAGGGAGCGGGAAACAAAGGAGGGAAAGGATCAAACCCACAAGTGAGGACAGATGGGGACAACAGGACACAAACTGGGAGGATTACCAGGGGAAGAATACATCTTGGAGATAACACTACTAGGAATTCCCTTGGGAGAGGAGCTTTATGCCTGACTAAGGGGAGTCATTCCTTGCTTCAGAGAGGTCTTCAAGGCAGGCACCTGAGTGGTCATGCAGCAATTTCCAGCAGCTCAATCAAACTGAGTCCCCTGCTCACCTTCCCTGCACCAATACCAGGGTCCAATTCAATCAGGGAATGTGCAGTCAAAAATAACCACATGGTAGAAAGTCCTGCCTGTGCCTTCTGCATGAGAGAGGCTGGTTACCAAATTAAAGGAAAAAAATGGGGGAAAAAACTCCACCTCAATCCTGCAAAATATATTGCTCCATATTTAAAGTTTGGAAGAGGCCCTTTTAGTTTTTCAGCTGCTTATAGTCATCTGCTGCCTGGCAACTGGGGCTGCAAAGCCATGCATTAAAATTAACGAGGTGCTTGTGGACTGAGGAAAGGCACTCAAGGACCAGGGAGATAAAGGCAGCAGCCCCAGGATTGTGTTTCAGCACAGAAATCTGAAGGAGAATGGAAAAAAAAAAAACCCCAACAAACTCAACTCAGAAGAGTCAAGTGCAGACATGGGCAGCAGACGCCGGGGTTTGTTTACAGCGAGAGATGATCTCTCTATTAATTCTGCTTAGGAGAGGATCCTCTCTGTGCTGGCTTGCAAGAACAAGAACGTGATCTGTTCGCAAAGCTACACACCAGCAAAGCTGAATAAACATAAACCAGCAAGGCCAGACCTGGGGCCTGACCTCCAGAGACATTTGCTCCTGATCTCCTGCAGGAAACCTGGATTGAGCCAAGGGATCTCCTGGTGCCATTGCACCTTACTGGAAGAATGTTGAGAACTCAGAATAACGAGGATGTGGAAGGAAGATTATTATGAAAAAGCTATCATCAAAGCATGAGATATAAAATAGCAGTGTAATCAGAGTCACAAATTATAGAAATATGGTGTGAGTTTGTTAAAACTGTCATGGCTGCACAGGACTGGCAACCCAGGTTTGGTCTTTGGGGGCTGCACTGGTTCCTGATCCCTGTGCTTGTCTCAATACTGGCATGAGCATCACTGGCTTCAGGCTGTCCCAGTGCTGTCCCAAATCCGGGGTTCCTCCCTGATTTACACAGCATTTAAAGCACATTTCAGCTTACACAGATATCCTGGAGCTGGCTTGGACCAGCCCAGTGCTGCCCTGGCAGAGGAGACATGGGGGCATTTGATGGGGCAGCCCTGCTGCAGGAAACAGCCAAGGGCAAATTTGAGGAGTGCTGCAGACACTTCCCTGACTCCAGGGGAGCCATACCCTCAAGGACATCATTACTGGAATAAAACCACAGAACATTAAGCTAGGACATGACTTTATAGGGAGTTGCACCACGGCCCAGCTGGCCAGGAGGCAAGGGGTTACGTGCTGCCCATTCTGCAGTGGTGGAGCAGGAGCATGGTCCAGCATGGTAAACCAGGCTCAGCCAAGGAGCAGAGGAGTCAGCCTCCCTGAAGGGCCAGGGGCTGGCAAATGGGCTGCTGCATTTAAAGGCTGTGTCCCTTCCTCTGCAGAGTGGATGCACCAGGTGATCTCCTATGCTGGTGACCTTCAAAGATCAATTTGCCAGACAGAACAAAGGTTGGGTTTCGAAGCTGTCACCAGGAACAGACAAGGAGCTTTGTACCTCTTCTCACTCGGGCAAGGGAACATTTTTGCTATTTGAGAGAACTGGGCAAAGGGACATTTTGCTCTTTGAGAGAACCCAACAGTGATTGTCCCTTTGGCTGAATGGTGGGGGGGATTTACAGACAGAAACAGCTACAAAAATAACAATTAAAAAAGAAAAGCACCAACACGGAGAGAGAGACGATACAAAAAAAAAAATATTTCTTCTTGCTATGTCCTGGTATGACTCCATTATTTAACTCCAAACTTAAAAAATAGCAATGAAAATAAAAACAGTTCTGTTCATAGGGTGGCAAGGTATTATAATACACATGCAACAAATCTAAAATAATATCTATTCACCCCAGAATATTCTAAAAAATCAGAGATAGTGTGTAGTGTGTAGAAGAACAGCCCATACAAGCAGACCCTAGTGAGGGGTTTTAGGTTGTATTTACCTCTCCAACCAATCCCCCAGGCAGGGTGTAAGGGTCCCCTCCCCTTATGGGTGTTCTTGAACAGCTGGAAAACTTTCACAAGGAGTGGGTGGGCATCACAGGGCTCTGAGGGGTACTGGGTGACATGCCCACCCACTCTGAGCTGGACAGCTGGACTGGCAGCAAGATGGATAAAAAGGTTGAGCTCAAGCCTACGTGCCCCCTAAAAGCCTCCAGCAGTGCAGGATGCCTCGTGGAAGCTCCCATTGCAAGGAAGCAGAGGGCAGAGACCAGAAATCTTGTCGTTTAAAATACGCAGAGCGTTGCAGGGCTGGAAACTGGAAGAGCTCCATGAATGCATACCATGAGAAAAGATAATCGTGTCACTAATCTCTTACCAGCCTGTGTAAGTTTTCAGGAGGGGCCTTTAATCTGGATGACAAACACGGTGAAAACTGTTTCAAAGAGACTGTCATAGCAGTGATCCCATCCGCAGTGCCTGACTCACCCCTCAATTCCCACTCCTGCATTAATGCTAACAATGCTTTTCATTTAAGCCCTTCATTTAGAGGGTTTGCTGTATTAAATTACACCATGGCTACGGAAACAAAAAAAGAAGTTAAAAAAAAAAAAAATAAGAAGACCTAATATTTTACCCCACATTTTTCCCATACCACTCCTGTCAAGGTACTGCTGCCCACCTCAGAAATCAGATTCCAGGATCTGGAGGCCCTAAAACTTGAGAAAAAAGCAAAGGCACGAGCATGAGGACATTACCTCTGTCTGGAAACCCTCTACCAGGATGGCTACCAGCAGATTAAAGAGAACATAATTCCCAAAGGTCATGAGAGCGATGAAGTAGAGAGCAGCCCAGGACGAGGTGGAGGCCATGCCATTGTAAAGGACCTTGTTCCAGTCTTCCTGGGTCAAAATCTGCAGAGGAAGGGTATCAGGAGTATGGAGACACTGGAGGATGGCATGCTGGGTATCCATGCTCTGGATAGGCCAGACAAGCATCCTGCTTTCAGGGTATCCACTGTAGCTGTAACCACAAGAGGATAAATCCCTTCTGAGCCAGGGAAGAGGACCAGAGTGACTGTGATCCCCAGCCACCAACAAGGACCTTGTGCCAACTGCCCTGTCCCCCACGTCCAGGGACAGCCACAAGGGAGGTTACACCACACTGGTCAGACCTTTCTTTTGGTCAGTCAGAACGACCTAAAGTCCTTCACAGATCCCAAGGTTACAGGGCCCAGCACTGCTAGAACAAAACCTGCACATATTGGCTATAAACCAGATTCCATTATTTGTCAAAATACCACTGCAAATGGTCCAGATCTCCTCCTTTCCATCCCTTCCTTCCATCCCTCCTTACTTTCACCCACCCACTCCATACCCTGCAAACACAAGAGCCTCCTGCCTTGGCTGCCCCTCCTCACCAGGATTCTGATACAGTCTGGAAAACAGTCTGCAAGCCCCCATAAACCTGCACTTGTGGTTTTGGGTCACCTTCTTCCTATGGCATGGAGCTTCACTATGCTGGAAAACAACCCCAGTCTTTGCCATCTCCAAGCACCCATCAGTTGTGGCATTTTCCATTTTGTACCTGGAAAACAGTGACGATGGCCCAGAGCAAGGAGTCAAAGTTCTTCCTGTCGGGCAGAGTATCCCCATCCCGCTCCGAAGCGAACTTACAGCCAAAGAGGTGCATCCCCAGGATGCTGCAAAGGACAGAAAGCAGGGGCTCAACAATAGGATCAACACACAAATCAGTAATCACACAGCAGGCTGACTCTCTCCTGATTTCACCTGGACAATTCCTTTTAATGTTTTTCTTAAAAAGATGGATCCTTTGTTCGCTGAAAAACACGCCTTGAGATCACGCAAATCAGTTGTGAATTTAGGTCAAATCTGTCAGGGACTTTCAACCAAAAAGTATGTCTGCTCCTTATTTTCCTTCTGCTTCATTTTTTCTAAGTCAAAACATTGCCTTTCAACACTTTCTAAACAAAATGTTTTGACTTTCTGCTCTGCAATGATACATTTTCAGCAAAATATGCTTCAAGTGAATTAGGAAGACAAAAAGGGTTTCTGTGAAATGCTTGAATAAGACATATCAGGGGACTCGAAACAGCTTTTTAAATTTTGACAGAAGAACAGAATACCTTTCATTATGGATAGATACTAAAAGAATAATCTGCTTTTCCCTGCTCCCTCCTAGTAACCTGAATAATCAAATTATTTACAGCTCTACTGAGCAACCAGAGCTGAAATGGCAGTTTTAGAGTTTCACTGGAAGAAGGGACATTATCCCCTGGAAGAGGCTGTCTCTCTTCAGCCTTCCCAGTGCCTGCATTGCTCAAACACCACAGTGGGCTGTAGAAGGAGAAAGGCTCTTCTCAAAATCTAGACCAAAATCTAAAAATACAGGGCTATGCCAACCCTGTTTCTAACATTTCTACTTGTCTGAAGACAAGGCCATGAAAAAGCACAAGCACCACCATGTCTGACATTTCTTTAGGAACATCATCCTCTTCTTGGCAGTATTTTTAGCACCAGGCATTCTGATAGTTGGTAAGTAATGGGATTGCTGTCTTGGGATGATGTCAAGGAGTCATCCAGCCTGAAAAGTTTTCTTTGTAAACCATTTTGCAAAGACAAATATCTCGTTTGGCTATCTGAGAGAATTTAGGGCAGCAAACCACGCAATGCTGTTCCTGGGACCACTCAGCTCAGCCGTGTTCGGGTACGGACTCTGTCACCTCCTCACCGCACCACGGCCTCCCTTCTAAAAACCTCGAGCAAGCACAGGACAGGGAACTGGAAACACTCACCTAAAGATGAAGATGAAGAGCATGAGCAACATGCAGAAAGTGGCCACGTTGTCCATGGTCTTCATGAGGACGACGAGCTGGCGCTGCAGGGCCGGCATGAAGCGCACCAGCTTCAACACGCGCATGAGGCGGAAGGTGCGCAGGACTGAGAGCCCCCCGCCCTGCTGGCCCACGATCTCCCACACGCTGAGGAGGACAAAGGATGTCAGTGCAAGAGGACAGACAAAGCCTAATTGCAAAGGCCTGGAGGAGAGGCAGTGCAGGGAAGGTGAAATTCAGAGAGATGGAAAGTGGGCAGCGATGCGCTGCCAATGCCCGCGGTGATCTGGACTCTGTCCAGGCTTGCAAAGAGCAGAGCTCCACTTGAGTGTCAAAAATACACTGGGAAATCAGTGACTGCAGCTGCAGGGGCAATTATAGCCTTTGCATGAGCCAAAAAAACAGAGATACTTAATCGGGCAGTGGTTGTGCCATTTGGAACCCAGACTGTCCCAGGACATCAGGACTGATGGCTTTCTGCTTGGGCCTCTCTCTAAAGTGACCGTAAAATAATCCCAAGATATGTGTTAGCAATCATGTCTAAGTGCATTAATTACTGAGAGAAGTGTAAAGTGTCACAGGAAGGTATTTATGCCAACTCTTCATTACTTTCTGTTTAATTAAACAGCCAAATGAGGAGAAACACACATAAAGAAAACTCAAGGTTTGTACCTAATCACCACAATGATCCCATCAAAGATGTTGTATGGATTCTTAATGTAGCCAAAAGGACCATAAACAAGGACTTTCAACAGCATCTCCAGGGCAAAAAGGCTTGTGAAGACGATGTTGCTGATCTCCAGGGCATTGGTAAGTTCCTCTGGCTGGGGAAAGAAGAGGAGGAAATTGAGAAAACAGCCGGCTCCATAACCAAAAATCACACATGGATACACAACAAGCCCCAGTACTGCCAGTGTGAGAATACTGATGCTAATATGTGGTGAGAAAATGGCAATAGCTCACTCAAAGCCCAGGAGATGGAAGGAAAATACTATCATTGAGTTTAAGGTTTAGAAGTCCATTGTAAATTCAGCAGGTAAATCTGGACATGGACTTCACATTAATCAGAGCTTTAGTACCACCTCAGGAGGTTTAGGCAGAAGTGGCATGTACTGAGGCTTAATGCTTTGACATCCCCCACATTGATTCTTCTTATGCAGAAGGGAAAGTCAGGCCATTTTCTCACATAAATATCCCTTTAGGGCCTGTCTTTTTATTTAGTAGCTCATCAAAAGATTTAAGATTTTTCAAAAGCAGAGATCTGAGGTGATATAACCAGAATGGCTCAAAAAAAAATCTCATTACTCAAAAAAAAAAAATCTCATTATCAGGTGGCCCCAAATCTGCAACTGAGGAAGGGCTCAATCCTGGCATTCCAGACAGGCAATCTGAAAATAGACGTATGAAAAAATCCCAAAAACTTAGCAAACAGACTCCTGGTAGTTTTAGACCTAAATGAATACCTTTTATGTTTTTTCAGCATGTTTCACAGAGGGTTCCTAACAATGCAGATGCCCAGTGCTTTGCTTTCCCCGACAGGTGGGCGGGCATTATCGGAAAACATATGGCAGAAGACAAAACCCGGTGGTGTAGTCTGTGTGGGATCAGTCCGTGGCAAAGCCAGAATCCACACATCAGATCCCTTCTCCCCATGTAACCCCAGCACATGGCTGTGTGTTTCTGCTGAAAGGCTTCATTAAAATCAGGAGCTGACACCCCGCGGGCGGACGGCGGTGGGGTCACACCGGCAGCACTGAGCTGGAGCAGCTCACCAAACACCTCACACACAGCGGCTGCTGGGATCTCCCCCAGGGATAGTTGGCACTGGCTGCTCTAAATCCCCACTTGTAGCCACCCACGAGGCTTTGGATGCCTGGACCATACCCACGGTGGGTTTTGGCCAGACGTGCACGCCCACAGCAGCCACGCTCTGAGCGGAAGACAACGCACAACACACGCAGCTGACTGCGCCTCCCACTCACATGAAACACATCCATGACTGGCCAAAAACTTCCTGTGGCAGACAGGAGCTGCCACAGCACAGCACAGGCTGCAGGGTTTGACTGGAGCTGACCCAACACTATGGCAGCCATGAGAGAAGAGACCTCAGGGGCAGGGTCAAGACTTGGTCAACTGAGCCTCAAAAAGTACAGTGACCAAGGAGTTCACAGAGACATGCTGGCAAAAAAACCCAGAAAAATCCATGCAGGCATTCAAATCTTTGTTTCCAAGGGTTAAACTACCCAGGCTCAGCTCTTGCAGCTCAAGCTCTTCCAACCCAGCTTGAGGGTAGATGGGACACAAATTGGTGTGCTGTTATCTCAGCAGGGTAGTGAATCCCTGAGGACTTGCACAGATATTGGCAGAAGCTTGTGATGACACAGGATAGCAAAGGAGGAAACAGCAGCATTTAAAAGAAAATGTAATAAAAAAGTAAAAAAAAAAAGAGAGTGTTGAACACAAACTATACCTCAAACATCCTCAGTGAAGAAAAGATCCCTTGGCTAGAGCTTGCCAAACCCACCATGTACATAGCCCAAACCACCTGTCCACTGATCTACAGCTAAAACACAAATGCTGCAGCTCCCAATATTAAATTCAGCCACGGTTTAATGCTGTGATACCCATGGGAACACTCAGACACAGGGTAATAAATAGGCCAAGAACTTATATGTCAAGCTGCACCTCAGGACAATTTGAAATAGCTACAATTCTACATTATTCACAAAAAAATGCCAACTCATTCATGAGTGCCTCTGTGCCGAGGCAGGCTGTGCTGTTATCAGTACTGCAGTGATATGGCTGGAAAGGAGATGTGTTCCTGGAAGCTTTCCTTCTCATCCATCACCAACACTACCCTGGACCCTGAAGGCTGATTTCCACACTCTGCTCCCCCTCTGCAAGTGGCCCTGCAGGCACAACCCAGTTAAACCCCTCGCCCAACATCTCCTGCAGTCACAACATCCCTTCCTCATGGGGGCTGACATGGAAAATGCAACAGCCCTGGAAGGGATGACATGTTAATGGCATGGATTCATGAAACTTTGGACTTTGTGAGCATGTCATGGTCAGAGGTGTTGTTGAAACGTGCAAATCCAGATGGGAGGGGCTGGCAGGGCATAGCTGGGGGATGTGGGGAGGCAGAGGGGAGCCAGCACTTACATTGCATCTCTGACAGGATCCTCAGCACACACTGGAGGGGCTGTGACCCCTCTGGCCCATGAAATTTCCCTCCCGGACCACCCAGCTCAGGAGATATCCAACATCCAAAGTGCCCTGGCACTGTGAGGGCTATGGGTCTCACAGGCTATGGGTCAGCCTGTGCTGGCACAGCAGCAATAAATCTACCTTCCTCCCACTGCTTCACCCCAAAAAAGCTGCCTGCCCCCCACTCCTCCTCCACACACTCTTTTCCACTTCTCTTGTAGGAAACAGATTTTTAATATCTGAGACACTGGGTAGACATAATAAAAATGAAGAGTGGGAATTCCTGAACCAGAGGTGAGAATTAATATCCAAATATCTAAGATAATTGGCCAAACTTGATTGAAAGAGAAAGGGGAAATTTCCTTTTCATCCATCCAGGAGAAGAGAAGATCCAGAGCAGCCTGGAGCTCTGCTAGGGTGGGCAAGCTGAGCATGTACTGGAAGCACCCCCCACTCTGACCTGGATGAAAACGGCTGAGTTATTTTGCTTTGGGAAACCACACATCCCTGAACAGTTGAGATGGGGCAGTGCAAATTACTTGGGAGATTTCACAGCCATCTGTGAAGCAGGGCATCCCCCCAAGACCCTCAGTCCCACTCAGGGGTCCCCAGGGCAGCTCATGTGTCCCCTGAAGGAGCTCATCATCCCTTTCAAGGGACACAGAGCTGCAGCTGGTCCATGGGGCACCCCTGCCATGAGCACCACTGGGATTTATTTGTACCAAGAGAGGGAGGCTGTGATCATGATGCTGCCCTGGGGAATCTCAGCCAGGCAGTGGGGATTCAGACCCTTCTAAGAATGCCAGCTATGGGATTTTCATTCAGCCACAGATGTATATGGATAATAAGATTTTTTTATCAGATGCTTCTACTCTAGAGAAATCACAAATATGTCTGAGACCTCTTTCCTGAGACATCATTACAGTACAGCAGGAACGTGATTTTCTCTTCCATGGGAATTGAAATTATCATTCTATCCCAAACAAGAATTCAGAATTTCAGACTTAGGAAACTAAAATACAGTGCAGAAAATCTTGGAGGTTCTTCCCTTTATTTCAGTCTCCATTCCTTTATCCCTTTGCTCAGTACTGTAAATTAACCAAAATTAAAGAACATAAATAAAAGTCAGCTTGAAGAAGAACACGAAACTTTTTGCTCCCCAACTGTCCAAATGGATATTTTAAACACCTCAGACAACATAATCCAATAAAGTTGGGGGGGGTTTAAGGCCAGTTCACTGAAACTGCCCCTCTCCCACAAACAGCTTCAAATGTGATAAACTGCCATTTTCTGACAATAACTGTCTAATCAAAACACTATCAACCAGCTCTAGACATGATGTACCTGAAAGAGTCACTGACTCCTGGCACACAACCAGCAAGGATCCTCACTGGGCTGGGAGGAAAAGAGCTGGCAAAATCACTCAGATTTCCTCTTTGAGGGCTGCAACACAGCAGCTGGGGGAAGTAACATCCTTCCTTTGACTAAATGATATATTGTGGGGGAAAAAAAACCCTCCAGGACCACTCTAAAAAGGACATTTTTCAGGAAGCAAAAGCTGAGGTGCAGAGCCTGGGGTTTCTGTGCCTCGGGTTTCCATGCAGCACAAAGCCTCTGCCCACCACCCCCATTACAGCACAGCTGCCACAGCCTCAGCTTCTCCATTAAAAGAAGAGTCTGCTAATTCTCTCATCAGTAGCAGCAGTGCCTAATTAAAAGGAAAGCATCCTATGATTAAATGAGCAACACCCAGAAAGAGAGAGATCCAAGTGTAATTCAACTGTGGTACAAAACACCAGCTCTGCCGATGAGCCCTCAGTAAATACTGAATTCTGTTTACAGGACATCTTGCCTTGCTGGACACACAGATGTGTTGTCCTGGATAAATCATTCCCTGTTTGTGTAGTGTAGATTTGTTGATGTACCCAACAGCACATTGACAAGTTGTGGCAGCACACGAAATCAGAGCAGACAGGGCAGCATCGCTCAGAAAACACTGAGGATGTGAGCCCTGGGCACCCACCCAGACCTGACCCTGCCTGGCACGGGGCAAGTGTGGCAGCCAGGAGGGCACGCTCCCTGCACCCTGCCTGAAGGTCTGGCACCAAGCAGGGCTCTGCCAGGGGGATGGGAGGGAGCAAGAGGAGATGTCCCCAGAGTGCCTCAAGGAGTGTCTCAAAGCTGGACCTGCACCTTTTTCAGCATTCAGAAAGAGGCTGTAATGCAGTTCTCTCTTTTTTCCCCCTATTTTTAAAGCTGAGTAGAAGCTCATGAGAGAGATTTCCGGTGGCAGAAGGGACATGCTCCATTTCTGTGTGGGCACATGCCACTTCTCCCTGCACACAGGGCTCTGAGGTGTCTGCTGAGCAAGCGAGGCTGTGGGCACTGTGTAGGGCAGAAGGTGAGGATGGGAGCTGGGGCCATGCAAGCCCCAGGGCCTGTGTCCCCCAATTCCTGAAAAACAAGCCCTGCTGCTGGATGAAGTGCAACCAAGTGGCCTGGCAGATAGTATCCAGAGCTTACAAGGCTTCCAACTCCTGCCTTCCTCCAGCTGTGACCCATTTAGGGCACAGGGTCTTCATCATCATCATCAGACCTGCACCCAGTGCTGTGCTAGGGCTGGCACAGATCCGTCCATCCCTAGCCCAGACAATGAGCTTCAGGCAGCAGCAATGCCTGGTCTTGTCCAGCCCCTGCTCCTGGGATGCCAACACAAAAGAACAGAAGCACCTCAGGGTCTTTCCTCTCTATCTTGCTAACAACAAAACAGAAGAAGTCACTTGGTCTAGCCACAGCACAGAGTGAGGGATGGGACGACCAGCCAGGAGGCAGATCCCTCCTGATCCCAAGGGATATCTTTGGGATATCCCTCTGCTTCTGTGAGCGGATCCAGAAGTGAAAACTTCTAACCCATTCAAACTGCTGCAAGAATAAGACCTTTCTGAAATCATTACCATGGCAACTAGGAAAAATAACACAGAAAGAAAATAGCGACCTCAGCTATTTCACAGGAAACACCAACAACGTTTTACTGACTCATCACTTGCAGATTTCTAATATATATACATAAAAAAGAAAATCAAATGGGTCATGCAAAGATAGGATTTTCAATTTGACACTGCTCTGTTAAGATCCTCTCCACCCTCCACGTGGGTGCAGACACATGCCAGGTCCACTCCAAAACAGGAGCCAGACCACAAGTCCTGGGGCAAAATGCAAGAAATTCTGACGAACAGAAGCAGCTCTTAATTAACAAAATGAGGTGCCCTTTCTTTGCCCTCTTCCACACTCAGTTCCCCATGACTGCTAGCTCGTGGCTGTGTCCTCACTCAACCCACAAGCCTTCTCCATGCACTGCCCCCATCACATCCATGTTAATCCCCCTGTATCAGTGCACCCACCGAGCCACAACCATCCAAATTACCACTTTGGTTCCCTTCAGTAAAGACGGATCCTGCTGGCTCCAGAGCTGCTTGCAACTTTATAAACAGAAATTCAATCCACACATATTTTCAGAAGTGACATTCGTTGTCTTTGGGGCTCCTTAAAAGGCATCAGGCTTTAAATATTGTCCTATGTCCAGGAGAGCAAACCTGAGCCATGCTTAATCAGGGTCTGACAGGCTTCCTCTACTTGTCTTTTGCCAAACTGGTTAAAGAAAAAATTCAGAAAGTAGCAGGATTGCAGTAGGTTTTGCTCTGCTTCTCGTGGGGCTGGAGACATGGAAAAGTGTGTGCTCATGGCTCAGTGGGCTGGAGGAGGACTGCTGGGATGTTCAGGATTAATAGGCATTTATTATAAGGAAGTGACTTTGACAGACAAGTTAACAAGTCCAGTTACATCCTTTAACTGCGTGGGAAAGAGGGATTTTCTTAAGGGCTGAATAGAGGCTGAATATTTCATGCCACAGCAAGTAATGCTATAAGAAAGAGAGGAAAGCAGCTTTCATTTTTGAGAAATCAGAGCTGTCTGCACAGGAGGGATTCCCCTTCCACCACCTCTGCTAATCTCCTTGTCTTCCACTCAGCCTTCCCCTCACTTCAACAAGTGCCCCTTCCCACCCCACATCTTCAGAGAGAAGGAGCTGAGTCCTATGGACACGGAACCTCCTGGTGCAAGACCTTCCTCTCCAACACAAGAGGAACCATGGCAAAAACCTGAATTCCCTGGCCTTGATTACCCATACGGGGTTGAGTCCACAGCCACCTCCTGTCTACCTTGAGAGTGAGGTGCAAATGAGGGGATGAGCCCCAAATTTGACTGAGAATTTCATCGATCCACCCTGAAGGGACCTGCCATGAACCATGGCTGCCCAGAGCCATAAACAGGACCTGCAGACCACACCCTGCTCCACCAAGTCCTGCAGCTGTGTTCTCTTTATCACTCTCAGGAGGCACAGCAGATATTCTTGCCTGAACTCCTTATCTCTCAGTACTTGAGATTTCTGGATTAATATTATCCCAGAAAATGCAAGAAAAACATGAACCAGCTCATCCCTCTGCCCAGGTTTCGAAGGAGCTTAAGCTGAACAAAAGCTGCATTTCCACTTGGTCACACCTTGTAAGTACTTGAGATTTAAAACCCTCTATTTCTGGTTAATCTAAACCAAGTTTGAAACTTATCTTCCCATTAGTATTTGAGAAGGGACCAGGGGGAGGGAGGAAATAAAAAGAGGGAAAGAAAAACGCTGTCACTGTAGGGCTCCTGCACAGTTCTGCTGAACCTGGGTTTCTGATGCTGGTAACACTATCTCTAATGCTGACAGACATCCATGGGGGAAAAGCTGCTCATTTCCTAACATCAGCAAAAACCCAATTATAACAAAGAACTGAAATCCAGCAGAGATGAGGGAAAAAGCACTCGGCTCCTGCCCCCACTCCTGCTGGGGGTGGGAATGGGCTCTGTGAGGACATGAGTGGCAGCAGGGTGGAGCCATGGGTGCCAACAGCATTGGGACAAAACCTCTACCAGGAGAACTGGGGAAAAATATGGACTGATCCCTGGGAAAACAACCAGAAGTGCTTACAGATGAAAGCATTCGTGGTGCAAGCCGAGGGTGCTCCGGATGCTCTAGCTGAATTTCCTGGCTCCCACCCAAGGGGAACAACCACAATAATCAAAGAAGGAACAGATAGAAATGCCTGGCTATCTGCAGAGAGCAGCGATTTTTCATCCACACAGGGATGAAGCAAGTTTTGAAAGCGCACATCATTTTCCCATTTCACCAAGCTGGAGTCTCTTCTCAAGGCTGCCTGAGCAGAGATAACACAAGGGTATGGATGGCAGCTGAAACAACAGTGCTAACGATAGGATCTAAGGCAGCCTGAGTTTTTCCAGCCTCTGAACTAAATTAACAGGAAAGGACTGACACTTATGGTTCCCCAACCAGGGAGCTGAAGAAAACTTTAGCAGGTGTCAAGGAATCTATATAGGCTCATCCCTAAAGCATGCAGAGAACTGATTTATCTGATTAAAAAAAAAAACAACTTTCCAGTTGCATGAAATCTCATTTAATTTTCAAATAATTCAGTGTCCAGAACCAGGATAAAGTCTGCTTTGTAGTCACAGCCCATTTTTTAATGACTAAGAGGACCATGGCATTTTTTTACCCCTGGAAGAGCTTCACAAGTGAGTCAATTAAAACATGAGAGTTTCTACAAGACCTCATAAACCCTTCAAATCCCCAAGAAGCAGAAGAACCCCCAAGGTCCATAAAAAGAATTACCCCCAATAACAAACAGAGAGCTGGTTTTGAAGTCGGTGATCCCAGTGATTAACAGCTCTGATGACTTCTATTAGCGTTGACTCCTCCAGTCTCCAAAAACAAGCCATTAATAAGAGTAATTTCTGCGTAAGCAGGAGCTAATTGAATGCAGTGCGTGCAAACCCATAGGGCACCTCATTTTCCTGCTGTGGGAGGGCCCCTTGCAGCTGGAGTGTCGAGGAATTAAGCTGATGGTAGCTCCAAGCCCTACACTGGGCAAAGCCAGCAGGCGCTGAGGGAGGGAAAAGCCTCACTGAGCTGCCAAGGCTTTGATTTCTTGGCTAAGAGCAGCTGGCACAGGGCTGGAGAGATGTGTAATGGAGTTAAACAGAGACAGGGGATGTGCACCCGAGTGGAAGTGGAGATCCCTCTAGGAAGAGGAGACAGTGCATGAACGTGAGGCCTTGTGAGCTCCTGGGAAGAGCCCAGGGCAGATGAAGGTTTTCCAAGGAAAGGCTGTTTCAGGGATGCACACATCTGTGTAAGCACCCTTCTAAAACAAAGCCTAATGACTCAGATTCATAAGGGGAAACATCAAATGAGAAATTTCACCACAATGGTTTGTACCCTTCAGTTGGAGTGAGATAGGTGGGGTACAGGGTTAATGGGGGCAGCACTGGTTTGCATCAGTGTATGATGCAGAAAGCCCCTGGTGAAGCACCAGCTGCTGCCTGGACACAGAACAGGTCTTTGAGTCCCTGCACTTGCAGGAAACAACTCAGAAGAGATGCACGAGATACCAAAATTATTTTACAAAACAAAAGGATTCCCTTCCTTCCTGACCTGGAGACCTGACACAAATCCATGCACATCAAAGAAGCCAAAATATGTGTTCCCTGGATTGACCTGGCATGGAGCCACAGAGGCTGGAAGGGACACAGTGTTGTCCTTGGCTGCCCTATGCAGCCAGACAAGGGTGAGCTGCAACCAATTCCCAGATGCCCCCACAGCCTCCTCAGGAAGTGAACGAGCACTGGGCAAGACCTCATTTTAGGACACAGGGATGGTCAAAGGAGCAGCCTCCACACACCTGACAAATCTGCAGCTGCCATCCACCAGCTGCAAAATGTTCACCTGGGCTTGAAAGCGGTGGGGATTGGGGTGCTCTTGACCACCAAGTCCTGGGAGCAAAGTACTTCTCATGCCAAAGATGCCCTTATCTTTTGAGGCTGTGGTCATACAGGGATCCAAACCTACTCCTTTCCAGTCTGCCCAGAACTTAGGACACAAAAGCACCCTGAGACCTGGGGCACCAACCTGTCACATCCCCACTGCCCAGTTCCCTTATACCATTTCTCCATGGAACAATCCAATTTTCCTCCCACATGGAGAAATCAATCAGTGGGTGTCATGACAGCTAATAATTTCCAGTTACCTTCTTCCCTGCACATTGAATTCAGGCAAAAGCAGAAGTACATAAATACCATTTGAGTGACTATTATTAATGCTTGAACCAGCAGCCTAATGCTTGCTCCACGCTGGCAGGTTTTCTAACCCTTCACCTCCCCTCTCCATCATCCTGGATACCTAAAAATTTCTTGTTCTGTGATGCTGATTAAGACAACCCTCTTGTTCTCGAGCCTTGACTGTTTACATAAATAGACACTTTTAATGCATTTTGCCAGCAAGGTTTCCTTTGACTCCTTGGCACAGATGGTTGATATTTCTGTGCTGCAGCAGCTATTAGATCGTAATGTTACCAGTGACAACTCTACATCATCTGTACCCTGCTCTCTCCCCTGCAGCAGGATATACCAGGAATTCAGCTTGAGATACTGTCATGGGCTTAGGCTGCTCCTGTCTCCTGCAGAAGGAATTTGCCCTCCTTGGCTTGGAGCACTGTGGCTTTGTGGATCCCTACAACATGCTGCTGTAGCTGGGGGTCCTCCACTGGCTGCACTCGTGCTGGGGTATTTCTGGCATTGCCTCATCCCACTTCCCTGAAGAACTGTCTCCCGTGGATAATGAGCTTTTCTCCTTGGGTGCTGTCCCAGAGAGTCATTCAACCTTGTCACCTCTCCAATTTGCTCTTAAAAATTAACAAAAGGCTCCCCACAGGTCTGAACCAATTCTTCCTTCTTTCAGAGACATCAGGGTTTTGGATCAATCTAGATCCAAGTCCACACAAGACCCAGGCAGGGATTTGAACCCACTGCAACTTTGGGGAGGCCAGTGAAGGACTCTCCAGCCTCTTTCTTGTTATGTTAACAATGGCAAAACACCACAGAGACGGCGGCTGAAATTCAAGTGCTATTTAAACAAATGAATATGTAGGGTATAGTTCATACAATGCGAGTTCAGACAAGGAAACTCAGAATAGCCAGGAAGCTCAATATGAACCAGATTTTAAAAACAAAACAAAACCCCAAAGCCCTTCCTCAAGGAAGCCCTTGCCGAATTCTTTCCCCTGCTGAGGAGTCCAATATCACGCCTCATACTAAAGCCTTTGCTTTTCACTCCAAGAAAGGACTTGGAGGAAAAAAAGGAAAATAAAAGCTGCACATTATGGAACAGAGCCTGGCTTACAGCCAGGGCTGGGGGGAAAGCAGCACAGAAACCCTCTGGTTTAGCAGCACATTTTACTCCTGCTCTATGGCAGAGCAATCTTTTGCAAAGCTGCAGCTGTTTGAACCCACAGTGCTGCAGAGGCTCAGCTTCCCTAAGGCGAATCAGTCAATTGGTTCAACAGTGTACTTAAAATCCCCCTGAATCTACCTTTAAATCACATTTATATTCCTCTACCCAAAGCTAATAGTTTCTACCTGCATTTTGCTTCATCTCTGTAGAAAAACAAGCTATTTAGCAGCCACATTAATAATCCGTGGCAATCTGGTTGTCATTTCCCTGATGGAAAATTTCACACTGCTGCCCAGCAGCCGCGACGTGGCGAGTGCTGCAAGCACCTCACACTGCACCACCTCCCTCCCACTGCACCTGGAGTCAGGAGAACAGCAGGAGTTGGATCTGGATGGGTGGGGTGGGGAGGAAACACATAATTACACCCAGGTATACCCACAGCTCAGGCATGGGCAGGAACCACATGGAAACAACCTGGCGTTGAGTGAGAAAGTCAGTCAGCTCATGTCAGAAGGAGCCTAGAGGAAACCCAGCTCTTGAAGCCCCAGCCATATGATGGTAAAATGTGTGTTGACAATTTACTGTGGAAGGTGGCCTGTGGAAAAGAGCTTTGGGTGGAAAGGGAACTTCTTCCAGCAGCCCTGGCCATGGGTGCTCAGTCTGGCCAGGTCGACTGATGGGTGAATACAAATAAACAGCAGGAGGTGGGGGCCAGTGTTTTCAACACACTCCAAATTGCCACCCTTTTGTATGTGCCTTCAGAGAACCACTGTCATCTGAAACATCCCAATGTGGCCTACTCTGGTTGCCACGTCTGTTAAACAAGGGACTGAAAGATTGTTTCAGTCTCAAGATGAGACATCAAACCTCCAGACGAGCAAACTTTTCTCCCTGGCTGTTATGAGGATCTCAGCTCACCAGCTCCTGTCTCGAAGTCCAGGATGCTGTGGTGGCCCCAGAGCTGCTGAATCCCACCCAGCATTGCTGGGGGCAGATGGGTGGGCAGAAGCCTCTTCCATCATGAGTGACCTCCAGCCTGTCCTCCCTCCCAGAGAGGAGCAGCCCCTGTGCCAAGGGGCTGCTAAACAACACAAGGTTTTGACATGACACCTTAAAACAGGCCCTTAAAATATTTACCCTAATATAGCCCACTGTGCCCAGGGCAGCATGTAGAGAGTCCAAGAGGTAAATACTGTCTAAATAAGCAGAGAGCTTAATATAGAAAGTCATGGAGTCAAGTACTTTTCAAGCGCCCTCACGTCTTTGCAAACATCAGTCAGTAAAGATAAATTTGACATGGTTGATCACTCACACTTTTAGGAAAGGCTCTTCTAAAAGAAAGAAATCATGTTTCAGTGTTTATAATCTCTGCAGGAAGGCCTGGTCCAGCATTTTGCCCCTCTAATTCCTGTTCTCATAACTGTCAGATTATGAAATTGCCAACTCTAAGCCTTATGAGGTTGCAAAGAAACACCTCTCTGTTCTCTGCCGCCACTTCAAGCAGATGAACTAATAAAAACAAGCTCTGCTATTCCCTCCAAATGCCTGGGAAAAAGGAATTTGGAACAGTAGTAGCTTCAAAATACCATTAAAGAAAGCAACCACAGCGTCTGGCGTCCCCCCACGCTTATGAGCTTCCTCACCCTTGTTACCCAAAAACCACGCAAAAAATCTGCCTCTTGTCATCCAGATGTTTGCTAGGGCTCACCACTGGCCAGGGCAGAAACCAGAAATCTCCTGCCCCACCTTTCCCAAGGCAAAGAATTAAGGAGTTGTGTTGCACTTAGGGTATTTGATGAGAGTTTGCTCAGCCACCCATCCCCAGTGGGGTGGTGTCCCCGGGTGGGAGCCCACATCAGCATCTCCCAAAGATGCTCCTGGTAAAGGACAACAAGCTTTGACAATCCACCCCTTGGACAATCACAGCAAAGACACCGTGGATCTGCCTTCACCCTTCAGCCAAGGGAGGAATAAAAGTGTTTATTGGTTGCTGTGAACCACCTCCTCCCTGCTTCTTTGGAGATGATCTTCCTGAGATTATTAAATAAAGGTAGAATCACTCAAGCTTCCCTGCAGAGCTCCCACCAAGGGCAGCAAATGAAGGTGAAACCAGCAGGACTTTGGAGTGCACTACTGTTTAATGTGTACTGAAAACAACACCTAGCCAGCCAGACTGCATCAGGGCACCAGGGGGAAGGTGCTGGCTGGAAGGGACACATTGAGCACAGCCACATCTCCCTGGCACTCAGTCACTGAGGCATTAATGCCACAGGATGACAGGGGGACTGGGAGTTGATCTGCAGCCACCACTGCTTCCACCAGGCACTGGGGGAGAAACACCTCTGCATGCAATTATGAGCAACTCAGCAAACATGAAACATGCCAGGCAGGCAGAAAAGTGGAGTCACGACTTGAGATGCAACGAGCTCCCAGCCAAAACTTGTGCTGGCACAGGGGTGGCTGTGTCTCCCTGTGAGCACAGAGCTCTGACAGAGAGAAGGGACAAGCTGGGAGCCCTCATGATGGAAGGGGTCTATAACAAGTTTTTGCAGCATCCCTGCATCCCCACTAATAAACTCTTCACCCCAAAGGAAGCATGCACCTGCAGGCCCATGACACGTTGTGCTTGAGGCACGATCAAGGGCACCATGCCAGGCGGGCCCCAGGAGCAGCCACAAAACCCATGTGAGGATACAGCATGCAAAGCCTCTGAAAGCAGAGTTCTTGTCATCCTTATGGAGACGTTTCAAGAGGAGCGTGGCAACTCCTTTTCTTAATGACTATATATAGGGAAAGCTCTGCTAGGTGACAAGCGGTGAGAGGCTGGAGCAGAAGCAGTCTCTTGTCTGCAAGGACTCAGATAATTGAGCACCGGAATAGCCAGTGATGAGTCTATTTTGGACTCATCATGCTGCTGCTGGAGCGTTCACCGAGGAGGCAAAGCCATTTGTTACCTCCTCTCCAAGGAGTGCAAATTCAATAGAGTTCCCTGCCTGCAGCTGCACAGCAGCCCCTCAAGCACTGCCAGGCTCACACTTACTTGGTGGCAAAGGGCTGCTTCTTCCCCTTGGTCCCCTCAGAACCCAGCACCACCTGGTGCTGCCCAGGGGACAGTGGTCTCAGCATGGTGCTGACCATCCCTGGCAGGGCTAGGATGCAGGAGCTCACATAGCCAGGTACCAGTCAAGGTGATTGTAGCAACCTGGAAGCAGGCTCAGAGGAAAAAGTCTGCCTCACTCCATTCTGGGACCCTTCCCACAGCATTCTAATGCCTCTCATCCCAAACCATCTCACCAGCAGCTGGATTTGGACTCACAACCCCACCCACAACCCCTCTGCACCAGGAGCTGCCAGGACAGCACTCACCTGCTCATGGTACTCGATCCCCATGCTGAGCGTGTTGATGAGAATGGCCACCATGATCCCACGGCCGAAATATTTGCTGTCCACGATCTTCCGGAAGGTCTCACACACCACGTGCCAGAAGGCCAGCACCAGGTGGGCTCTCCTGGCCCGAGCTCTGCCTCCTTGTGGGTCCCTCTGGTCACTGTAGTGGGCATCCTGTGTGAACTCGTAGACCCCCTCGCTGTCCGAGTCGGCCGTCTCATTGTCCGACAGCTCGGCCTCTCCTGCCAGAGCTGCGAGGCAGTAGGGGCAGCTCTCGGGGGTGCAGGAGCCACCATCCAGCTTGGTGCAGGGGCTGGAGATCTTGCACGAGCTTTGGCAGGGACCTGAAATGCCAGCAGAGATGGGAGAGGGCAGCTCATCAGCTGGGACGGGGGCTGCAGGAAGCAACCCCCACTCCCTGTTAGCACCAAGCCTTTGCCCCTGACATGACAGGCATTTCCTAATGGGAAAAGGGTTTCTGCTGGGTTAAAACCTGGGCTCCCCAAGTGCCTTCTCTCTGTTGATGAAGCTCTCTTTGCTTCCCCCAGACAGATACCACCGCAGCCGTGGACCCCGAGCACACCTCATTACATCTCTAGCCATTTACAGGAAGGAAGAAGCAATTGGTCCCCCCGGTCCTGGCAGGCTCCTGGCTGTAATTATCAGGAGGACTGTTAGCCACTTTCTTTCCTGTTCCCTCTGCTGATGTTCCAAAACCACTAGCTTCCCTCTCCACACGTTGGCCTCAATGGCAGCTGCCAGGTGTCTCCTGGGTGAAACACCAGCAGGATATTCCCCAAAATTCCCACCAGCTGGCTGCAAGGAGAGAGGGAATGCAGGCATCTGACTCCTGCACAGCAGCACCAGCAGTGAAAATGCAAAACCCTGTGCTAAACTACTCAGAGCCCAGTTCTGTGTGTTTGGTCTCTGGGCAGCTCTGGCCCGGGGGCAGGATTTGGTCTCTTCCCTGCACAGCTCCTGGCTGGAAAGGTAAATGCTATTGCAGTGGGGTGCTGACTGCCTGGGAAAGCTTGGGCAGAAACACTTCTTGGAGGCTGAGAGTGGATTAGACTGGCCTGAACTCCCAAATTTCAGGATGTGGAGGGGAAAAGAGCATCTTGCAGTGAAGATATGAAATCCCTGATGCAAGAAAGATGCATTCAGTGTCTGACTCTTACAGGCTTCCTAAGCAAATCACAGATTTTTAATACTCAGCATCTGCGATTGCCCTTGAGCACTCACACAAAGCAGACACTCAATCTCCCTAAGCCTTGTGTCCCACGGGAGCAGAGCTACACAGTGCTCAGGGGTGTGATAGGACTCAGATCTGGAAGGTGTCCATCTGCAAGCTCTAGCTGATTTTGGGAGTACAGGATTTGGGAATTGTTCCCAGTAAGTGGTTTGGGAGTGGAGGGAAATACGGAATTTTGTCCTAACATTTAATCTAAACCCACCCTCTGCAAAGTTTAAAGCCATTCCCTCCTTCCTGTCACTACATGTCCCTGTCAAAGTCCCTCTCCAGCTCTCTTGTATTTGTCTAATTTACAAGATGGGGATTGCAAAGAAAACAGATTCACTGAAAACCTTCATATCCATTGGATTATTGTAGATATGAAATCTGGGAGGTTGAAACCTCTCTCCTAAATTTGGCTATAAGAGGCATTAGGTAGGTCAGAATTCCTGTTCATCTCACCTGGAAAGCCATCGCCTTTCTCTGTAACATGGACTGAAAAGTACCCTGCAAAAATTCAGAGAGAGACAAAAAATTAGGACAGAAATGGTATTTCTGGAAAGCAGCCCCAGCTGTAGATCCAACCCCAGCTCACCTGCACTCTGTGTCTCCAGCAGCTTGTGCATGGTGCTGTATGGCCCGGGCGGGATGTTGAGGCTCGTCAAGGTGCTGCTCCCAGCACCCACCGCTGCCTCCCCCAGGTTCTTCTCTTTCAGCATCTCATGGGAGGTGCTGGAGTGCACTGTGGGGTACACCTTGCTGCCCACCATGCTCTTGGGGATCCCTTCTGGGCTTGGCAAGCCGAGGCTTGGCTGTGTCAGGGATGACCGGCAGCGCACGGGCTCGAAGTGACAGTCGGCGTGGTAGATGCTGTGCACGGACTCGGTGTTGCTGGGAGAGGCACTGGGAGCCCCCAGGGAGTTGGGGGCCGAGGGAGGGAGCATCAGCCGGTTGGTCCCGTTGTGGAGTGAGCCGGTCTCCACATCGCTGGTCTCGGGGCTGGCACGGGGGGCTCGCAGGTTCCCGTTGCCTAGGTGGTAGTGGTGGTGGTGGTGGTGATGGTGGTGGATGAGGTGGTGAACGGAGGATCTCTTCCTGCTCCGGCGCTTCCTGGCGTGCCGCTCGGCCCCTGCCTTGCTCGTGGGGCTGCTGAGGAAGCCCATCCTCACACCTGCTGCCCTGTAGGCCTTCACCAGCTGCTTGCTGCCTTTCCGGGCAATGTAAACCAGGTACTTGAGGAGCTCATCATAGCAGCTGCCTGGCTCTGAGAAGCTGGCCAGGGTGCTGGCGTTGGACAGGTAGCGCACGCGCTGCTCCTTCATCAGCTGGCTCTCGCGCTGCTTCGTCTCGGAGAACTGTGTGGCTATCACCACCAGGCACAGGTTGATCATGAAGAAGGAGCCCACCTAAAGGGACAGGGGACATCAGCCACCCCAGTGTGACCATGGCACCCCACAGATCTGCCAGGCACAACCCCAGCCAACCCCACCCCCTGTGTCACCCAGCAGGGACCACTGGCTGGGCTGACTCAGCCCCCAGGCTCCCACGCCAGCCCTCCATGGAAGACGTCAGAGATCAAAGACGAGAGAAGATTATTTTGACAAAAATCTCTTGCTCTTTTAAGATGGTGTTTTTCTCTCTCCACAGACAGCAGTTGTAATTATCACAATTAGTGGCATTACCATGAATGCACTGAGCCTTCCTGATAGCAGCATTTTTTTCTGCCAGTGTGTGGGCAGAACGGGATTTGCGGGTGACTGTTACACAAGGGCATCAGCAGCCTGTACTCACAGCTTGGAGATTTTCTTTCCAGCCAGGGTTTCATGAGGTTCTGCCTTCTGCAGAGCCCAGCCTGGATCACAGGGAATTACTGACATGCTAACAGGCTATCACACACTGCAACATTACTCGCATGGCATCTGGAAAAGTACTGCTTGCTCTTCCTCTTCGTCATCTTGGGGAGGCTGAGAGCAAGGGTTTGTTTCTCTCTTGGGGAAGCTAATAGGAAAAACCAGCATGATGGACTAAACAACCGTCTGCTTTCTCCTCAGGGTTTGAGTCCTGGTTTGATGAGGAGCAGAAATCCCCACAATCACCTAACTGACAATGTGCAGCTTTTTTCTGGACTTAGACCATTTGTGTAGCAAGACAAGGACTCATCTCACTTAGCTACATCTGAGGGAGGCACCTAATGATCCTTTAGAATCAAGAGAGAAATAGGCGCATCAAGTCCGCAATGCATCTAATTCATTTTGGATGTCTACCTTCAGAGGAGATGAATCACCCCCTTAGAGCACCTATTTTTCTCCCTTGACGATAAAGGGAGTCTAGACAACGAGCTCAGCCAGTCACTGTAGACAATTCTGCTGGCATAGATGAAGCCCATCATGGAGTCCATCCCATAGAAACTCTTTGTTGGCTCCTTTGTGGGTGGTCTCAGATGATGCTGTGAAGTGTGGGTGGGCTGTGGGCAGTAATCTCTTCCCTCCTTTCTTAACATAATCTCTGAAGTTTGGGACTGTTTTCCCGAAACATCCCCACTGCACCAAGGACCCAGCCAGATGGATTCTTCAATGTGGGGGAATTTTTGGGCAGCCCCTTCCCTTTCTGGCACTCAAAAACCGAGCAGGTGAAATTTGCCTACTTCAAAACTTAAATTTAAGGTGGCAAGCAAGAGAAGGAAGCTTGGAGCACAAGGAGAGAAGCTGTAGAAGCAGCAGCAACAACAGAAGTGTATCTGCCACAACTTGAGCACATCTTTCTTTCCTTCCTCATGTTTGCGGCAAAATGCAGCTGCAGCACAATTCCGTAGGGAAGCTGTGTTTTTCCCAGCAGGCTGGTTGCTACTTCAGCTTTTATATTCACTGCATCCTCTGCCCTGTTCCTCTGGGTGACTCCACTCTGCTCTCTCCAAATGCCAGGAGGATCCCCCCCCTGCTCCCCTGAGGCCACTCACAATGATCAGGAGGATGAAGTAGATGAAGTTGTAGAAGGAGTGTGCATCCATGACAAAGTACATGATGTCCACCCAGCCTTCCAGCGTGATGACCTGGTGGAGACAGGAAAGGAAAACAAACTCCTCAAGGCTCAGTTACAACAAAGAGTTGTACAAGCAATGTTTCTTCTGGCTGGGTCATGTCTGACACCCCACAGCAGGTCTTGGTGCAGTACAAGATGCTGAAGAGTCAACTCCTGCTCTTCCCAATGCCAACAGCCTCATTACCAGCTGCCCTGGCTGAATCTAGCCCCTTTCCAGCTGGACTTAGGACCACTAGTACATTTTGCAGAGAGAAGATCAGTCTCTAGGCTCTGCCCCACACCAACATCATCAGACTGCACACCCACAGGGTTTTGTCCACACATGTGAGGTGGAGACACCCTCAAAACAGGCATCATATTGAATCCTTAACACTTTGAGCACCTGTGCACTACTATGTAAGTGCTCACTACTGCAAAACAGCCCCCAGGAGTGCAATTACACAGCCCCTGGGGATATGCTGGGGGCAGGACTTGCTGTTTGCCCACCTTGTGACAGTTGGCAGGCAGGGCTCACCTGAAATATCGCAATCCAGGCATAGCCAATGTTATCGAAGTTGATGGCGCCCTTGAAGGGGTTGTGCTCCCCAGCAGAGCAGTTGGTGTAGTACTGGTTCCAGTTCACACAAGAGGTGTTGGTGGTGTCATTGTAGGAATAATAATCCAGGGTGCACTCCAGACCCTCTTCCCTCCGTGTTGGGATGCTCCGACAGTAGCGCATCCCGTTCTCCCGGGGCTGGGAGCAGATGAAGGGATTTTCATCTTCATTCTCTGTCTGGTAGTACCGCTCCAAATCCACTGTGTAGGGTCTGAAAGAGTCCAGACAGGGCTGGGGTTTGCACACTGATTGTGTGTAACAGCACAGTCTGATATCTGCTTTTCTGGATCTTAAATGTTTTTTAAAGAAGGAATTCCCTTGGACTTACTGCAGCCCCAGAGGGTGAGTTGATGTCCTTAACTTGGTTTTGAGAAACTGAGGCAGTGCACTTGGCCCCTTGGCAATCCCTCTGAAAGCATTATTAAAAGTTACTCCCTCTGGAAGCACTCTGGCTTTGACTTAAGGAGACTAAGAGAAGGATTCAGCATGACAGGGCTTCTCTGAAATGTCTTTGCTGCAATAAGATGGAAATCAGCCAGTTTAAGCTCCTGTATGCCCTGTCCTTCTGGAGATGCTGAGAATCATTTAGGGAGACTCTGTGTACAAGGACCTCCCAAGATTCCTAAAAATCAGAGATAGGGACTTCATCTGCATTTCACCGTGTCAGTTCAGCCCACAGATAAGCTCTAAATTCCCTCTGAGGGTGGCCTTACCACAGCAAACCAGGCAAAAATACTCTTCAGGGAGATTTAACAACCCATGGCCAGTCAGAAACTGGCTCCTTGCTCTGCACACACTATCTCCTTAATGCTGCCAGGACTCCCACTAAAGCTTGCAAAGATATTTTTAAGCCTAGTTCAGCCTGGTTAATTCCTGTAGAATTGCCTGTAATACCCTTCAAAGCCTATCTAAACCCCTGGAATTCTGGCTCAATTAAACAGCACCCAAACCTATGGCTCTATTGGATTTATTCGGTGGAGAAGCTGTCCCCCTGCTCTGCTGACATTTACTCAACAGGGATGTGTTCAGGTAATGACACTTCCAGCCACCCTTCGAGGGCATGACCTGCAGGAGGGGTGGGAGTTGATTAGGAGGAGGCTGGGAGAGGTTGGAAGGTGCCTCGTGCTAGCCTGGCCACAGCAGCAGCAGAAATGTGGTCCTGCTGTGTACAGAAAGAGGCTTTGGGCTTGTAGGATTCCTCCAGCCAGGTGTGAATCCAGCCAGATTCACCCTGGAGAGTCAGCTGTCTACTGGAAGGTGACTGGTGTGGCAGAACTTGGCAAAGCCATCAAGGGTTTGCAGTCACCTGTCCTTCTCCAAACATTTGAAGGGATGGAGGTGGTAGAAAAAAGCAGGTAAGTAGAACAGGCATGGAAACCCTGCCAGCTACCAGGTATTTCAACCACTGTCCAAACAGTGCTACATCAGGCCAGAAAACTGACCACAACAGTTCTTTTGGCCTTAAAATTCAGGAATCTGTGAAAATTAATACTTTGGGATAGAGACTATCTCCTGCTCTGAGGCTGAAAAGTATCTACCATCAAAAATGCACAGTAGTTCCACTTGCTTTTCCTGGGTGGGACTGCAAAAGTTGTGGCAATAAACACCACCAGCCACTGGAGGGGATTCAGACCTGGGCATCTCAACACAGAAAAGGTCACACAATAATGATACGCTGAATTTAGAAAGCCTGAACTCCCATTCTTAGGGGTTTTTTTTTGGAGGCTTTTAGCAGTCAGAGAGGTTCCTAAGAGCCAGCTGAGAGTTAAGGACAGGCTGCAAATGCAGATTGTCACAGCTCGCCCTGCTCCCACTGTGTGTGCCCAAGCAGGAGTGACGGTGGCATTTAGGAGCAGGGAGCATTTACAGGAGAGAAGGGATTTTTTACAGAGCAGATCCTGGAGGGACACTGGTGCTGCCCACGCAGACTCACATGCTGAAGTTCTCAGGGAGGAAGCAGCGGTTCCTGAGCAAACCTGCCCACAGCTGGACTCCCACAATGCCAAAGATGAAGAAGACGAAGAAGCAGAGGAGGAGGACGTTCCCCAGCATGGGCAGTGTGTCCAAAAGCAGGGTCACTAGGATGCGCATACCTGAGGCAAAGGGGAAAAGTTCACGTTGAATTTTCTTGTTCCAGCTATGTCCTCCTGACCTTTTCCTTTCCACTGATACTTTTCCACCTATATTTCCTTCGAGTCTTTTCCTTCTATCCTCATCACCCACATGTGGCTTGTGAACAGTCACAGCTTCCCATCCCCTTTGGCTTCCCCCCAAAGCCCCAGGAACACCCCCTCTCATTCCTGCCTTGCTCCTGGACACCAGACCTGCCTTACCTGCTCCTCAAGTCCTCTTCTTCAAAGTTTTCTAGCAATTATGTTTTCTTTCTTCTCTCAGATTAAATTCTGATGTTCTCCTTTGCTCAATTGTATTTCTTTCTCCACTCAGTATATTTCAAAATTCCCTTCCCTCCCTATTTCCCCTCATCTACCCTAAATGCCCTCTCTTCCTTAAAATACAGGACTCTCTCTGGCAGTTAATCCTCACAAGTTCAGGAACAGCCAGTTCTGTAACAAAGACAAATTGATGGTGACTTCAACTTGACATTTACACACAAAAAATTGATTTCATCTGACATCTGTGTAATATTCTGCTCATCTCTCACTTTGCTTCTTTCCCCATGTTTTGCACTCTCTCACTTGCTTATATTGGCTTTTATCTAGCGAAAGCTTTAGTGTTGCACCCTTTACTTTGATACCTCAGGGAGACTTTTTTCTCTTATCCTGATGCTGTCACCTCCTCTCTCAGGGTTTTTCTTCTACTTCTTTACTGGGGAACAACCACCTTGCATCAACTCCTAATTAACTAAAATTACTTTCTGTAATTATTGCATTGATCATCATACAAAGCTTGTTTTTTATTTTTCCCACCTTGCATTTCTATCCCACTGTAACTACATTGCAGAGAAGACAAGATAAATTACCCAGGATTTCAAAACACATTAAGTGAATTACATCCCCAGTTAGATAGTGGATAAATTCAGCTATCCACCAGTTCAGCAGTGGGGATAAAAAAAAAAAAAAACAACCATTGCAAACAGGATTCTGAAGCTTCTGTTATGATTGAAACATCAGCAGCAAAGCCAGATTAAGTTCAAGAGTCAGGAGCAGGAAAATAAATAGATCCCAGGCACTTCCAGCATCAGCAAAGAGAAGCTGATTAGTTCTCATCAAGGCATTGGGCCAGTTCAGATAGGAGAGTGCAGACTTGGATTTAATTTGGCTAAAACAGTACCGGGTATGATGACCAGGATTGTAGGACCAGAAAAAGGATGCTTCTGGTGCAGTTGTACTTAAGTACTTCAGTATGATCCATACAGCATCTGTGAGGGACGGTGTCTCTCGTGGAGCACTGGGATTTGCCCAGCATGGGGCAGTGGGAGGGTCTGTGATGGCCAGTGCCTTGTGGGGCAATGCCCTCCACTGCTGCTTAAAGCAGGGCTGAGCCCCTTGTCCATGACCTGACACACCAGGTCTGAAGAGCCACTGCCCATCCCAGGCCTGCTTTGGAGATGCTGGGGGTTTGGGCTGGATGGACCAGCTCTGGAGTCCTCAGCACCTCCCAGGGGCTATCTCCAGGCACAACAAGACTTTGTCACCCCAATTTTTCCAGGGAAGGATGGAGTATCCCAGGGAGGGTGGGAGCAGCACGGCTCAGACCCCACTGCCTGTACTGCCTGGCAAAGGCTGTTGGCTCAGTCAATCCCTATCACCTGCAGCCCTTAAACAGCCTCCTCAGACCGTCTCCAGATGAGAAAGGAAGATGTCTGAAGACAGTCCTGGATAACTTGTTGGCTCATCTCTGATGCCACAGGTGCCAAAAGGAACCCAGATAGCGGTGGCAGGACCCAGCACTGCCAGGCTCGGGCAAACATGTGAGCTGTGATGTTAAGATCAAAGCATCTGGGTTTGCCTTCCCATCTTTGGGGCATGGATCCAGCCAGCTGGCCCCAACAGGGGGGAATAAGGATCTGACTTACTGGGGACCCTGTTAATGGCCCTGAGCGGCCGCAGGACTCGCACGGTGCGGACAGCCGAGAAGCTGACATTCTGCAGGTCCAGGGAATACTCCAGCATCCTGAGAAAGACACAAAACCACGGATCCAGTGGAGAAATGTTAGATTATCAAACATTATAAAGCAAACATTAAATGCCAACCACTCACAGAGGGACTTGTTACCGCATCTCTCCAATCAAGAAAGTTTGCCAGAGGAATTAATTAAGGCTTGTTTGCGTGTCAGGATAAAGTCAATGAGGGGGAATATGATACACCAGCTCACACAGACACAGATCTCTCTCTCTCTTGCTCTTCTGCTGGTTACTGTTTTTGCACAGGGCCAAGCAGAAGATTCTGAAAGTCCCTGCACACTCCAGAGAGGAAATTTCCAGGCATAGCCCTGTTTTTATCAATTTTACAGATACTGTAATAAATCTGAGTTTGTTGTGCGGAGCACCACCACAGTCCTGAAAGGAAGAACATCTGCTGGTGCAGACCCCTCCGTGGAGATGAGCAGGAGATGAGCAGCACCAGACACTCAGCTCTGCTGCCTCTGCCCAGCAGAGACCCTTGGCAGGTGGGACCAAAACTGGTGACACTTGCAGATAAAAAATGGGGCCAACATGGACCCAGGAACCTCCCAGTGTTCCCACTGTCTGACAGGGTTATTTCCCAGTTCAGGACAGAGAGGAGCAACATTCACAGGACTTAGTCTTAGGACACCTGCAAGTCCCTGCAGTGCCCCAGCACCTCTCACTCTTGTCATGGCACCTTTGCCCAAGCACAACAGAGTCATTAATCACAACACCTCCAGGACTTTGCTCTCTGGCCGTGGGAAGATCCAAGAGCTCTGCCCAGAATATTCTTGAAGAGGCAGAGCCAGGCAAAGGTAAGGAAGACCACCCTGAGGCTCCCTGGACAGTCAGGCTCCCACTGCCACAGGCAACCACAGCACATTAATCTCTTCCAAAAATGACGAAGTTCCATCTCCAAACAAGCTGGGTGGTTCCCTCCCTCCGACTCTGATCTAACTTCCAGCCTGAATTTATTCAGGGCAAGCTCATATCCATTAGTTCTTATGGCAGCACTGTCTTTGAAGTAGCTTTTCTAGCTGTTATTTGTCCCTGATGTTTACCCACCCATGTATTTACAGAGGACAAAGCACATCTCCTCTCAGCCTTGATTTTGCAGTCAAACAAATCAAGTTCTTCCAGCTCCATCTCACAGACAGGCTCTGTGCTTCTCAGTCACAACCCTCCTCCATGCTTGCCCCCATCTGAATTAATCTCACTTGATTAGCCATCAAGTTTCTGGAGGAGGTTTCGGTCGCTCCTCGCACCAAGGCATCAGTGCTGTCCCTTTCCTCCCTGCTGGAAATCCTGCAGGATCCATCAGTGCTGCACTGGGTTTGCCATGGCTGCAGCACGCTGGAGGCTTCTGTTCTTGCTGTGCTCAGCCAAACCCACTCCCCTCCCTCCCAACCTTCAGCAGGTGAGGGGTGCCCCAGGGTGGAGAAGGCTCCCCTTCCAGCCCCCAAATAAACAACTCCACGTTCAATGCAGTGGGGCTTTACCTGATAGGCTCTAATGAGAATGATGATGATGATCAAACCACATCTAAGATTAAAATAACCTCTGCTTAGCTGACCCCCACAGCCGTGGGACAGTCACAGGAGATGGAGGTTGGACAGGCACATATGGATACCATGAATTTGTTCTCAGCTGCTGACCAGAAAGGAAGGCAGTGTGTTCACAAAATCCCACCTAGCCTGGGGGCAAACCAGCCCCTTCCTCAGTGCACAGCACTCCCTGCATTGGGCAAATTTTGCCTAAGGTGAGGAGAGGGGCAGTGGTTTTCTGGCTTTTATTGCTGTCAAGTTTCACTTGCTGTTCAAAAAGATTTCTGTGTGGTTGGCAATATTCAGGTAAAAAGCCCATATCAAACATACAGCTTTTCTTTCATCCATTATTAAAACAGAGGCTGCCAGCAAAATTCACAGAAGCACGTGGTTACATGCACCAAGACAAATCATTTTCTGATTAATGACAGCTCCAGATGCACTTCCAGGGATGTGAGTGCTTGTAAGCTGCAAAGGACGTGCTGTAAAATGCATTTTGATTTAACTTATTAAGGAACAATTATAATGCCAGATTTAAAGGAACAAGCCAAACAACAACCCAGAGGCTTGAGCAAACACTTGAACACCAAGACCAGGAGTAAGAAGGTGGTCTCCTGCCTGTGTTGCTGCACTGCTACCAGAACTGGTGTACAGCACTTCTAAGGTCAGCCCCAGACACAGAGTCCACACCTTGCTGGTAACCCACAGCTCAAGTGCCTTGAGAGAACTCAGTAGGAGAGAAAAAACATGTCAGAAAAGCTCAGTCACTAAAGAGCAAGTCCAGTGAGAACACCACCAGTCCCCAGCTCTAAGGTCACTTCCCAAGGCAAAGGGAAGCATGGGAAGAATCAATCCACATCTCTGGCAAGGGAAGATACTCAGGGAGAGCAAATGTCAGGATGTCACCAGCTGGTGAGGTGACAGGTACACTTACCAGCACATATACCATTTATGCATTGGAAATCTGCAGTGTAAAAGGCTCCTGATGAAGCTTCAATTCAAATGTCATCTCTGCTCAGAGGGGAAGGCACGATGCCTGTCAGCGCTGCTGCCACCAACCTGGTGCCCAGCCAAGTTACAGGCTCAGAGAGAAACTCAGCATTAAATAGGATGGATTCACAGCTCGTCAGGGTGATCAGCAACCCCCATCACTGGAGTTATTCAGAAGGAAAGCGGAAATATTTAGGACTTTCTAAGAATAAAAGTGGAGCATCTGCAAAGCCAGACGTACAACGGGCTGCTGGTGGGAGGCAGAGAGGGAGCTGATGCAAAACTTTGGCAAATGCTTCTCCAAGCAGGAGAACTCCCAGAGCTCAGCTGACAGGCAACAGGGATGGCTCAAGATGGACCAGGCAGGTGAAACTCATTCCTGTTCCACCTGGAGACAGTGAGTTGGAGCATGCTGGGATTTCTCTCATGTAAAACCCAACACACCTGGAAGGATTGCCTGATTGCAGTGCCAGGCAGCAAACCTGAGGCAAAGGGCTTTCAAAAGTGATGCTCAGGGCATCACAGGAAGGGTTCAAGGGGCTCTGCTTACCCAGAGAGCCTCTGACAGAGCACAGGAATTCCAGCGAAGTCCTTCCCACACCCAGCCAGCATTGCTTCTCTGAAGCACCCTGCTCTCAGCCCTGACTCCTCTCCCACCGCCAGGATCACTCCTGTTCAGGAAGGAGATGCTGTGAAAACCCAGCAGAGTCACACAGAGAGTTTCTGCTGAGGGCACTTTCCAAGGAAAGCTTGAACTCTTCCCTTCCACAGCTGGGTGCTGGGGACGCTGCACAACCAGGGGATGTGACCAAGGTCACTGAGGATCCAGTGGCAAAGCAGCAGTGGCTGCAGGCAGGGCCACCCCTGGGAGCTGCCCAACCCCTGCACACTCAGAGCCCTGCACTGCTGGGGAGAGATAGGCTGAGATTTATTCAGCGTTAAAAAGCTTCCAAAACTGGGCATACAGACACCCTTTATCTACAAAGCACAGCCATCAGTGGGTGATATTAAGCCATCGGTGCTGGAAAAGACAAGGGGAAATTATTTAGGTGGCATTGTATCTTCAGAAAGCTGGAATGAAATTTCCCCTGGCTCTCACCAGCTTGGCTGTGCTCTGCTTTCACTCAGTGGCTGCATTTGGAGCCTTGCGAGTCTCACCGCGTTCGTGGGTGTTGCCTAATTTTAAAAATACTCATTTCAATCAAGCTACAGAAGAAAAAGAATAGCACACAGAGAGCATGAACCCTGCAGCCTGCTGGATCTGGCTGCACCACGTGTCCCAGCCAGGACACTTGACTAATGAGGCTTTTGAAGCAGCAGCAAGTTCAGCTGAAGAACTGAAAAAAACTAAAGAATTACCTTTTTAAAAGTCCTAAAACTTAAAAAAAAAAAACCTCCAGGTTTTTCACAGGTGGATTTGAGTCAGCTCAGCTATGAGGGAGACTGCTGAGGGCTTTCTTTTACCCAGCAGGTTTCTGTGAGTCAGGGATGCAGCTTGTTCAGGATGCTCTGCTCCGAGGGCTGTGGGAAGGCAGCACGGAGCATCCACAGCCATGGATTTCATCTGTGCTCAGGTCCTGGCTACCCTTTATCCAGCAAAAGTAACTTGAAACAATAAATTGCACAACTCAGCCCCAGATATCGAAGTCCTGGAGGTTCATGATGATGAGTATTGGCTTGATGTTGTTCTCACACTTCTGCTCAGAGCACAGAGCACCTAATTTGGGATTAGTCAGGACACAGTGGGGCCGCGGAGGAGGCTCCCAGTTTTCAGGACACTCATATCCACCCTGGAAAGCCCAGGAGAGGGCCAGGCTCCTGGGAGCAGGTTTGGTGCAGCTTTCCCTGTGGCCCAGAGGGGCTGTGGCTGCGGCAGTGGCTGCACATTGGGTAATTGTGTGTGCAAATCAGCCTCTTACATGGGCAATTACACCCTGGTGCTCGCTCGGGGTGCCCAGGCAGCACAGGGCACTGCTGCCTCATCCTCACGTGCTGCTCCTCGGGTCAGATGGCTCAACAGAGGCAGAGGGGATGGAAAAGCAACATTCATCTTGCCTCCCAGTTAGTTTTGTTTTAAAGGGATGAACAGACTAATATATGGGGGAAGAACAGCCTTTGCAGTGGGAGGCTGCAGCATGGGCTCCTGTAGATAGTCCCACACCAGCTCTTTCTTCCCTGTGTCTGAACTAGGGAGCTGAAACAGCCCCTGGATCAGCCTTGTACAGCTAAAATACCCTTCAGAGGAGCCCTGCCTGCCTGTGGAGCGATCTGGTGCTGTGGGGTGAAGGCCACATGCTGGAAGTTTCACCAAGAGCACCCAGCAGGAATCTTGCTCTGGCTGCTGCAGCAGCCATGGGATCACAGCTCCCTGCAAAGACCTGTCTGGCACCGTAGGTCTCCTTCCAATTTCTGAGCTAAGGAGCTTTTCAGACCCCATCCAGATTAGATGGAGCAGGGATGGAGTGGGGGCTGCAGCATGTCTTTCTCTCCTGTCTTCTGTGAACACACCAGGGCTTCCTGCAATCCATTTCATCCCTGAAATTCAACGCTCAAAACCAGGAGGGAGAAAGACATCCTTAAGGTTGTTTATGAAGGCTTCAGTGGAGCTCACTGTTTAATACAGCCTTCAACAGAGAGAGAAAAAATCATAACAAACATTAGAAATGTTCAGGAAGCAAAGAGGGAAAGAAGTGGTGTCTGTTCCTGAATTAAGCAGCCTGCCAACCACCTCCAGCCCCAGCTCCTCTTCAATCATAAGCAAAATATTCCAGAAGTGTTTAACTATCCTACAAAGTCTTTGAAGAGGCTCGTTACCATTACAATGAGCAAAGCACAATCAGGGCTCCTCAGTCTTGGCCAAACAACTGAGTGAGCCTGGAGTAACCACAGACCCACACAGCTGAAAAGGGATGATGCACAGCCCTGCTCAGTGGGGAGCAGAACGTGGCACAGGAAGGCAGAGAGGAACCCCATGAGCTCTGACAGCTCCAAATTATCTCCTGGTGTAAAGCTCTCTCACAGGAAAACAATAAGCCATTAGGGTTTTTTGTTGTTTTGGGGTCATAATCATAGGATAGAATAATAAAATCTCCTGAGCTGGAAGGGAACCACAAAGATCAAAGCCTAGCTCCTGGCCCTGCACAGGATAACCCTAAAATCACACCATGAGGGTTTTTTTTATGAGGATGGCTTAAAGCCCATTTCAATCTACACGGATGCAGAGGTCATGAAAGTCCTTATGTGAACAAAGAACAAGCTGTGTTCCTGCAAGCTGCTGGGACTGCAGCAAAGTGTGGGGCTAGGGCTGGCTCCAGCTGACCAGAAGGGAGACCTCAGTCTGTAGCTACCATCTTCCCACAGACTGAGCAGAGAAGGTGTTCCTGTGCCCTGCAGGGACTATAGTGGATGCTGGGTCCTACAGTGGCCAGGGAGACACCAAGTCGGGGCACATCTCCATCCCACAGCTCTGGATCACCAGCACAAGTCCCAGATAGCATTAAACCAAAACCACTTCTACATATTTTGGGATGCAGACAAGCATTCCTCCTCAGCACATCTATGCTAGGAGAGGTCAAAATTACATCAAATCATCTTTAGAGGGCAAGAGCTGCAATGCCTGTTAACCTTCAATGTGTTCTCTCACAAGCAAACTCCCCAAATCCCCTCCTCTAAAAATAATGCAACATAATTATGCCATTCATCACTTTTCCCCCCCCCCTCCCCTTTTTCCCCACACAACTCTGTAACCTACAGCCAAAATCGTGTTTCCCTAAGCAGAGTTTTGATAATACAGCACTATTCTCATCTCCGGCAAGTTTTACTGTAATTACAGAGATGTGTTGCAGACATTACACACTCTATAATTAGCACTAATTGCATTACATTGTCACAAAGAAGTCATTTACTCTCCATGAGTTCATGAGATTGGTCTGGACAGTTTAACAGAGATGAGAAGCATTTAATGGCATCCCACGGAAGTGGCCAGCAGGAGCAAGGACAGCACCCAAGAGGCTCTCCCAGACCTCCAAGAGGCACATTTGGGGCAAAAATGCACAAAAAGGCTTCTCCACAATGAAAACCTCTGGCAGGTGTAGAAAGTTCTCAGAGAATGGGGAAGATGAAATGCTACAATTTGGGGC
>VYXF01004960.1:348804-390846 GCA_013397295.1 Polioptila caerulea | reverse complement strand
ACTGTCAGGTGTAGAAAGTTCTCAGAGAATGGGGAAGATGAAATGCTACATTTTGGGGCTTTTTTTTTGGGGGGGGAGGTGGCTGGTGGCAGTGTGGGTTGAAGCCTGTTCTAAACTGGTGGTGGCTAGGAAGGATTTCTATGGATGCTGTGCCCATGGGAGTGTACAGCCCCAGTATGACATGCTTTGCCCACCTGATGCCCCACAGATATAGTTTGCTGCTTCTCTCCTCCCCTGACACCACTTTCTGTAGCCCATGAGAAGGGAATTGGCAGGGAAAGCAGGAGAGCCAGAGCTCAGGGTCCTGCTGGGTGCTGGGGAGCTCACACTGTGCTGCTGCTTCCCTCCTCCCATGACTTGCACAAAAAGGGCAGAGCAAAAATGTGAAGGCAGAAACAGAATTGCTTCATTGTGGTCACTGGGGCCACATGGAAACCTCAGTCTTCACCCCTGGCATTTCACCAGGGAGCCTGGCTGAGGCCCTCATGTGAGACCCCCATAAATACAGGACTTGCTTTATCTGCTATCTAAGCAAACCCAGCTGGGTTTTGAGGACTGCCCTGGCACACATTCTCCAGGGCCCCAGTTTGTCTCTGGTCTCTTTCCTGACTCCTGCTCAGATTCAGAATTCCTCCACGCAGAGCTCAGCTCATCCCTTGCTCCTTTGCTCTGCTGTGAGCACCATGGGCTGGGTGCTCATTGGGGTAGTTTGCCCCACCTGGGAACCAAAGAGCTGCACTAAGGGATCTCTGAGAGATTTCCCTCTGTCTGGTTGGGATTTGACCCTGTAGCACTTTTATTCCTTATCCCTTAGAGTGTTTTTTACCTATATCTTAGGTCTGCTAAGGGCTTGAGTCCTTTATTTCTTTTCTCTGCTACAGCAGTGTCCCAGTCCTGCAGCCCCCCTGGCTTTCCCTGCTCTCAGCAGGCTCTCCAGGATTGCAGCAATGCTCTGAGTAGGATGCAGCACTCCAGGATGAATGGGCTAGGATTGGAGGAGAGCAAAAGGGAGCAGAGAAATCCAGGGCTGGAGGAGGAGAGGCTCTGCTTTGTATTTAAATCCAGTCCAATCATTTGCCAGCTGAATTGGTTTTGACGGGGCCCAGATGGGAACAGTTCATGCACATGAAGGAAAGAGCCATCACTTAGGAAGAGGCAAAACTGACCTGGCAGAAGGCACGAGAGGGTCAGGCTGCCATGCTGCAAAAATCCTCTGCAGCAAAAAAATGTCTCTGCATGTAGGGGCTGGGGGAGCAGCTGCTGCAGGGGGGGATCTGTGCAGTGATGCAGCTCTGCCCAGGAAGGAGATAACTCACATACTCAAACACCTGGCCAGGTGCAGCAGGTATGCAGAGATTTTTTTTGCTTAAGCAAAGAGAAGAGTGATATTTTGGCATAGGAATAGGGATGGTCCCTGCTGGTGTCCGTCTAGAGTGAGGTCCCATCATGGTGGGGTCCCCACAGAAGGACATCAGGGATAAATCTGGCTCCAAAGGCTTTGCAAGATCAACAGGCAAAGGCAGGACCAGGCTGTGAGGGCAAGGTGGCAGCACTCTGGCACAGTGGAACTGGAAACAGCCCAGCATCCGTGACCATGCTTCCCCAGATGGGATGTCTGGCCTTGCTTGGGTTGGGCTTTTCATCACCATTAATTCCAGTATAAGACATAACAAATGAGAAGAAATAAAAATGGTTTAGCAAGCTCCAGCCCTTGGATGTGCTGCTGGAGTTTACAACCCTACCAGACCTGACTGGACCTGTGGTGCCCTCTTATCCAGTGTCCCATCACTGCTAACACTGCTCAGACATTTCAGGAGGAAATGAGCCTTCTCCTAAACTGAGGACCAGGGGCTGGTGGGGCTGGAAAGTAGGAGGTTGTGGCTTCTTGCAGAATACAGATTTATGGGGACAATTACAGCTCCTGGGTCTGAAGCTCACTGCATCTTTTCACCTCTACAACAAAGAATTTTTCAAGCCAAGGATGCACTGGGAGACCTGGCACCTCCGTTTTACTTCTCCCAGATGATTAGCAGAGGCATGGGCCATGTCCCTGTGAGGCCAGCAATGGACCAAAAGCAAAACTCATCAAGGTGTTGCCCCTTCTTGGACCACACCAAACCCATGCCAGGCAAACAAGCTGGGAGGCGTCTTTGTTTCTTTCCAAGAAAATCTAGTAAATTTGATCCCTAGCTCTACCAAAAGAGGCAAAACTCCACTGTTTCCCCAAAAGTCTTGGGGCTATTGGGGCAGGGAGGGGAGGTGAGGGCCAGCAAGAGATTCATGTCTCAAAGAAACTCAGCTCACTGGCCAGCAGCCAAGGACTTTTCATGTGGATTTCCAGCCTCTGCCAGGAGACTCTCAGATGCTGGAAGAGCCTTTAATTCAAACCAGGTGCCTCTGAAAGGAAAACACTCAGGATGACGAACTTGATCACTTTCCCTCAAGAAAAGAAAAGGTATAATAATGAGGGCAATCGTGCAAGTTTCAGTGAATGATCCTTCCTGGCACAGCCCTCTATGCTCCCAACTGCCCACTCCAACCATGGAAACTGAAACCTCAGGTGGGCTGGAGGGAGGAGAGCCAAGCCCAGTGACCCAGGCTGGTCAAAATCCACCACAAACAACTTCTGTTACCCTGCCCTGCTCTGCTCATGAGCTGAGTATCAGCTTTCCCCCAAGTTGGGGCGGCTGCCGCTCAGGAGCGATCCCTGCCAGGAAGCTGGGATGGACAACACCAATGGCACCGAGTCCAGCCAGCCCCCTGCAAACCAGCTGCTCCCCCAAATCCAGTGCTTGTCGAGCAGAGGCATAAATAACCACAGAGAGATGCAGGAAGAAGGGGAGTTGCCCCCCAGACCTACCCTGCAATGACGATGAAGAAGTCCAGGCGGTTCCATGTGTCTCCCAGGTAGCATTTCTTCCCAAAAATCCCCAGCGCGATCATTTTGACGATCATTTCCACAGCAAAGAAGGCAAAGATGAAGTCATCAAAGCTCTGCAAAAGAAAGGAAGGGAGGAGGGATGCTCCTGCACACTTGCACTAAGGGAGGGAATTAGAGATGTGAGTGCAGCAAGGTCTCCTCTTGCATCTCTAAAAGCTAAATCCTGGGAAGAAGCTGTGCTGAGAGAGCTCTCTGTCTTCCCCAGCCCTGATGGTCCAACAGCACCCACAGTGCCAGGATAATGGGACAACTATATTTTGGGCTCCACTTTCACTGACCACTAGATGGTTGGCCTTCCCCAAGCAGTCCAAGAAAGGCTTGGCTAGTCTGGGGCTGGCACAGCCTGGCAAGGGCTTTGCCTGACTGCACTGCATGTTCTCATCCGAGCACCAAAACCAGCATTTTCCAAGTGCTGCCATCCTGGCCACACAACACCACCGTGGCTGGAGCCAGCCCAGTCCTTCCCTCTCCACATTATCCTGAGGCTGCTGTGGAGCCTCCAGGAGTTCCCGGGCCCTACCTGGAGAATCCTGCAGCGCGGCGAGTCGCAGGCGATGTCCTCGCAGGGGTGGAACATGCCCAGTGTCACACAGTTGAGCAGGATCACCAGCATGCTGACCCTCTCAAACCACCTGCACACATCTGTCAAGGAGGCAACAGACCCAGAGGTGCATCCCCGAGAAGCCACAACCGAATTGGAAAGGTTTTCCTGGTCTTTAAGGCCAGGAGCAGAGCAGCTTCCCTACATTAGGCACTATCTGGGTTTACATGTTGAGATATCTGCATGTGTTCTCCCCATGCTGCCATCAGTGGCTACAGCTGATGTGAAAACCACTTTAAAATGGAAGTTGCATGTCAAAAGTGCTGAGTGCTCATGTGATGGATTAAAACCTTTAATTAAATGAGCGATATAAACTTTTCGAAAAAAACTAAAAAACCCCACACCATTAATCTCCTCTCCTGACGTTTTATGGAAAAGCACTTTAACAACATTACAATTTCTATTAACCATATCGCAGCTTATCCCAGGGGTGTTTCCCTAAAGCCACTGCTTGAACTTTCATTCCCAATCCAAATTAAGACAGCCAAAACCATTAATGAACTGCCTAAAAGCCTTTAAATGAGGGCCAGCAGAGCCCATTCCCTACCCTGCCTCCTGCCTCTCAGAGCAATTTTTAAAGAGCTAAGCTGCTGGGACAGATGTTGGATGCACTTTTGGGGCAGAATAAAGTGTGTTGCTGCAGCACATCCCTGTAGGGACCTTTCAAACCTGGTACCCAACTCCTGCATCCTTCTGGGAGCATAGAGAAGGGAAATCCAAGCACTGGTTCAGTGTGGTGCTGGGCTTATCTTCCAGCCTAGCATGAAAAACACCCTCTTGACTGCCAGAACCCACAGACAGCAGGGCCATGCTCCTGCCTGAGTGCCAGCAGCAGTTTCTATGCTCCAGGAAAATAAGCATGGCCCTTGTCAGACGAGAGTTTTCACTGCAACACAGCAGCGGGTGGTGTTGAGGAGCCCGTGCTGTAGCGTTATCTGCCTGGGGAAGGGCAAGGTGAGGATGAATCAGCAGGTGCCTCCCCACCGGGCACGGCGGGGCTGGGGCTGGCAGCTCCCTCCACCCATCCTGGGCGAATTCCTGGAAAACCACATGGGGCTGAGTCACGGTTTGGCTGTCGGCAATCTGGATCTTTGAATCGGGAGAGATTTACAGGATATTGGGATAGACATTCCATCTTTCAGGTTGTGGATATGGGATATTTAGCCTAAATATAGTCCTGTGGGGGCAGCTGTGGAGGGCAGCCAGGAGAGGGGGCAGCTACTGAAGGGGATCCCCAACCTGGGGGGCTGGTAAGATCTCCCAGCAGAACCAGCTGTGTCCAGGGCTCTGCCAGCAAGGAACTGCAAAGCCCTTGGGAACATAAAGAATTAAAAACACCCTGCATGATCCCAAAGGGGTGACAGAAGGAAAGTCACCTGCATGGGCTATGCAAGATATGCAGCAGGGAACTGAGGAGATCCCAGGACAGCTGGGTTGGCTGGGTCAAAACCTGCAGAGAGAGATGGATAAATCCACAGAAAGTCAAAAATCCATTCAAATTCTTCTGTGGCAGTGGACAAGAGCCTTCACTGGATGTGGAACTCCTCCACACACTCCATCCCAGCTGAGGGTGCATTTGTCCAGGGGGCAGCTGCTGATGCTGGCCAAGGGCTGCAAACTCCTGGGCAAGCAGAGATGGGCACACAACCATGGTGGGCATCAGCTTGGAGCCACTCTGATCTCACCTCCTCCCTGTCCAAGACCCAGCACAGCCCTAATGCTCGCCCAGGGCAGCTGAGCAGAGCCAAGCCCACCACAGCACCACGTCCAGCACAGAGGGATGAGCAAGGGCTGAAATGGAAGAGCACAGGATTGCACCAAAGACACCCTCCCTGTCCTTCCCTGGCACGCCACGGTCTGCACGATGCCTCAATACTCCTCAGAGTGCTGGCACTGGTAGCAGTGACTGATTGCAAGTGGAGGGAAGCCAGGAGAATGAAGCCCCCCAAGATGCCACAACCTGCCACACATAGGGCACCAGCTGTGGCCAGCAGGGAAATTTGGGGACCAGAACCACAACTGTACCCCCAAGAGGGTCCCCATGGTGCAGCCCCAGCTGCCCAAACACACACTGCCCTGGCCCAGCACCTCCTGTCTTGGCACAGCCACGGCCTCCACCATGTGCCCACCCTGGCCATCCTCTCTCAGGGCTGCCCTCCCCACATCCCAACTTGTCTTGCAGGAACAAACATCTGCAGGCAGGAAAACAGTCTGGAGAGGGAGGGGGACCCAGGGAGCAGGAGGGGTGTTTATTTGCTGGAGGCAAAGGTTTTTTACCCCAAATTTAACTGCAGACCACTTATCAGCACATTGCTCCCTGGAGCACATACATTTCAGTCCAATATAACACTTCACCCTGATTAAATATTCCCAGGACAGCCACCCCAGCAGTGCCGAGGGCAGTATGTTAATGTGCAGCTGATAGATCAGAAGGTTGGGGTGGTGGGGGGGGTGTTGTGTTATGTTTTTTCCCTTCTTTTTTTTTCCAGCTGAATGAAAATTCAAGCTCTTTCTTCTGCTAATGGGATTTTCAGAGGCACACAAAGTGCTGCTGGCTATGGCTTTGTACCGACCCTCCTTTGAGCCAAGAGGCTGACAAAGGGAAACTCTTCAATTAGCAAAAGCAGAAGGTGCTTTTTTGAATACCTCTCACTGCTGCAGTGCAGGCAGGGAAGGGGCAAAGGGGCTTTGGGGAAGCACCAGAGACATGTTGGTCCCCAGCCAGCAGTTCAGGTAAGGAGGAGAATACTTGAAAGGAAGGGCAGAGGTGGCATTGCCACCAACCCAGTGTCAAGCTGAGCCCACAGCCCTCACTGCATGAGATAAATATTTGCTGGGAGGAGAGCTGACCTTCAGGGTCCTGCCCTCTCCTCACATCAAGCAGGGCTGATATTTAAAAGAAAAAGGATAAATAATGGGGTTCATGCCCACACAGAAGGTCATCACCCCATCCACCCTACCCCCATGGATGCCAGAAAGTCACCACTTTTAAGGGTCACCTGCTCATCATTAGGCGTATTCTTAAAAATCCACATTTTTACCATCAGCATGTTCAAGGCAGAAAGCCAAAATCCTCACAGATTCTTTTCAACTAAAAAAAAAACCTGTTTCTGCCGCACAGAAATTTACAGTAACACTTCTGTTGTAACTTGACTCTTAAAATTCATAAGATAGAGAGAACAAAAGAACAAAAAAAAAGAAGGAAAATGTCCAGAAGTCACTCACTTTTTACAAAAGAGTAAGAGCTCTCAGCCCCTTCCCACCACCGTGCTCCCAGTGCCACCTGTCCGTGCTCCACAGCACCTGACCTTTTGTAATTAAGAGGCAAGAGTCCCAGATTCAATTAGCCAGCACTACCCAGCCTAATATAATTAAAAGAGAAAGATATTGCATTACGCTTGCTATGATTTGGTTGAAGAAATTTGGATCAAATTCACCGGTGAGTGAATTAAATGGGGACCTGTTGCCCAAGGGCAGCAGTAAGCAGGTGAGGTGCTCTGTCCAGCTGCATCCCAGGCTCTCTCCAAGGAGCCAGAGCACTTGCACTGCTCCTGGTGGGCTCTTTGGCTTGGGGGTGAGGAGAGCAGGCACCTCTGTGCCCCAGAGATGGGGGTCCCTATCCCTGGGGGATGTGCCACTGACGGAGCCGCGTATGGAGGGGAGCGTTTGGTGATGCTCTACAGGGACACACACTCTTCGATGGAATTAATATTCATTTCTTCCCTTGATGCTTTGCTGTTCCCAGGTAGCTCCCACCATTCCCCCTCTCCTCCTTCCCTGCATCCCTCTCTCTCCCTCGCTGACCCCTCCTCCTCCCCCCTCTCCAGCGAAGCACCAGCTCCAAGGACACGAAGCACCAGCTCCAAGGACACAGGACACGAGCTGCTGTCCTGCCACTGCTGGGGAGGAGCGGGGTGGGACAGCCCTCTGCCCACCCCCAGCCCCCATCCTGCCAAGCACAGGCAGCGTGATGGGAGCAGGGCTCTGTGGGCAAGGGTGGGCAGCCCTGCAGCACCAGAGGCTGCAGGTTTGTGCCACGCAATGAAACCCAACCTTAGGAATGCACAAACCCCCCTGGATCCACACAGCTGACACTGGGCTTTCTCTGCTGCCTGTTTTTTAGGGCAAGGAGTCGTCATTTCAGCCCAGGGATCACATCCAGGACCAAGTCCCCCATCAGCACCCACAGCCATCACTTCTGTGCCAGGAGAAGCCCTCACTCAGTGGGACAGCGGCTGGGATTTGACAAATGTGTGGAAAGCACTGGCAAGGCCTGGAAATTTTTGTGCAAATGTGATGTGAAAATTGGGTTGAAATGACAGCCTTCCCCTGCAGTGTCATCAAGTCCCACCAGCTTAGGAGTGACACCGGGATAAGCTGCAGACGTTAATGAGAGTGGAGTTTTAGGCTTCATTCATATCATCAATTCCAGAAATAGCCCCCCTTTGACAGGAGCATAATGGCACTTCCAGGGCCTGGCCTTTGGGGGGGTGGGAGAAGGCAGGGACTAAAATTCTAAAACATTAATTTAGGCCATTTGCAAGGGAAGTTAAAAGTCCTCAGAATTAAGCTGCCACACAGATGGAAATAATGAGCCCTTCCCAGCTTTGCCTCTGACTGCACCAAGCCAACAGCAAAAGGCTCTTCATGTCATGCCCAGTTAAAGGTTATAGGATTCCCATCACAATCCTGGACATTTAATTAGATTTTTTTTTTTTCCCTACCACATTCCCTCAAAAGCAAGAGCAGCCTCTGTATTTTGCTTTTAGCATTTTCAGGAAGCATTTCCACCTCTGTGGATGCAGCAATGCCAGAGGTGCTCTCCAAGTATCTCTATCCAGTGAATCCACTTTCCTGACCTGCAGCAGGATACTGGCTGGGATCTGACCCCAGTGTCATTGTAACGTGGTCTCTACCCTACAGCTTTGCCCTCCCAGTTGCTTTTCCAGGCCTGCTCCAGGGACACAGGATGAAGCAGGGAAGATGCTGCAGGTTCACAGCCCTTCCTGCAGCAGCACAGCAGCAGCAGACCTGCTTTCCCCTGGCAGGATGGAAAAGCCACTGCAGGCACGGCAGCCCCGGCATGCTCATGGCACATGTGTAGTGGAGCACTTGCCTCCTGCCCTGCGGTCTGCAGGGATTTGTGCCAGGCGAGTCCCATCGCCAGGGCATTCCTGGAAAGCAAAGCTGAGAGGCTCCTCCAGTGGGGCTGCACAAAGGGCTTTAAAAATTCAAGCACCGTTTCCATTTCCACCGTGTGGCAGTCTGCCCCATCCCGGGTCACTGCAGCTGGCAGGCTGAGGACACACTGCCAGGAGCTGGCATGACCCCACTGAGCCTGGCATATCCCCATCCACAGGCTCTGAGCCGGGAAAAAGCCAGGCAGGAGCATCCCTGCCTCACCACTGCTCTGCAGCTCTTTGAAACCGCTTCCCTCCCAGCGCAGACAGACCCAGGAGGTTCTTTTAATTCATGCAGCTTCACAATTAAACCTGGGAAACCAAAACAGGGTGATTATTCATGGCAGTGTTTTTGGAAATGTCATCTCTAATTCATTTTGGCTTGCAGATGTGCAAAGGGAAGCACTGCTGGCTGCTTCCCTCTGCCATGAAAGGCAGCACTCTGCGCCCATCCTGGTGGCACCACGGAGTCCCCAGTGGCCCCATAACACATAAGAGGGAGTGAAAAGCCCAAAAGTGGAGGAAAAGGGGAATTTCAGGGAGCAATCATCATTCTTCTCCCAAGGACTTGGAATCAGCACTGTCAGCTGCAGGCAGAGATGCTCTCCTCTGCCTGGGAGATGCAGCCACCTCTGAAGGGTGAGGCAGGATTTGCTCAGCAGTGTGGAGGAGCCCTGTTCAGCCACTCGAGTGATGAGGGAAAGAATGATGCCATATTTAGAGGGGATGAAGAGTGACAAAAAAGGTTGTTTGGTTAAAGAAAAAAAAAAAAATTGAAACCCTGATGAGGTTCTTTTTTGTCTTACAGTTTTGGTATTGTTTCCTGGTAGCCTTTTAGATTTCTACTTTAAGGGCTTTTTTCCTGCAACCAAAAGGGTTTAAAATCTTATTGCTTAAAGAGAGGAAAAAAAAGAAGAAGAAGATAAAAAAATCCTGCAAGCTGAGTGACTTGCATAATCTCCAAACTTCAGGAGCTAGAGCTTTTAAGAAAAGCCCTACATATCACTTGCAATTAACTCCTGAGCTTGGGAGGGCTCAGCTACTGGCAGCCTGGCCCTGGGACCAGCATCTGCAAGGATGGGTGCTTTAATAAATAAATATAATATAAAGTAATAAAATTTCAAGCAAGAGCACTTCAGGCTAAATTTATTTTGGCTTCTCATCCCAGTCCTTCTCTCCTCCTCACACCTGTCTCAGCACAAAGCAGTGACCAAAAGAACAGCCCAAAATGACCTGCAAAGGGTCAGTGCATGGGCACTGGTCCAGCAGGATGGGTCAGGTGGGAGCCCCATGGAGTTCACCAGCCAAAATGGTGTGCTGGGACCCCAACTCCCACTGCCCTGCATCTCCTGGAGAGAAGAGCAGAAGAGAAGAAGGTGAAGCCTCGTTCACCCAAACCGAGCTCCACAGAAGCTTCAACTTTCCCCAGACTCCCTCTCCCAACAGTTTGGCACCTTCAGCTGACATTTGGGTGGCTCAGGGACAGGCACTGCTCCCATTCACCCCACCAGAGTGGGGCTGCAGAGGTGGGGTGCCCCCATCCTCTTCCCAGACCTGTCCCTGCTGATTCCCAGCTCAGCCTCCACTCCAGCCATCATCTCCTGTGACAGAGCCAGGGGAGGGGCTGCCTCCCAGCAGCTCACACGTGGCATTAACAAAGATGTTGTCATGAACAGTAAAACCCTTCCTAATGGTCAGGTCTTCCACAGGGAGAGTGGGGCCACCAGTTAAAACACTCTCAATATGCCAAAGCCATTGCTGAGGCTCGATAACTTATTTAAGACCTTTTCCCACACCGTGCCTCATAAAGTGCACAGTGGCTGGACACTAAGCCCCCAGATATTTAAATAAATATTTAAATATTTATTTAAATAGTTAATATTTAAACTCACTTGCTGCAAACGTCCCTTAATAGCACCTCCTCCTAAAGCTCAGCGGTGCCAGCTGCTCTCCAGGACACATCCACAACACCCAGCAGTGCCACCCCCTCACAACGCACTGCCAGGGGGGAGGAAAACCCATGGAAACCCGAGGAAATGCTGCAGCACGGGCAGCTGCATCTTCCCAAGCTGCTCACACAGAGCAGCACCTCGTGCAGAGCTGCCAGAGGCATCTCTTCCTCACTGAGGGATTCCGGATATTTGGGATGCTCTTAAGTTCCTGCCATCCGTGATTCTGCTTGCTGCTACACTCAAGACAAAAACTGTTATGCAAGGCTGCCTAAACAAGTTGCAGTGAAATCTTTGTAACATCCTACACCTAGTTGGGATATGTCACATATTTGTCTTATTTTGTTCCTTCTTTGTCCTTTTTTTAGTCTCCTTCTACTTTTTCTCCCTTGGAAGTACGCTGGTTCCCATGGAAACAGTGATGTTATGGGTATGGACAGAGCTCCAGTGACGTCCACAAGTTCAGTATAAAAGCAGATTTATGTAACAGTTGGTGAAATGAAGGAATTGAAGGGATGACTCTGCATGGCCACACATGTGGCATCAGGGCTGCTGTGCCAAGGAGATTGTGCTGGTCAGGCGAGTTCATCCTGGAGGGGGAAAGAATGACAGGACAGGGGAGAGGAGTTTCCAGACTCATGGAAAGATGGATGAAGATAAAACTAGTCCTAAGCATATATATCTATATAAAAGCATATATATCTATATAAAAGCATATATATCTATATAATTTTTATATATTCAGTTTATTATTTATATTCTAATATTGATGTATTTCCTTGAAGAGCATCTCTCACCCTCTGCTGCTGGAGCAGAGGGTAGATGAGATCCAGGGTACTGACCCTGGAACAGAAACTCTCCTGCCTGCACTCACTGGGAGCTGCAGGAGCACAGCCTGATCCTTCTGCTGCCCCAGCCCCGGGATGGAGGCACTAGCTGACAGTGCCTGGCTCCATGGCCAGGGAAGGAGATCCCCTCTGAGGCAGACCTGCCTCAAGTGAGAAGGGGATCGTTGTCAGGAGGCTCCTGCATGCTTCAAAGCCTGAGCAAATCAGGCACATTTCCTCTTTTTTGCAAACCTGTGATTTAAATCCGTTCCTAGGGCAGTGCACAGATGGAGGGGATGTCTCTCCTCCTCCTCCTCCTCCTCTGCCATCAGTCCCCAAGGAAGAAGCCTGAACAGCTTCCAAAATGAGGCACTGCCATGCCCAGAGACATGCCACCTTGAACCCCCACTTCCCGCAGAGGCTTGGCTGGCAGGCACCACGCTGCACAGAGCCAAGACCTCCAAAAATCAATGTATTAATAAAGCCAGGCAAGCATCAGGCTGAACACATCCCAGGGACGTGCTGGGGAGAACAAGCCTGTGCTTATTGCCCTGGCAGCTCCTCTGCTTCCCTTATGATCCCTGACAAGCTCACTCTCTGCTCCCACCAACACTGGGTTAACCCTCCCTGGCCAGGAGAACCCTGTGCCCACACCTGCAGAGCCAAAATATTCCTTGTGGAGCCGAAGTAAAGACCAGCACCCTGCCTGTGACAGGTGAAACAGGCTCTCTGCCTCCCTCCACAGACCTCTCCCTTGGGGACCACTCTCCCCCTGCAGCCACATCCCTCTGGAGGATGCAGCCCTGTGAGCTCTCAAACTCCTACATGAGCTCAAACCAAATCCCACCCTTTTAAATACACACAAAGTGCATGAAAGATTCATCCAGGGCAGGGAATGTAATCGGGGCAGTGCAGGAGATGGGATAGGTCTGCAGGATCACCACCACCTCTGCTGATTAACCCAGCACATCCCTAATCACCCAGACAAGTGGATGGCAGGATGGCACCGAGTGAGGACCACAAAACCTGGTGAACATGGGGAGAGACAGCAATTACAGCTGGTCTGCATGTTCCCTGCAGCAATCCTAGCTGGATCTTGGGCAGAGGGAGAGGGAATTCCCTCTGCTGACTGAGGGCCAGGGGAAACCTCAGAGGAAGAGCTCTTGGTGAGCAGGCTAAACAAACAACCCCATTTCCATCTCAGACACATGACCTGTTTCCACCCTGCCCTGGCCTCCCATTCAGCCCATTCCCATTCATCCAGAGACACTGGGCAGGGGATGCTCATGTGCAGATGGTGAGAGACAGGGAAATCATGGCACAGGGCAGGAGCCAGGGGGAACCCTCCTAGAGAGGCAGAGCATCCCACCCTGAAGCACAGCACAGCCCTCACCCTCTCACCCCACACTAGGGGCCAGACCCATGGAGTTATCACCAAGAAGTCCCAAAAGGCAAATAGGAATGGGGACATTCTGCAGCACCTTCCATCCACCCTCTTTCACCAAGCAGGGAAATGTGTCCACTGAGCTGAGGCAAACACCTTCCAAGGCCCCTAGAGAAGCTCAGGCTCTGGAGTTTGTCCATTTGCACTCCCCAAACGGGCAGTGTGGGGCTTGGGAGAGGAAAAAGGGAGACAGGAGGAGAGGCAGAGCCCTGGCTGCAATGGCTCCAAGAGCAGCCAAAAGCATCCAGCTCTTGGCCACGTCTGCTGCAGCTGCACCCTTCGTGTCCCCAGCACAGAATTCTGACTGCAAAAGGGTACAAGCTCGAGGCCCCTGAGGAAACCTGGCAAAGCCTTACAAAAGCTCAGAGGACAAATCCAAGGACAAACCCAGAATCATTTTAAGCCTATGGAACAAGCCAGGGCAGAAGGGCTGGAGGGCCCCTTATCATCATTTCTGAAGGGTCCAAAGGCCTTAAAGCAGAGTTGGGGGACACAGACCCCATGTCCCCACACCTTCCCCTTTCCCCTTCACTGCTGCCCTGACCTGGGGACACTGGCCTGGGAGGTCCCCAGGAGTTTCTGAGGGCAATGCCTGACCTGCTATGATTGGAAGGGCAGCTGAGGGAGATCTTCCTTTGAGGAAGCCTTTCCCTGGGAGCTGTGCCCGACGAGGGGAGAACCAAGCCCTTCCTGCTTATTGGTTGGCATTAGCCAATGCTAGGTACAACTTTCTGTTCAGAGTGTAGCTGGAGAAATACAGCTTTGGGGCAACTCAAACCAGCCACCAATTTTTGTGTATGTTTTCTTACCTGGCTGCAAGTTGCGGGAAAAAGAGTGTTAAAGAAATTATGTTTACAAAGTCTGAACACAATAATGATTTTCCAAATGGCCTGCTAAAGTGTTTCATTTAGAAACTGAGCCGATGTTTCCTTTCTAAAAAAAATAAAAATCAATGGAAAATACGATATTTTGTTGCAGGTTAAGTACTAATTAGACTGGAACCATCTTACACAATTTGGGTTTTGAAGACTATGATCAATAAAAATAAGAAAAATAGCGGTTTTCAGTGAAGCAACACAGAGCTTTCACAACGGGGATGAGTGGCAAGGAGAGAATTCTGCAGGTGGGGAAGTGGAGGTCAGAGCTACCCCAGCCCACAATCCCTGCCTTTTTCCCTGCATGGAAGAGGCAGCAGGCAGTCTGTGACTGCCCTGGGAGATGCTGGAGCACCTGGCTCCATTTTTGAGGTGTCTACAAGGAACACTTGTCTGCGAGAATGGAAAAACCCTGACACCACATCAAAATCCCACAGTGACTAAAATCCATCCCAGGCTTATGTGGAACAACCAGGAGCAGGAAGCTGCTCTCCCCAGGGCCGAGCCACCGTGGGCAGGGGGAGCTGGAGCAAGCTGGGGGGCTCAGCAGGGTTGGGGGTTTGGTCCAACTGAACCCTGCAGGCAAATCCACAGCAGGAACTCATGGATTAGCATCTCACTGGCAGAGAAGGAGGGAGGTGGTAGAGGAAGGAAAAAGCAGGAAGATAGGGTTGGGATGGTGCTCAGTACCATCTGCACTCAGTGTCTCATTTGCACTCAGATGTGATGTCCTTTACATGCCACACCCCACTGCCCAAAAAACAAAGGTGGATGTGCAGGGAGGCTGTGCAGCCCCAAGAAGCAGCAGGGGCTCCACTGCAGGGTTTGTGTGATGGGTGTTAGATGAAATATCTCAAGTCTTAGAAAAGATGATTAAAGCTACTATTTTGTAAAAGTTAAAGTACATCCTATGGAATCTGCTAGCAGGGATAGCACTGCCCCTGGTTTCCTCTCCCCAGGCAAGGACAGCAGACAGAGCAGGGCACAAAGTCAACCACGTCCTCTACTCCTGCAATTCCCTCCCAGCAAACTGCTTGCTGCTAGTGGTAGCCCAAGTGTGACTCTGGTATTCCCAGGGTAACAGACCAGTCCAGCCTCCCCTCCAGGCAAGGAAAGCCAAGGAGGAGGATGAAGCCTGGCTGGCAGCAGGGGCAGCTTCTCACCTTCCCAGCAGTCAAGACGCAGGCAATGCTCCAGAGCTTCCCGGGGGTTTGGGGCATCACACCAGGTTGATTCTTTCAGCTTCACGACAGCGTGTTGATGTCTCCTTGCAAAGATGGGAAGTGGGAACAGACAGGGAGTGGGGTGAGCACAGGGCTGGCTGCCTGGGGTGGCAGGAAAGGGGACAAGATGGGACACGGCACCAGGGATGCTCATCCTGCTCCCAGCATTTGAAGATCCCTCTGGGTATCTCAAGGTGCTACTGGCACAGGGAGGGGGCTTTTCTTCCCAAGGATCAGGTAGACAAGCTTGCCAGGGTGCAGGGATATGCACCCATGTGGGGTAGCACCCACAGGGATGAGGAGTGCAGGAAACACTCAGGGAGAACCATTCCAGTGCTGCCACCCCGCAGTGGCACTGGCAGAGATCTGGCTAGTGGCCTCCTGCTGGGATGACTCAAGTGGGAATTTATTAAACACAAAATATCCTATTTAATTAGCGTCAGGCTTGAACAGCAGCTAACAATAGCCAGGATGCTCAGCAAGAGGATGGCACATCATCTGTAATGCCTTGAAAGGGCTCTGGCAGCAGCCAGGGACCAGCTCCGACCCCTACGGCTCCTCCTGTGCTGGCAGCCCTGACAGTGGGGTGTCACAGAGTCAAACCTTTACAAAGGGAGAGCGGGGACTGAGCCACTGCCACCTCCTAAAGCCTGTCACCTGTGTCAAAACCTGGCATTTAAAATGGATTTATTCCATTCATTCATTCATGCACGCAGAATAAGCCCCAGTGCCTCCTGGGTGTCCACTGCCCTGGGAGCTTCTGGGTGCTGTAGAGAAATCAGACAGAGAAATCCTGGCAGTTGCAAAGGCTCCATTCCCACATCCCTTCCACAGCTCATCTTTACTGAGATAGCTGGGAACAAGGTTGGTTTGTGCACATTTGGGTGGAAATTGTCACTTTGGGAGTCTTTATCCTGCCAAGGGGTACTGGGCACCTTTGGTGCAGATGTCCTGACCCTCATCATCAGCAATGGCTGGGCTGGGACAGAGGTAAGAAGCATGCTTGGCACTCAGCCCCCAGTAAGAAGCAATTCATCCTTTCCTCTCCAAAACCTTTACTAGACCCTGCTTCTGCAGTGGGATCTGGCCTTGCACACTGCTGTGTCCTGGAACAGTCCCAGGCTACTCTGCATAAGCCTCACTCAAGGCATTTGGTCACTTCAGGAACCTTAAACCAAATGATTTCTAATGCTCTCAAAAAGCTTCATGAAAAATGTACACAACACCCCAGGTTCCCAATCTCCTGCACATCATCTGAGCCTCGCTCACTTTGGCTTAGGAAAAGCAACAAGGACCTTTGGTATTCCAAAATATCCTTGGAGCTGTTCAGCCCCAGCCCATTCAATTGTCTCCTCACTGGGAGCCCAAGACCAGCACCACTTGCTTTGGAGCTCAGTGGGGACCAACCCACAAGCAGCTAAAAGCCACAAAGAGTCCTGACATTCAGGCACTCACAGCCCAGCATATAATCATGGGATCAAGGTAAAAAATTCTGCTCCAACCACCCACAAGGATTAGCAGGCAGGGGAGAGGACACAGCACAAAGCTAGTCCTTTGGTTTGGCACACCAGAAACACAGGGGGCATGCTTAAGTCCAGGTCTGGACTCAAACCTCAGATTTCTTTTCCATTTTCTTTTTCTATTGCCCTCATGCCTGCATTGACTCATCCTTAGGCGGCATCTCCAGCCAGCACACAGCTCCTGATGAGCTGCTATTGATTTACTCCATGTGTGGACAAGCTTACTGGGGAATAAGGGTGCCTTGTTCCCATTCCAGGATCCGCGTGTCCCTGCACATGGAGTTAATTAAAAAGAGCTCTGGGTGTAGGTAAGTCCTCCTCAAGCCCTTGCACCTACCAAGGGCACTCAGCCCACCACAGCCCACGCCTGGCACCTTCCACACCCCTGCCCCAGACCCTGGGTGGGGCTCAGCAGATGTGACAGGAGGGTTGGGGTTGGGGTGACAGCCCCAGGGAAGGACCCTGCACTCCTGCCCAGCTTCCCCAGCCCAGACACAAACATGGGCTCTCCCAAAACCTTTCAAAGGGCAGCTCCTCACAGCCAGCAGGAGGCTGTAACGGGAGCAGAGCGCTTTAAAATTTAATGTGGAACAAAAGATTTTCCACAAAATAAAAATTGCAGTTTCTCTTCCATTAATAAGATATTACAAGCCTCGCTAAAGAGGCTGCAGTCTCCAGCTCCTGCCCTTCACTGTCCTGTCTCTCTCTCCACCACAGCCTCATTGTCCGCTCCTGCTCCCTGTGCACTCCTAACTCCTGCTCTCTGCGGTGAAAACTCTCTGAAATGGCCAAGAAAGATCCAACTTCCCCATCTCAGCCCATCACTGGTACCTCTCTCCAATCCCATGTGACTTCATCATCTGCCCTCTAATGCAAAATGGATGTTCTAACTAATAAAGTGAAAAGCAGCAAAAAAAGCCGAAAATCAAGCCATCAAGCACGGGACCAACGTATTGGTCTCCTTTCTAATCCCATTATTGCTCTGAAATGAGCTCTAGCTATTACTGCTCCCTCATTAATAGCTGATCTGGTTTCCCTCTGAACCCCGGAGACTGGACCCTGATTAATTTTGCAGCCAGAAAAAGTGTTTTTTAACCACAACAACAGAAACACAGACAGAAACTCAGATCAGAGACTCTCAAAGTGCTGATATTTATCTTTCCTCTGAGCCTGCAATAAGACAAGATATTTTGGCTGAGGAGAGGAGCTGCAGAAGAAGCACGTGCATGCATGGAGCCAAGCGGGACATGGATGCTTTCAGGCACAATCCATTTACACCTCATAAAATCCTCACTGCTTTTGCCTGTAACAAGCACAGTGACCATACCAGCCCATACTAAAAATGCTGGAATATTCCACAGTGGGCACCAGAATGCCACTGTCTGAGCACAGGTCCAGGGATGCTCAGGAGGAAAGCACATGCTTGCAGCCTAGGGTATCAAATGCCTCATTTTACAGTGTAGGAGATTTTGGGGGAGATTTTGATCTCCTCTGCAACATTGCAAATTGCAACCAAATCGATTCCCTCAGGACTCTGTCCTTCCTCATGTCCTGGTACAGGGCAGCCCTCTCAGATGTCTCTACTCCTCTTACTGAGTGCTGAGCTAGAGAAAAGCAGCCCTGGGGCTTCTCAGGGGGTGCTTTCAAGCAGCATGGCCTGGAGGAACAGCCCCAGCACGCAGCCCCTTCCCTCAGCAGAAACACCCTGTAGGTGCTGAGGGACCCTGCTGCAGCCAGGGGCTGCAAGGTCTCACTGCTGCCACTCCACCTCTGCCAGCTGAGGAGGGGACACGGGAGGGCTCAGCACTTCATTTCCCCAAGAGCATCCCGTGCTGAGAGGCTGGGGGCTCCCATCACCACCCCCCAGCCATTCCCAGTCCTGTGCCTGCTCTGACACTCCTGTTTTGGCTGTGAACAGTTGTTCTGACCAAGCTCAAAATGCTCCGGGGACAGTGAGCGCTGCCAGCAAATACATTAGTGAGAGCAAAGCAGCTGGGAGGAAGGAGATCAGCTCTGTGCATCTTGCCAGGCTGCTTTTCTCCTGCCTTCCCTCTCAGCAGCTGTAAATAAGAAGAACTGAGCTGGATTAGAGGTTACTGTCCTGATCAAGGGGACTTCTGTATGTCCTAATTCATTTTCAGTGATCTGGTCTTTTCCATCTCATCTGTGCCACAGCCACAGTTCCTCCTGCCCTCGGTGCCAGCAGGCCAGGAGGTGTGTTTTAGGCACTCTGAGCAGGAGATAGCTCTAAATGACAAGAGAGCAAAGGCAGGTGGGTTGCCCACAAGAGGAGTTTCTTCCCACTGAGCACCAAGACAGCCAGGCAGCCCTGCCAGCAATGCCCACGGTCCTGCAGCACAAAGGATCGTGTCCAGACCAAACAAAATGGGGAGGGAGCAAAAAATCAGGCATGGGGCCATCAGGCAGCAAGTAGAGAGCAAAATGCCAAAGCTTGGGTGCCTTCCCCCTGCCAGTGCTGCTGGATGCCCAAACCTTGCTCCTGCTGAGGGCAAATATTCCTGCATCGTGGGTCCCCAGGGCTCTGGCAGGGGCTATCAGGCAGGAATCTGCCAGCACCAGCAGTGACCAGAGGAGCCAGATTCGTGCTTGAGTCCTGCCTGTCACACGGTGAGCTCCACCCTGAAGCAATGCAGATCTGGGATGGAGGAGTCTCAGGAGCACCTGACAGTTCTGGACATGTCCAGCCCAGCTATCCCTTTTCAGAGGGGAGTGATTTTGCAGGAGGACAAAATGAAAATAAAGCGAGCTGTCACATGCAGAGGAGAAGATGCAGGTGCCAGGGCTGGGACCAGACCTTGGTCAAAGGAAATATTTATTACAATTCTCACTTATCAGACAGACCTTGATCATAAAGAAGGAGTTGGTGCTGTAAACACATAATTAAATTATAATTTGTTCTTGCACACAGAGAGGTGTACGCACAAGTGAGCTCAGGGCTGTCCAAGGATGTAAAACACAAAGACAGGTATTTTGCCCTCTTCTCACATCACCAGCCACATCTTCCTAAGGATCTTTACTGCCCCTGAACCACAAGCTGTGGGAAGCATCTTCCCAGCTTGGGCAGGCATTTTGGGACAGGTCGTACTTCCCAGCACAACCCACCATCCCCATTTGTCCTCAGGTTCAACTTGTTCAGCTTTAGGATCCCAGCTAAGCCCACCTAATTCAAAGCTCCACTTCTGCATGCATTTTGCTGCTCATTCCTGGTGAGATTGACCCTGGAGACCCAGCAGACTGCTTAGCTAGGAAAGAGAGATCACATTTTCCTTTCAAGGGATTTTGGGTCACATTTGGGCAGCAGAAGTAGGATGGGAGCTGAGACAAGCAGCCTCAGCCCCACCACCACTGCAGAGGTGGGAAATGGTCCATGCTTTGCACCCCTGTGCAATTCCCCACACCAGGAGTAGCTCAGCTGCTCAGGACAGTGCAGGTCCTTCACTCATTTCCTTCTTTTCCTTCACCATCTGCACTACTTATTACTAAATAGATTTGAGAGGTTGGGGTGTGATAACAGGGCTGAAAAGCCTGGATTGCTTTTGTTTCTGAGACCCAGAGGGATCCAGCCTCTGTCCCCCAAGAGCCACCAAGGGATCTGAACTCACACGGCTACAACAAGGCTGCTCCGAACAGAAATTCTCTATTTCACTCTTAAGTTCAAAGAAATCCAGATAGATTCCTTCTCATCAGTTTCATCTTATCCTAAATCTGAGCAAGGCTTGTGGTGATAGTGCCAAATTAAGGAAAGGAGGCTCCCTTTCCAGACCCAGGCCACCTTTGCAGACCTACGGACCTGACTTGTTCCAGGTTTCACCCTGGAGACTTGACCAGCATTCTATTAAAATCAGGTCATTTATTTAGGTACTTAGATCTGGACTTCAAATAGCTAAAATTAGTCAGGAAAGTTGCACTTTTCAGGCTTTCTCATCCCATGTCTCAGTTTCTAAAACCAGGGAAGAGAAGAACAATTATTTCTCTCCAACCCTTTCGAAAGCACTTGGAGATCTTCAGATGACAGCGCGATTTGGTGCAGACGTGTTCATTATTCTTCCCCTCCATGGAGCAGTGTTAAATCTTTCTCCATATAAAGTCATTTTCTAAATTAGGTAAAGACGGTGAGTTTTGCGCTGAGCACATGTGGGTATTTTTATAAAATGTTTAAAACTTCTTGTCTGACTTTTCCCTCTCTTGAAGGACAACGTACCGAATTAAACCCTTCTGTGACCCCGTTTCATTTCACCCTCAAGGAGTTCTCAGCAAGACTTTGCCAAAAAGTAACATTAGTGAGTTCTCTTCCTCACAGATCACAAATGGCAGTTTGGCCTCATGTGCTGTTTGGACTTAGTGGGAAGAAAGGGGCTGGTGATGCTCTGGGACAGCCCCCACAGGGTTTAACACATTGCTTTTGCTATCCAGAACCAGACAGGCGAGTCCACATGAATCCCACAGGAGCTGCTGTCACAAATGGAGCCTCCAGCTCATCTCCAGTTTCCATCCCTGCCTTGTTCTGCTCAGCTAGAAATGCTGCCAAAGTGGCTGTGTGGCCGCTGGCTCCATCCCCAAAAAGTGCATCCCAATGGAATAACCTGTGGTAGGTCCCAGGCCAGAGAGAGGAGACTCTCCCTGCTCAGGTGGGCAAGACTGGGTGTCCCCACCTACCCAAGGTCCAGGGCTGGGGAGAGGCACCCTCCTGCAGAGGGTGTGACCCTGAGATTAACCTTCAAAGCTCCCTCCTGAAGAGGAGATTTTTTTCCCCTGCTAATAGAGGGTTGTGTTGCTGGCAGCGATGCAGAGATGGGATGGATCAGCCCTTTAAATCTAGTCCTCCACTGGGAAATTCAGGCCCTGTAGGGAGCCCGGTTGGGGACACACTCCCTGGCTCTGAGGCACAGGTGCAGGGGGAGCCTGGCTCTCCACACAGCTCTGCACCAGGAAAACAAGACAGAGTTGGGTCCAGGGAGATAGGCCCAAAGCCAGGAGGACAGAAATGAAAAGGGGGAAGTGGCACCGCACCCGCCAGGGAGCTGCTCCTGCCAGGTGCTCCCCACAGCTCGCTGGCTGCACTGGGGCTGCAGAGCACAGATGGATCCTAAGCCCAGACAGCAAACATGGGAAAGGTCACCCCTGCTCAGCCCAGCAAGCCGGAGAAAAACTGGCACTGTGTCAACAGGGAAAAGGTTTGAGCTGAAGCAAAATAAAACATCCGATGCCCAGAAACGTGCCTGCACAGGGGTTTGGGAGGGTTTGGTGTCTCGGGCAGCAGTGGGCTGGGAGGGGGGTCACAGGGAACACTCTGTCACCAGCCAGCTTCAGGCTTTAGGTGGCAAAACCCTTTGGCTCTCCCTGTGCAAGGATGCTGTGCCAGGAACATGAAGGGGGGTATCCAACTCCCACCCTGCATCCCACCCATGACTGGCAGTGAGAGGACCTGGGAATGCCAGAGAAGATCCCCCAGGAAGGCTTTGAAAGGGGGTCTTCCAACTGCCAGGAATGGGGCAGCAAGTGGCTCAAGATGTGCCTGGTGGGCAATGGAGAGGTCGGGAGCAGGGCTGGGAACCCCTCTGACCCCCGGGGAACAAACAGCTGTACTCAAAATAACCATGGCAGGGGCATGTACAGGAGCTGTGACCACACACTGTCCCCTCCCCACAGCCACCAGGACCCCTGAGCAGAACCCCACTCGGCTCAGCCCTGCACCCCCACTTGGCACAGCACAGTTTTTGGGGCTTCCCACGGTGCCCCCACTCTCTTTGGGAATAGAAATGATTCCTGAGGACACAAAACAGGACCCAGTGCATTGGGAGGAAGGAAGGGACTGCAGACTCCCAAGGGACACAGCATGGGGACATCAGGGATAGAGGATGGCCAGCACTAGCCCTGACATCTGAATACCAAAGAAAAAGTTTCTTATCCTCCAAAACAACTTCCTGAGCTCAAATTTCTGTTATTTTTAACCTCACTGCTGCATTATAAATAACCACTGGGTCCAGTGCCTTCCTCCCAAGCCAGCCTCTGTGGGTTCTTACTCCAGCTGGGGCAAACTTTATGGCTTTAGTTTTCCAAGAGCTCATCCAAACACTTGGAGGAGAGCCAGAGAAAGGCCTGACCTGCAGGGAGAGGCCAAGGGAACCAGAGCTGCCCTGTGGAGCTGCAGGGTCAGGAGAAGCTGAGACCATCCCTAGCAGGAGAAGAAGGGGTCACTGGGAATTATCTGTGTGTGGGTGAGAGAGTAGGTCCAGTGAGGGGATGTTTCCCAGGAAAGTCAGGCTTCTCCCATGGAGAGCATCCCAAAAACCTCTTGATGCACTCACGTGCACAACTTGGTTTTTCTCCCCCCAAATTTATCACCTTTTCAGGTCCAGCCACCCAGCTCCAGGGGATGGAGCTGACATGGAATAGTTTGGGTGCATTTGAGCCCCAGACATTCACGGGTCTCTATGTCACCCTGAGTAGAGCTCCTCAGGGTCAGTGTGACCCAGGGGCTGGGCACCAGACCAGTGAGAAGGGAGGACGGGGGGAGCTGAGAGATGCTCACCCTTGGGGACAGTCCCACCCACTCCAGGGGACACACTCAGGGGACAGCATCTTTCCCAGACCCTGCCATCATGTAGGGAGAGATGGGCAAGGGCTGCTCAGCTCTTTGCCAGAGCCTCTTCCCCCTCCAGCAACTTCAGCTGGGGCTGAGCAGAGCTCCCAAGGGCAGGGCAGGGCAGGCCAGGGAGGCTGGTTTCCACTGCCATCTTCCCATTCCCTATTTGTACAGCAAAGGTTGCTCCAGCATCCTGGGGGATAGTTCTCACAGTCTGCAAGAAGGAGATTAAAACCTCCCTGTTTGGCAGACAAGAGCAGCAAAGGAATAATAAAAAAGAAAAAAAGAAACAAACCAAACCAACAACAGCAACAAAAAAAAATCCAACAACAGGAAGAAAATATTCAAGTTGTTCCAAGTCACAAAGTCAGTCCAGCTCTCAGCACAGTCCTCATGGCACTGTGGCTGCATCCCTCCCTGTCCAGGGGGTCCCCACACAGGCAGGCTGGAGGAGAGGCAGACCTTTTGTTAGCAGTTCAGAAACTTTTCCTAGCGGAAGGTTCCCCAAAGCGCTGGGAATTTCGGCCCCGAGCTGTTTACTTTCTGTATTTTTGCAGATTTCACTTGTGGTTCAGAGGAATTCAGGCACAATTGGAGCCATTGCCATTCACTTGCCAAAGCCCAGCACAGCCACACCAGGACCCTCTGCCCAGGGACACCTGCCCTAAAACCCTGCAGGGACCAAGGGCTCTGCCCTGCACCTCCTCTGTGCACCAGGGTGATGGCTGATGCTAAGAGCTTCCAGGGAAATGCTTGTAGAGGACAGACTCCCACTGACAATCCCAGAGCCATCCTGGCAGGAGGAACAACCTCCAATGCATTCCTTCCAGATGCATTCTTGCACTGGGAAGATGAGGGTCAGATGAGGTGCTGTTAGATAACAACCCCCCCAGCGATCCCACCCTCTTCCAGCCCTTCCTCCCCTGCCACAAGGCGAGAGTGTCCCATGCCAGGGCTCAGGAAGCAGCTTGGCTGCTTCACTCTCAGCTTTCAGGGGGGTTTTCCCTGCCTCTGGCACCTTTCCCTTCCACACTCTGTTCCCAGGGATGCCTTTGGAGGTGGCAGGACAGCTTGTGCTTCCCACAGGGTGGAAAGAAGCTGCTCCCCACTCTACAGACACCTGTGCTCTCAGCAAGGATTTTTAAAGATGGCCTCAAACCTGAGGGCTGGGCTGCAGCATCCTCCTGGGTTATTGCTTCTGCTGGACCCCCTGCTCAGCCTGCAGCCCCTGCCTTGCATGCCACACTTGCATCAGGGACTCTGCTCTGCAATGCAGCCTGAAATAAGTCAGAGGACAGGTCCAGAACCTGTGCACTTCCCAGATCCTGTACCCAAGAGGGCAAAGCAGAACAGGACCCCAGTGAGCCTCGGTCTTTCTCTGGGAAGTCACTTGAGCAAATCCCACAGGCACCGGAGAGGATGGACCTGAACCCAAGCCCTGGAAAAGGAATCAAGAAGGGGGTGCCTGGGGTGGTTTGAATCCCAGCACGGCACAGTTGGACTGAGAGGGAAGTTTACAGAGCACTCAGTCTGGAGAAGAGCAGCTCCAGCACTGCCTGCCCCATCCCACAGTGCTGAGAACAGGAGAGCAACAACCACTACCAAAACCAGGCAGGGAGAGCCAGACAGAAGTCTGCACTCCACTCTGTCCCCTCTGCCTGCTCTCCCCTGGCTTCCCACGGGATCCTCCCATCTGCGGGAGCAGCAGCGTCGAGAAAAATCAGGGATCGGCTGCAGAAAACAAATCATGAATTAAAAAAGCCTGCAGCTGCTCGTGGCAAAGCCCCGGTTCTCAGAGCAGCATCCCACCCTGCCGGGGGTCAGCCACCCCCGGAGCGAGCTACGTGCCCAAATCAAAGGCAGGCACAATCAGAGGGATCCAAGTAACACACGCAAATGGGCGATTTGCAAATAAACAGAGCGAGACAGAGGAAACGGCAGGGGAAGGAATGCTCTCCGCTTTCAGAAGGTTGGGATCTGCTGGTGGGCAGCCCAGGGAAGGAATGCACTGACGTCTGTCCAGCTAATAAATTAGCGAGCTGAATAATTCAGGGTGAATTATTTGCCTGCTTTTCCTTCCCCTGAGGAGGTGCTGAGCGTACAGCAGGGACCAGACAAGAGTTAGGGACCCCAGCGGGACACAGGGACCCAGGTGAGGCATTTGCTGCCAAATTTGCTTCCAGGCAGGCCCTGTATTTGGGCAGTTTTCACCCTGATGATGGAGCGAGCGGGGAACAACAGAGGCTGGGATGTCATGCCAGGAGATGTGGCAAGTGCTGGGGACCACACACATGTTCTCATGATGGGTGACAGCTGAGGGCACGGCTAGTTTGGCTCACTGGCAGTGTAGTGTCAGTGAAGGCATGGCCAGGGTGGGCAGAGCACTCTGCCTCTGCACTCAGTCCCTGAGGCCTTATCTGCTGTCCCACTGCCGGCCTCTGCTCCCCCAAAAGTGGGGCCATGCCCACTGGTGACATCCAGAATCAGATTCACTGCGTATTCCCCAAGGTACCCTGCAGACCTTAACCCCCAGCCTTGCATGTCCTTGTAAGTGGAATCTGCATCTCACATCCCCCATCACCCCACAGTCAGTCCTCTCCTGGATCAACCCATCACCCCACACCTCATCACTTTTCAGGCTCCCTCAAACCAGAGCCCCTCCACACACGAGTGAACAATGAAGCCCAAGACTCTGCAGGCACGGAGCAGGACTGATGTCCTCCACGTGCTATGAAATCCCCCCAAACACCGTGGTTCCACACCTCAGCTGGGGAAAAACCTTGGCCATGTGTTGAGAGCAGTGGGGAGTGTGCAGGAAGCACATCCACCATCAGCCTTCCCGCGCCCCAGCTCCCACCCCCTTGGGTTTCTTTCCCTCTTTAACAAGCTGTCACTCCCAGGGAGTGTTTACCTCAGCAGTGACGTGACCCTGCTCCCCAGAGAGGCAGGGACAGCACTGGGATTCATTCTCAGGGTTATAAAACCCCACAGCCACCCCCAGGCTGGGTTTTCCTTCCATGGGGCCATGCTGGGAATCCAGCAGCAGGGAGCAAAGGGTAGGAGCTTCCCCATCAGGGCCCAGCATCCCCACGAGCCTTTCACTCCAGTGGTGATGAAGAGGAAGAGGAGGAAGATGGTGATGTCCTGTGCCTCCACCACAGCAGCAAAGGGACATGTGGCCATGACAGAGGCTGCCCCAGCTCCATGGGTGCTGGCAGGAGGATGAGGGTCCCAAAGCCATGGCAAAAGACAAAGCATGGACGGTGTAGGGACAAACTGCAAAGCCCCTGTGAGGGTGTAAAGGCCATACAATGCCTTTGCCCCACCATTACTGAAACCCAGAGTGGTGCCCTTGGCCTGTCAATGGACAGACCATGAGTCCACCCAGGTTATTTTTATTAGAAACTAGCAAGCCATTAAAACCCAAACCCAAAGCAGCAGCTCCATTCTCAGGGACATTCTCAGGACTGGAGTAAAATCAAGGAAGGGGATGCTCCAGGACTGAGCCAGGACCAGCTCTGCCCTGCATCTTCAAACAACTTAAATGCCACAAAGAGCCCCCAGCAAATTCTGGGAGGGGAGCAGGGGAAGGTGACCCCTGAGAGGCCCATCCCTCCGTGGCAGGGTCCAGCCATGGAGATTCTCAGAGGAGGAGAGCAGAGCAGCAGTGACAATGCTGCTGCGTGGTGCCATAAACAACAGCCAGGTTTACAAGGCCCCAGGGACCAGGGAGGCTGTACCATTACCAAATCCCCATTTTCCCAGGGAAATAGCAGGTGCTGAGGAACAGCAGCTGCCAAGATACAGTATTTATATACGTGAATATGTATTTTAAGAAGTAAAATACAAAAATTGTCTGTATGAGCAAGAGAAAGGTTGTGAGAGGTGGGAGAAAAGCAAGAGAGCTGCCAGTTCCCAAATATTCATTCCACTTCACTGGTTTGGAGTGACACTCTCCCTGCAATTCCCACATTGCTGATGGGGACAGGACAGACTTTGGGACTTCCTGAGCCCCCTGTGATCCCAAGTCCCCAGGACCTGCCATTGCAGAGCTGGATCCCATGAGATCCCAAACCCTTATGCTGCTTGCATGCAGGGAGGCATTCCAGCAGGACTGCAACAGAGGGACAAGCCAGCAGAGCCAGCCACCCACTGCAGGGTGGCTTTCATGGTGCTCCCCCAGCTGGGCTGAAGGGACCTTTAGGGGGACCACAACAGCAGGATGGGGGACACAGAGCCACCCATTACCCACCCCGCAGGAGCAGGATCACAGGGCTGGCCCAATCCCAAAGGGACCACCCCAGGGATGTCCTCCTCTCCCTGCTAACATATCCAAGCAGGAGCAAGCACCCCATGGGGCTCAGTGCTGTCCCTCTGTAAACCCCAGGAGGCAAAGCAGGAACATCAGCCTCCTTGTCAGGGGTTTCCATCACACGTCTTCCCCTCCCTGGGTGGTAAAGGGACTCATGAGGCACATCCTCCCTGGAGCCATCACCCAGGAGGAGCTTCCAGCACCAGCTGCTCCCCTAGGGAGGAAGGGGAGAGCTAGGGCTATGGAAGAAGAAGGCCATGCACAGAGGGAACAGCATGAGAAAACCAACCCACTGTCAATTGTGCCAAGTTGTGCAACACTTGAAATGTCACTGCGGGTTCCTCTTTTGTTCCCTCAGCCCCAAGCAGGAAAGCCAGACCACCCCTGCCAACGGGGCCCCCTGCTCTCTCCTCGTTTCATTTCCAGCAAAGCCAAAACCTCTCGGGTTTCCCCGCAGCATCACCAGTTCAGGCGGCTGCTGCCAATGGTGCGTGTCAGCAAGAGCCGGCTCCAGCCAACAGGACCGTACCCGGCCATGAGGTCACGGCAGAGAGGAGCCATCCCCTCCGACTGCTGCAGTCCCTCCCTGCCCTCCCGTCCTGGCTCCCTCCTCTCTCCAAGAAAAATATTTCAGCTTTTTCCTCCTTCCAGGCAGCAACGCCTCTGCATATTTTCAATGGGTGAGCAGCAGCTCAGGCCGGCGGTGCTGGAGCAGCAGCCGCCTCATCCCGCACCCAGGGCAGCAGTGATGTTTATGATGCCTTGGGCGCATTTCCCGGTGTCCCTGTCCTCCAGCCCCATCGTTAAAAAAACCACACAAAACCGGGGCAGAAGAGATGGTGAGCAGCAGCCCCAGCCCCGTTATCCACTCAGCCGCCCTCCTTGGAAAGAAACCCAGCGGGAATCGCGCGCCAGCTTAATTAGAGGGGAGAGAGGCAAGTGGCTGCAAACCGGAGAGGAGCCTCTTTAGAGGTTACGCAACAATTTCTTAATCAATGGAGCTGCTCCACAGAGCGCGGCTGGCGGGGCCGCTCGGGTTTGGCCGGCGCCTGCCCGGGCTCAGGTTGATGGGGTGGGTGCAAGACAGCGAGCGGGGACATAATGCAAAACGACAGCATTTACTCCCCACTCTCCAAAAACATGCGTTCGGGGGGTCTCCGCAGCCCACCCAGCGCCAGCTGCCCCGACCCAACGCTGGTGCCCCTCTATCCATGGAAGATGCTGCGCCATCAGCCTCTCCAGCAGCGAGGACCCGCTGAGGAAATGGGGCACGCAGCACCCTGCGAGCAGCTTCCCCAGCAGGGAGCCTGCCTCGGTAATTTTAGAACATGCCGATTTGCTGAAGCTCTCTCCGCACCTCCAGCAGCAGCCTGCAAGCTCCGTGTTCTCCCCAGCTTTTATTTGGGCAGGCGTGGGCCAGCCACGAGGAGCGAGGAGCGCCCGGCGATGCCAGCTCGCCCAGCCAGCTGCTTCCCCGGCTGTCCCGGCAGCTGGAGTCGTGGGAACACACCAGAAATCGCTAGAAAAGCATGAAAATATAAATCACACTTCTCATCTGCAGCTCAGGATGCGGCTGGAGAAAAAAAAAAAAAAAAAAATTTAAAAAAAAATGCCGCTGTTTGTTCCCATTCTAAACTCGTTGTGTCAGTGATGGTTTCACTGAGTCTCTACCAGAGAACAGCCAAGGATAGGGGCTGAAGCACTGAGACCACGGGCACACTCAGGAGCTCTGCTTGTCTCGCAGGGACACAGCTGGAGCACAGTTAGAGCAGAACTCGAGCCCTCACACCCCTCCAGCACCGCTGCACCCCAGCGCTGCCGGGGATGCATCCTGCACCCGCCCTGCTATCCATGGCCTCGCAACCTGCAGCATCCTCAGCCTCCTGCTGGTCACTGGGCGCTGCAGGTGGCGAGATGGGAGGAGGAAGAGGGGGAGGAAGCTCCCACTGATACTCTCGGCCAGCAAACAGGCTTTTCTTCCACCTTTTCATACATACAGTAAACCCCACCTATTTAAAGGTGATGAGGTATTTCAAGCCACGCTCATTGGCACCTGCTGCGAGCGTCTGAACGCACCGCTCATTCATCCCATCTGCCCGTGCATCCTCGGCCGCGGCAGCGGGAGGGGCTGGGGGGTCCCCAGGATCTGTGTCACCTCGCAGGGAGCTGGCACGGGGACACTGACAGCAGCCTCTTGTCCCTTACGCTCCTCCCCAGGCCAGGTGAGATGCCTGGTGAGACCGGCTGTTTCAGCACCCTGCAGAGACCCGACGTTCTCATCTCCCCCGCTGCCCGAGCAGGGCAGGATCAGACCCCATGGGGGCTGCCAAAGGCATTTTCCCCTTCCCCCTCCTCCAGCCCAGCTGCAGCGAGGGGCCGTGGGAGGTGGGAACGAGGCAGCAAAAAGCATCAAACGTGGCACCGAACCCAGCCATAAATAATCTCCTGAGCACAGCCAGGTTTTACAGCCTTTCCCTCACCTTCCTCCGGCAAACCTGAGAGCGTCCTGGATTCCTAACCTGGAAACGGAGTGAGACGGTGGAAATAGCAGTGACTTTCTCCCCTCCTCTGAAAGGATGGGGGAAGAAAGCAGCACTGTTATGGAGAGCTGCAGCCTCACCAAGCTCCATGGTACAGGGACAGTGTGACCCCAAGAGGACCCAAACCACAGCTCCTCCACCCCTTTCCAATCCCAGAAGATTTAATCTCACGTTTAAGACACAGGATTGCCAAAAAGATCCTGCCTCACATCGCTTTTCCTGTGTGCCTGGAGGCAAATCATCTCATCTGCCATATGCATCAGTTCAGTGTATAAAATTTGTGGAATAATAACAACAAGGATTTTTTTCCCTCCTCCCTGCTGTGCTCTGCTGCCTGCTGGGATTGCAGGCTCTCCAGGAAGGCATTGGCTGCTGCCACACTGTGTTGCCCAGCACGGCTGCACCCATGGGTGCCACATTCCACAAGCACGTGCTGCTGCTCAGCCCAGCTGTCCTTGGGAGATAGACCGGGAAAAACAATCCACCTTCCCCACCTTCCCTCAGGGTATTTCACACTAACACGATAATCTCCTCTCCCCTCGCACACATGGGTTTTCTTGGAAGAGCAATAAAGGAGAATAAAAATGTGAGTCTGGGAATGCTGGACATTTGCTAAGCCACCATCCTGGAAAGGCTCAGCTGGCCAAAAAGTGAGGGGAGGGATGTGCACAGTTCCCATCCATCCTAATGGGGACCTTGGGGGGAAGCACTGGTTAGCATCTTGGCTGCATCCCACCTTTCCTGCTTGGGAATCTTCCCCCCTCCCCACCTCACAGTCTAATCTACTCTAGCCTGAAGAACTGATGATAGAAGTGTCGTACATAAGGGACCATGGTTTTGGGGTATAAAGTAGATTTTCACAGGTTCCTGCAAGGCTGGAGGCAGAACAAGCTGCCCACCAGTGCCCCTGTCAGCCAACCACCAGCTTCAGCCCACAGCATCCTTCAGGGCTGCCAACAACAACCACCCTGCCAACACCAAAACCTCTGTCAACAGTGAAGTCTCTGCCAACACTGAAACCTCCACCACAGCAGCAGCTCACCCCAGGCCAGCTCACAGCCCTTGGAAGGGATGTGTTAGTTCAGTCACTCCGACCTATTGATTCAGGAGCATTAATTGGTCTTCACTGTTCAAATACTGACCTCAATTAGAGTAATTTTTCCTTTTTGCTCTTTTTTCCCCCTTTGCTGGCTCCTTCCCCTTGGCTCTGCTAGTTTAAATACCAGAATATCTACACTGGCCTTAGGGAGATGTGGTGTTAACTGTACATTTGTATCTCATTTATAGCCAGGCTCTTCACAGCTTTAATAAGCAGGTCCCTAAAAAATGGGGCAAAAGACATCCACTGGAGGGGATGTTTGCTGCTGGCTCAGAGCTGCCCAGTTGTTTAGGGGGTTTTGGAGATGGCATTGCCAACTCTGAGCTCTGGGTTTGAACAAATCCCTGATTTGGAGAGTGCTCAGCTGGAGTGGTAGCTCAGTCTTTCCCTGGGAGTGATCCCATCCACGCTCATCCCAAAGGAGCACCACAGCTCAGTCTCTGCAGCCCACCCGGACTCCAGCCCCCCACTCACCGGGAGTGCAACAGCCCATGAAGTCACTCTAATTATCTTTATTTCCTTTCACTGATTCCCTACCTGTGGCATCCCAAGCCAAAGCCCAGGAGAAAACAGCCGGCATTTCAGATTTAATTAAACCTGGCTGAGCAGGCGAGGCCAACGCTGGTGCTGTTTTCACCCTGCACACAGCAGGATGAGCCATTCCAGCACCAGGGAGCCAGAGGGGGCAGCTCTTGCCCAGTGCTGCAAGGAGGTACCTGCTGAACCCAGGGCTAACTCCCATCCCACAAGCAAATACTTGTCAGCGTAAGAAGCCCGAAATTTTATCGCAATTCCCTATTTATTTGTTTATTTAACTGGCTTTCTGTTGGTTGAATGGAGGCCTGAGATCATCAGTCAGGGCACAGCACAACCACAGAGGAGTGTCTTTGCTGCCAGCCCCCAAAGCCAGAAGAGCTTCAGCACAGATTTTCCAGTTTTAATGTTCATCCATCGTGGCTCCAGTTTCGTGTCTGACCAGGATGGACCCACAACCCCAAATTTTCCCACAGAAAACACCTCCCCCACAGTACCTGCTCTTGACTCACATTTATCTTCCCATAACCTACAAACCACAGGGAAAATTCCAAATGTTTCCAAGTTCCCCAAAAAAAGCATTTGAGCAAAGTTCAAGCTCCCATTCCCCAAAACAACAGTGGGATTTGGACACTGCTGAAGGTGTCACCTAAAGGTGTCTCCCATGCCCCCAGAGACCAAACAAAAGCTGTGAGAAAAAAAATAAGAGACAACAGGTAGGTCTGAAAATTCATTTAAAAAATAAATTAACCAGCTCAGCTCACAGCCTGCCTTTAAAACACCAAATCTGTAAACTTTCCCAAACCCATCACATTTATTCACATGAATCTTTTCAGAAACCAGGGATACTCCTAAGTGTCCATGCAGGCTTCTCATTAAAAACACATTGTGACAATGGGGGAAGAAATACATTTGCAAGAAATGCTCCAACAGCTCCAAATACATGAATTCCTAAAATTTTCAGCCTCTTAGGGGATAAATTCAGCGAAGGCTGCATTTGCTACAGCAGTTGAGAGCAATTGCTGCACCCAGCACGTGTAGGCAACTTGACATCCCCAGTGTTTTACATGAACTCAGCATGGTGTGACCCCAGCAAACCCTTCACACTCGACAGCTACAAAGCCTAATTAACCTGTAACAGCTCAGGCTGGTTAATGAGCTGCTGAGCAAGAAATGGCAAAGGCTGCATGGAGAGACAGCATGTGTCCTGCTGCCTCCCAGCACTCCCCACTGAGTGCTGCCCACCGAGGAGGGGCACTCCCAACCTCTACACCTCATTTCAGTGCCTTGGAAAACCCTAGCTTGAGGATGAGGTGACTCCAGAAACCACAAAGGAAACCCAGCTGTGAATATCCTACTGTGACACCATTCTGCCTGTGGTGAGGTGGTTTCCAGCCCTCCAGCCCTGAGCATCTTTTATATTTCTTCTCATTCATTAACCCAAAACCCATCAGATTCAAATTCTAATTATTTTGCACCCCCCCCACGTCCTGCTGCTGTCATGAGGAAGACAAAAACTGGGTAGCTAGCACCTTCCAAATCTTCCTCAGCCTGGGAACACCCTCCTGGACTGTCCCCAGGGCACCTTACACGCCTGATCCCCATAAAGCCCCCGGTTTCCTGCAGCCCTTGGGACCCTCCTCCCCAGTTCCAGCCCAGCCCCACCTCCCTGCAGCGGTGGGTTCAGCTCAGGATAAGCCCCACCAGCACCTCCCAGAGCAGAGATCTAACAGAGGATGCTAAAAAGCTACCGGGCCGTTTCCATGGGTACGTGAGGCACAGGTTGCTATGTGATACTCGGTCCGTTCCCATGGAGACAGCAAGACTGTCACCACGCAGGGCTTATTGGTTGCCATGGCTATTAAAAGGTGCTTGTCCTCTGGGGACCTGGGAGGACCAAGGGCCACCACCTTTCCCTGCTCTCTCTGGGGTGGCACCAGCTCCCTAAGATCCCCGTGGGGACCTGGCCATGCCAAGGGGATGGGCAGCTCCAGCTAAGCTGAAGAGGGAGCCCAGTCCTGCCCTTTTCCATGGAGAACCACACGTGCCCCAGCCCTTGGGGTGCCTTCTCTGTAAGTGAGAAGAGCATCCCAGCCATGAGCTTTTCCTGGTGTGGTTTCAGCTGACACAGACTCCACAAAGCAGGGCTAGCACTCAGGAGGGCCCAGTTGCCACCTGCCCACTGAGCCCTGTCCCACCTGCCCAGCAGCACGACACAGAGAATCTTTGCCCCATTTTGTATGCTGGATTTGGCACGGCCATATCCTTGTGTCACCAGGCAAAACCACCACAGAACTCAGCCCTTACAGACAAGGCAGTGCTGCAAAATACAGACAAGTGCATCGTCCACCCTGCTGTGGACCACCCTCCTGCCTCCCTGAGCCTGCTGCAAACAGCCACGCAGGCTGGCACAGCCCCTGCCTGCTACTTCCAAAGCCCATTTTTCCAAGTGTGGAGAGCTCCTTGCTCCTTTCTCCAGCCCCTGGCATGAGATCCAGCCCCCAGTCTCACCCTGCTCCAGCAGTTCATGCCGCAGCCCTGCACCTACCACTCCATCCTCTCTCTAACTGCATCCTAGGAGTGGAAATAGAGATGCAAGAAAGTCCTGGGGTTTGTTTATTCTTAATTTATTCCCCTTTAGACAGTCCCATTTCAGAGCCCCCACGCTGCTTGGCCAGGACAGCATCTAAACCCATCTTCATCCTATCTCAAATCACCTCCCCAACAGGCCCTAAATGGGTTTTTATGCAGCGATATGAACGCTTATGAAAAAAACTCACAAGCTCTATTAAATAAATTAAGGGTATTATTTTCTCATCATTCTGTTAGATTTTCTAGGAAGGATGTAATTTTTTCATTTAACTCCAATGGACCAGATTTAAAAAAAAAAAAAACAAAAACCCAAAAAAAACCCCGCAACCAAAAACCTATAGAAAGGTATATTACCCTGCAGTGGAAAATTAGATTCCTCCTACACAATACTATAGGATGATTTAAATACAACATATAGGAATATAACATGTTACTAAATTGCATAGTATGTTTCTAGAAAGACCTACAGTATAGGATTCTAAAAATTACTCCCAAAACCTATTATCTTCAATCTAGCCCAGCTGGTTTCCTTTCTATTATGCTGCAACTTTTCCTAAAAGGCTCAGGTTTTAATTGTGCCTTGAAATGCTGCTGCAATCATGCTCCAAAAATGCCTCTAAACTCCTCCAGAAATGACAGACCCAAGTGGGAAGCCACTGGCTTAGGGGTGGGATGGAGGTTGGACAGGACTCTGCACTCTCCACAGTCAAAAAATACCATAATTAGCAGGGGGGAGAGGGGTCCAGTGAGGGCCCAGGTGCTTGGCTTCATGGGCATGAAGCAATTCTGTATTTCAGTTCCATTTCTCTCCCAGCACTCACCACTCCAAATATTTGGGGTATTCAAGTAGTTATTGATGCTCCAGCACCAGACACTCATCCTCTTCCCCCCATCTTCCAAAAAAAAAACCCAAAAAAGGGTTACAGAAAAAAAGTTGCCTGTAGCTGTTGCCATAGAGACTCTCCAGCTCGGCACAGAAACCCAAAATCTTGTAAAAAATGGAAGAATTTAAGATTTTAATCAGCGAAAATACACGGGAGGCCAGGACCATCAACGCACATCCTTGCCTTAACAGCAGGATGAGTTCACCCCTTGTTTTACAGCATCCTAAGAGCCAGCTGAGCTCAGGGACAGAAAGGGAGAGGAATGAAAACAATGAAAACCCCGTCTGCTTTCGAGTATTTTCTGTCCCCAGCAAAGCAGCCTCTCACTGCCCAGTCTGATTCTGGACCAATACCCCACCGGCCAAGCTGTTTGTGTTCCCATTTCCTTCATCCACTGCCAGAAGAAGAAAATAAAATTCAACAATACAAGTGAGGCAAAATATTTCCCAGAACCGCACTATTTCTCCCATAAACTTCACCTCCCTGCCAGCGCAGCCAGCAGCGGGGGAGGAAAAACAAAGGAGAAAATCCTGACTTTTAGCACCATGAGATGTTTTTGCGACTGTCTTGAAATTGCACTTTTCTGCTGCATCCTCCACTGTCACTCCCGACCCAGCTTCCACCGTGACCACAAATCAAACATTGTGGGATAAACTCACTGCTCTGGCATTTTCACTGCTTGGCAGAGTCCCGGCTCCAGTTGTGGCCACTGGCTAAGACAAACACAGCCCCAAGCACGCTCCAGTGGCTGGCTTTCCACTGGCGGCATGCTGTGGCACGCCAAGGTGGCCAAAGGATCCTATTTTACCACCTTTTAAGCCTTGTGATGAGTTAGGGAGGTGATGGCATCCACCAGCAGCAGCTCAGGGACGGGGCAGTGGTTTCACCTGGCAGCAGGATGCGGGGGATAACCAAAGCCACAGCGTTGGGAAAAGCCTCCAGCGCCAAGGGGTGTTGTGTTTCATGCCTGAGGATACAGAGCTTGAGGAATACCAAAACAAGGAACTTCAAAAAGGAGCGGTGTTGGCCCAGGGAATATTGTTGCATGAGCTCAGCCGCTTCAGAGCGATGGAAAAAATCACGCACTGACGTGATGGGGTGATGGAAGGACTCGGTGTGCGAGGGCTGAGCTTGAGACATGCCACCAGCATCCACCCAAGGGGCCTGAGGGGAAGCTGGGTGGGAGTGCAGGTACCTATGGCAGCACCCTAGCACCCCAAGCTGCTCCTAAGCCCTGAAGGCAGGGAAGGACCCAGATTTGGGGACTCAGGTAACTGTCCCCACATTGCCCCAGCACAGACATAGAGGCAAGGTTACTGTTAGCTCCCAGTTTAGGCAGACTGAGGTGTCTCTCCAAAACCTTCTACCACCACCAAGTCCCCATCTGCTCAGCTCCTCACTTTTACCCTCTGTTGCACATTTAGATGCCCACCAGGATGAAGGTTTCTTTGCTTTCCACTAACCCCATCCCTGAGAGCACTGGGAGATGCAGTATGCATCCACCCTGCCACCAGCTCCTCCAGAACCCAAGAGCTGGAGTCAGGACCCAGCTGGCAAGGAAGGCCCTGGAGGGAGACTGCGGATGGGGAACTCCAGACTAAAGGAATTGCTCCAGCACTGGCTCATCTTTGGAAACAAGATGATTTTGGCTTGGAAGGTCACTGGGAGAGGAGTTTTGTGACTTCTTTCTGTGCCTTTGCTCTTCTTCCATTGCAGAAGTAGGTCTTACCATGGTACAGTCATGTCCTGGGCTCTGCTCAGCCCATGGTGGGAACATGTGTATGTACACACACACATATAGGGCAATTCTAAAAGTGCCCTGGAGTTCCCCCAGATGCTGTTAGCACCACTGCCAGGCTTGAGGCAAGGGCTCTGCTCAGGGACCTGTGCTCCTCTCAGCCCCTCTTTGCTCTGGACTAAAGCAGCCAGGCACTCACAGGGCAGCCAAGTACCTGCATGGCCTTGAGATACGGGGCAGAGGCATCTCCTGCCCCCAGATAAAGGCTATGGACCATTCCCAGTCAGATTTGCCAAGGCTCCCTTTGCCCATGCCACGGCCCCCAGCCCTGCCCATGCTGCCCCATCCCCCTTGAGTAGCTCCCTCCCTCCCTCCCTCCCCTGCGCTCTCCTCTCTTGCTGTGCCTGTGTGTGGGTGTATTTGGAAACGAGATCTTTCCAGCTGAACTGCAAAATGAAACGCAGAGATCACAACTCCTTGAATAGATTCAATGCACACAACCCCCCTCAACCTCCAGCCTGCCCCCCAACCAAAATCCAGGCAATAGTAAAAAAAAAAACCCAAACCAGAGGTGAAAAAAATCAAGGTGTTCAGCAGATGAAAGGGGGAGACTGGGGGGGAGGGAGAGGGGAGGCACTGCAAAGCACTTTCCTTTTGTCCCCCCGTTCACCACAAGATCTGCAGCTTGTCCCCCACGAGCTCAACCCTCTGAGCTCCCAGAGATGAGACAGCCCGGCTTCATGGGGCTACAAGAAAAGAGAAAACAAAGCCCAGCACAAAGCCAAGCCCAGAACCCAGCTGAGATGTGAACATCCGCTGCTGGAGGAGCCAGAGCCCATTTACCGAGATGAAGGCAGAAGTGTCTCCACCCTCACTGCGGGTACCCCGTGCTGGCCTTGGGCTCCTCTGCTCCTCTTTTCCTGGAAAAAGACAGGATTCCCCTGTACAGCTGTCATGAGCAGTTTCTGAAGAAGGGGCTGTGATTTGCCCACAGCAGGGGAAATTGCTCCCATGGGAACAGTGTGCTGGTGTCTGGAGGGGGCTGTTGTGGGGCAGATGTGCACCATCTTAAGGGACAGGATGGAAGGATAAAACAGAAGCATACCGAAAAATACCCTCACCACAGCAATGCCCATCCAGGCAGCAGGGCCTGAAGCAATGGGTGAGAGGAAGAGGAGAGCTGGGGGCTCAGAGCACCATTCACTGACATTGTCTGTGCCAGAGAACAGGGTGAACACACACTGCTGAAGGGGGAGTGACACAGGCAGCGAATTATCCCCTACATAAAACAGAGCCCAGGAGGTGGAAACACCCACCTCAGCCAGAGGAAGGACATCCTACCACAGCTCAGCCACACAGGGATGCTCCAGCTCAGCTCCATGGCAGGCCAGCCTGGCCCTTGCTGCTGCCATCCATCAGTTCCCCAAGCTGCTGACCCTGTGTGCACCACACGTGTGAGTACAAAGCCCCAGCACTCTGAGCACACCGAGCTGTGTGTGAAATGCCCTGTGCCACCCCCATGGTTTGGGGTGCCTGGGGTCAGCTCACATCCACTGGGTCACCAACAGCACCATCCATGCAGCATGGAGGGCTGAAAGGGAAGAGCTCACCCCACTCCCCAGGCTCATGGATACCCAAAGCCCTGTGCCAGGGCTACTGAGAGGCAGGCTGAGAGGCCCATCTTATCTCCCCAAGCCATCCTTAGTCCCCAGACAACTGCCTAAGGGGCACAAAATCCCAGGCACAGGGAGAAAGGCAGTGGTTAAGAGTATGAGGCTCCAGGTGTAATCCATCCCAATTCCAGAGCCAAGAAGCTTCACCTGCACCTCTCCTCTGAGCTGAATCAGGCTCCACACCCTCCAATGCTGAGCCAGCCACGGATCACAAACAATAAAGCAATTTATACAGGGGCAGGGACCCTCAAGATTTATGCTCTCTGCTTGCCATATAGTGCAAACACATTCCCCTCCACACGTGGCGGGGTCCTTTGTCAGAGGAATTTGGATTTTTGACCTTAGAAGTCAGGATGAATCTCTGAAGGAATATTAGAGACAGACCTGCACAGTGATCCTGAGCAGATTATGGTCTCAGGGGTATATACCGAGACATATTTATGGCCCTCCAAAGCAAGATAAGTCAATAATCACATACAGTAGCAGTTACAAGTCAGATATTAATTTAATTCCTTTCCTCCCTATCTGCCCGGATAAACATTAATTCAATGGAGCATCAGAGGGCTCCATTATTTATCATTCTTACTGGAGTTTGTTTTCTCCCATTAAGGTAGAATTGCTACAGCCAGGCTATCTAGACATGATGGTTCCCAAATTAAAGACATTTTGCATCCAACACAGGGACCACCAGCCCAGACCTGGGATTCAGGTTATTAGCAGCTAGCACCGATGCGGAGGAGGCTGGTTAAAGAGCAGCCCATCAAACGCACTTAGAAGCCTCATTTACCCACAGCAGAAGGAATGTTTTATTCCTACAGACCCTGGGGCCAAGCAGGAACAGAGACATTTGTTCCCTTCCACAGGATCCAGCCAACCTGGCCCTGGGAGTTGCACACCCACCCGCAGCAGAGCTCCCACCACCTTCTCCCCTCCCCGGAGCAGAGTTCTTCCCAAGTCTAGTCTCAACCCAGAGTTAAAAATGAACCTTATTCATGATTAACATCTTTACTTGCATATCGTGGCTGGCAGCTTAACACCAAATAAATGTTTTGGCAGCAGGAGTCGCAAGCATGGGGGTGAGCCCTGCCCTCCAGAAGGCAGCTTCAGCCTGGCTATGGCTTAACGAGCACTTTCTAATTGAATTAACAAATCATTAACAAGCCCTCTTCGCCATCTGGGCAGGGGAGGGCTCTGCCTCGGGCTGCTCTGGCCACCAGCATCTCAGGAGGGAGTACAGAGGTGGTCAATAATGCTCCAAACCTGACCTGATTAAGGTATGAATCACAGGAAATCCTGCAGGCAGAAAGCCCCCGGGGTGGCTGGGCTGCCAAGGTGGGCACATCTCTGTGAGTTCCCTTCCCAGCTCCACTGCTGCTGTCTGTGGGTTTGCCTTCAGCCCCCAGGGTTAGGGAGCATCTGGTCCGGTGGATGCACTGGGGGAAACCTCTTGGAAGGGAACCAAATTAGAGATCAATGTAAGGATGTTTTGCACCAGGAACTTTGTAAGTGTGGGGCTAGCACCTGGATTGCAGTAAATAAATTCCCTTTTCTTTATAAGCTCGTCTGTGCCAAGCTTCCATCTCTCAGTCATCACCTGTTTAGCATTTTGTTCCCATTTTCAGCCCTCTCCTGCCCTCACCCTTGGATTTTGCATCCCGGCAGAGAGAGAGAGAAAACCGGGACGACACGGGTGACAAAAAAACCCCCAACACCAAATTGCGACCAGTCCGTTGCACCTAGGAAACACGCTAAAAATCCCAACCAAAACAACATTTCAGGCACGGGAGCCAAACCAATAGACAATTTCCATCTACTTGTGACTAAACCAATGAACTTCTGAGGGCTGAGTCACGGGCACATCCCGGTCCCACGCACACGAGCACGGCCACGGCTCCTGCCAGGACCTGCCGGGCCGTGCCTCACCTCAGGCACAGGATGCTGCTCCTGGCACCCCAACAGGCCCTTTCCTGTAAGGCACTAACCAGCACCACGGCAGCCAGCACGGAGAGCAAGCCTCAAAGCTTCTCTCAGCAAATATTCAGCCTGAAAAATGTGGGTTTTCCATCTGCTCGAAGCGTCTTTGCTGGGGCTTTGGTAGGAAGCAGATGTGAGAGCACGACCAGTCGCTACTCACTCCGTTATATAAAACCATGAGAATTTCCTCCCTTTTTTTTTTTTTTTTTTTGGTTGTTTTGTTTTATTTCTTAGCACCAGGCCAGATTCCTGGGTGAGAGGCCAAAGCTGGAGAAAGCCAAAGTCAAATGAACCCAGGTTGGGGGAAACCTCTGCATGCATCACTATCCAAAGGGAACATTTCACATCTAGGTTGCTCAGCAGAGAGCCAAGGCACCGAGGAAGGAAAAAACCACGATCTGGCCTTGTAACAAAACCAGAAACACTTAGGCCTCCGAGTTAACTAGGAAATTCAACCCTCTCCAAACCACAGTGAAGCTTCAAAGCCCTCCCAACCTGACTCTGGATGCTCCTTCCACAGCTCGCCAAGGACAGCCCTGTTCCCTCAGACTGCACTCCCAGCCAGCAAAGCTGCCGGGGGCAAAGGCTCCCCATGGGTCCTCTGCCAAGGGAAAATGATTTCGTGATCCAAGTGAAAAAGGCATCAGGGAGGTTCATTTTGGCCGAAGGTTTTGCTCCCTTCCAGCAAAACAGTAGAAAAAAAAATGGGGAGTTGAGAGAAACCTGGGCAGGGAACTTGGGGTAATCTGAAACTTGGTCTTTTCAGAATGGGGAAAAAAACAAAATGAAGGAGAGTTTAAAATAAAAATGAGAAAGCAGCATTTCTCAGCACGACGCCAAAGCTTCTGCAGGGGGTGCAGGGGGAGAAGAAAGCAGAAAATTTTCTGTGCATCATAAAATCCTGGGCATTTCCAGACTGGCTGCAACAGCCTGCACTGCTGAACTGGGCAGAGAACACAAAAGCTGATCAGACTGAGGGCAGGGAGTCTGATGGGAGACACGTCAGCCCCATGGATGGATCAGTGGTGGCTGGGGTGTCCAACCCCATCCCAAATCACCACCTGCCTCTCTGCCCCTCCTGTCCTGGGCATGAGGGGCTGGGGGAGAGCTGGGATCACCTCCCAGCCACCCTGCTCCAGCTCCTGGCCCCAGATAAAAAGCAACCCCATACAGGCAATTCACTTAAGAGCTGGACTCGATGATCCCTGTGTGTCCCTTCCAGCTCAGAACATTCTGTGAACTGATACCAAGCAAGTGTCCAGAGATGCTCCCCCACCCCACACGGGAGCAAGTGCTCCGGATTTCCTACAAGGAGCCGAAGCAGAGCTGTCCCTGGGCAGTGCAGGGTCCCCAGGCAGGACAGGGCCACCCCTCCCGGCCGGGATGACATAACCACGAACTGCATGAGGCCGAGCCTTTTGTCTGGAGCCGGGAGAGAGGGAGGGAAAGCAAGAAAGGAAGAAAGAAAGAAAACTTCTGGAAGTCATTACGATTCCTCTGCTCCAGTCTCCTTTTTGGCAGACAGCTTC
>VYXF01004960.1:312830-336943 GCA_013397295.1 Polioptila caerulea | reverse complement strand
GGTACAGGAGCCCTGCCAGCAGCTCGCAGAGGGGCTCGACCCCGAGGAGGGGAGGGGGACCCGTCACCCCCCAGCCGTGGGAGCAGCCGGTCCCGCCGGTGCCCCCCGCTCGGCGGACGCGGCCGGAGCTCCCTCTGCCGGTGCGAGTCCCGGCCGCGGCGGGAGCCGGCCCCGACGGCGGGCCCGCGCCGCCGGCGCCCCGGGGGACAGGCGGGGGACACACGGCCCGCTGGGCGCTCCTGGCCACTGCCGAGTCACACCTTCCTCAGCGGGACCCGAGTAAAGGATTTCCTGGCAGCACCCCGCATTTTGACATCGCCAGGCTTAGCCAGATCCTGCTTCTAAATGCTTAGATTTTTTTTTTTTTCCACTTCAGAACAGCTTTCCCACCCTTTCCCGGTAGCTGCTCCATCATATTTATATAAATATGAGCACGTCCTTCCCAAGAGCTCCAGCTAGTCCAAAAACACCTGCAAGAACAACAGGCAGATGCTCCTGTCTGACCCAAAATGCCTTCTTCTTGGCCAAATCCTGCTGGCCTGGGAGCACACTTGATCTTGGATTCACAGCCTGTGCTGTCCAACCCGAGACAAATCACACGGCTATTGGCAAAACTTCAAGGCCAGCCAGGCTGTGCTGCAGAGCTGTGAGCGACAGCGTCCAGGCAGAGGAGATTCAAATCCCACAGCCCCCCGTGCAGGGCCAGGAGAACCTCCTGCAAGCCCAGAGGGACACATGGCATGTGTGACACCAGGAGAGTGGAGAGCCCATGACACGGGTCCTAAGGACAGCGACTCCCATTTTTTTCCCACAGGTTTCTGAGCAATTCCCCCCTCTGGATGCAGTGTGTGCACGGAAAGGGCAGAGCTCTGTGTCTTTGGCTTCTCCCTGCCACAGCCAAAGCACAGAGCAGCCAAAGCACACGAGCACGCCAAGAGCTCCCTGAGCCCCCAGCCAACCCTCCCGCAGCAGGGCACGCACCAGCCCTTGCTCCCTGGCAGAGCACAGCCCAACAGCTCGGCTGTGGTACAAATGCAATTCCCGGGAAAGTCCACAAACACATTTGCATGTACAAGGTGCAGTTTTAGATCAAGCAATTTCCTCGCTACATATGTACAGCCTGGTCACAGCTGCTTTTGATCCGATTCTCTTTGTATCCCGATAATGTACAGAGAGCCTTTGTGTGTCGGTCTGTTTATTTAAATGGATTTGGAGCAAACATTATTTTAAAGCTGAAGCTTTGAGCCTCTAAGTGGGTTACTAGATTATATGCTGTCTCCATTTTAATTACATTTGGCTCGTTTTGTTTATTGCATACATTTTCAAGAATTATGCTCACCGTGAGAATTGAAAGCATTTTGCTTTAGAAGATACCTGCCCTATAAACGAATCCAACATCACACAGGAGAGACGATGCAAACCTTCCCATCTCCAATAGCATTCTCCCTTCAACTAGGACAGGGAAAAAGGAAGAGGATATGTGGTCTGTCAAGCCTAAATTTAAAGTGAAGCACCCAAGGAGGATCAAGCCAGCACCACCACCCTAAGTTTGGAGTTTGGCACGAGCAAATACTAAACTGAAAATATATTCTTGCTAGGGGAGGAGTGATCTTGGTTGTGGATCTCAGAGGGGTGAGAACCCAGAGCCTGGCACAGCCCATCCATGATATTCATTTGCCCACCACTGTCTCGGGGTGGGAGCCCTTCCCAGCACTGCCCCAGCCCACAGCATCTCCAAAGGGAGCCCTTCTCTTGTGCCCAGGCTAGACCAGGAATTTGTCTTCCTCAAACAAGGGGATTGGTGTGAGGAGGGCTCAGCTTTCAGGCAGAAGTGGAGTGATCTGTCAGGGGCAGGGAACAGAGCTCCAGCCCAGAGCCTTGGTGAGAAGGGTGGAAAGCAGCAAGAAGTGACCCCGGAGACCAGAGCTGCACATTTAGGGATTTGGGATGTAAATGAGTAGAAATTTCAATACAGCATAAGGAACTAACGAGGTCATAGTCACCTCACATGCACAGTCCTGGCCTTCTAATTAGACCAAAGATAGCACAGGAGAGGAGGGATGAGGGTGAGCCAGGGACAGCTTAAATAGTGGCAGGAATTTTAGGGCTGTGGCGGTTTTGGTGGGGCAAGAGTACTCATGCACTGCAACATCAGTTCTGCCCTCAACAGCAGTTGAGATGAGCCCCAAATTATTCAGCAGACCCCTGACAGGGACACCTGAGGAGGAAGAGGAAGCAGCCCTGCTTTCATTCCAGCACAGCCCTCTGGCTCTGCTCTACCACACGGTTTAAGAGGTTTTGGGGGGAGCACAGCCCTCACTCTCCTCCTCAGCAGTCCTTCTAGGAAAAGCACTGTGAGCAACATTTCATGTCAAGGGGGAGGTTTAGCCAAGCTGATGCTCACCAAAAATGGCTCCAGCCCCAGCACGGTAATGGGATTTGGAATCAGCCATACAGGAGCTACTCTGAGCTGCAGTGGGGAAAACCTACGTCTGTAACCACTTTGGCAGGAGGAGGATTGAAGACAGCCTCAGCAGAGAGGCTCCAACCCGATGGGAACCAGTTGCTATTTGTTTTGCTGTTGACATACAGCTGCAGTAGCTGTGGGTGATTTTAATAAGGCAGGGCAATATTTCTATCAGTTCTGGGAGCTATAGATGGAATCTATATAGTATCTGGCTCAGGGCTGAATGATTAATCACAACAAGGTCCAAAAGCTCTTCTCATGCCTTGGAACTGGAGGCAAAGCACACATTTCGTTTCGGATGTCACAGTCTGGGGGCAGAGCAGGCCTCCCACGACTGATTCACAGACTCAAGTGCTGTGGAAGAACACTTTGAGAGCAGCAAATCTGCTCTGTCCCTGCTCCCCCACCCCACCAGGGACAGCCAGTTCTGTGGGATCAGAGCCCTTGCTGTGCAAAGAGGCTCCTGGCTTCAGTCAGTGAATTGACTCCCTGAGAAACACCATTCACAGTGTTTGAGCTGACACAGCTACAGCAGAGACACCTGCTGCCCCTCCTGCTCCAGTGACATGGCTGCTCCTCCCAGCCCTGACACTTTCCCCTCTATGGACAGCAGAGGAGGCTCTGGGAAGAGCAACAGACCAGCCCCACGTTCCACACAGCACAAAGTAGCACCTAAACTCCTCATAACCCCATCCAAACATCTGCTTCCCCCAAGAGGTCCTTTGCTGATTCCCTCTGTTATCATCCAGACACTTTCTTGCTCTTCCCAGTTATCCCATCAATGCCATGGCCTTCCCAGTCTGGTGCTGCATCCCCAAACCCCAGGGGCTGGATGCTGGCACTGGGAACCACCATGGAGGGTTTGGGAGAATTAATTAAACCAACTGCTAGAGGCCACAAGCAGGGCTTCATCTTTCATTTTTGGCTCTTTAACGAATGTTTTTATTGTCTCTCTCAATCTTTATTAAGTGAAGAGCCAGACAAGTAGTTGGAGGGAATATATACTATGGCATGAAGCACAACCACTGTGCAAGGGGCTGTCTGCAACCAGCACAATCCTCTTGGAGTGCATGAAGGAATTAATAATTCAGGCTGGGGAATGCTTATTGTTGGCTGATGACCAGCACTTTCCTACATGATCAATGTTTGCACCTTGACTTTTTGGTACACAATCAATCCATGCCTGAGCACGGCCCGAGTTTTGGGAACTGCTACGTCTGCAAGGGCTGAGCTGCTTGAGGCTGCTCATTCTCCTGACTTGGCAAGAGCTGGCCCGAGCTCACGTTTCAGCTCTGAGGCTCAGAACATAATTTATAGTAAAAATATAATTTATAATAAAAATCTCTCTGCCCTCGCTGTCATTAAAAAATTCACATTACCCTTCATTTGGACTTCTCTGTCCCACCTGTGGGGACATTGGGGTGCACCCCATCACCCTCCTGTGGGAGATGGGGCACGGGTGGCTCTGCTGGGATGAGATGCTGAACAAAGTGCTGGGGCAAGTGGAGACCAAATCTCACCCTGCAATTGTTCCATACAGAGCCAGGGAGCCTTTCTGTATAGAAAAGTCTGATTTTGCCACTCTTGGAAAGCCAGACATGGAGAAGTGGCTCGTTGAAGCCCCTGTCACTCTCTTGCAGGAGCTGAGCGCTGCAGAAGCATGGACGTGGGGACTGGCTCATTAAAATTTAACGTTGACGAGGAGATCTTCCCCCTTCTTCCAGCAGAGAGCAGATGTTCATCTCTAAATCCCTTCCCCAGCAGCGACGTGTATGGTGATGTCATTGTTTATAAGTTATTAGTTATTATTTCATAGGCAAACCTGATTTTTTTCCCCTTTTAAAGATACATTGAGATGGATTCTGGGCTTCTGCCGCTGAAAATATCCTGTTGATCCAATCATTAGCCTCCTTTCGCGATCGAGGCTGCTTTCCTCAGGGCACATAATTAAAAGAGCACTTTGAATTTTCAGCAGCTCACAGCATCTTCAGGACGCACAGGAACCCAGACAACAGAGGGAATGGCCCAAAGCCATGGCAGGCATGGGGACGTGCAAGAAGGGGAGGGAAGGAGGAAAAAGCGTGGTGGAAGAGGTGGCAGAGAGGCAGGGTGACCCCGGCAAGCCCCGGAGCGAGCCAGGAGCCTGCAGCTCCGTGTGCTGCCCCCTGCTCTGTGCCCGCTCCTCGCCGCGCCGGTCCGGAGATGCTGGAGGCGCCCGGGGTGCTTTCAGCCAGTTCCACACATTTTAGCTGGATCACACCGCCTGTGTGTGGCCTCTCCCTGGAGGGAATCGTCATTACCTGAGCGAATCCACAGGAGCAGGGTTAACCCTGCTGGGGGGAGCGCTGGGTTTGGGGCTGCCCACACGGACAGAGCCAACAGGGACAAAATGAGATTGTCGGGTGCAGGAGGTGGGTGAGGGCTGTCAGTGTGGAAGTGATGCCTTAGGTTTTAGCTTTTGTATTTTTTCGATTCTGTGCTGTTTTAGTTGGTAGTTTTGGGTTTCAAATTTAGTGCTACTAAGCTCTCTTCACAGAGTAGAGAGACAAAACAATTCCTTCTCTAGCTCGATATCAAGGACAACTTTCAGGCCCAAGAACAAAAACAATGGTGAAGTGTGAAGAAAAAACCAGGAGGATGGAGCTTCATAACCTGAAGACAACTGATTCTAATCTGCTGATGGACCAGAACTTATAAAAGTGTGAGACATTGTGATCAGGCATCCATTTTGTGACCATTTCTGGGTGCATCTTGGATGTGGTCCGGCTGGATTCTTGTGCTGCCCAGGTGTGCCCAGTGAGGCCTTTTAATAAATATCTCCTTTATCCTCTTGCTCTGTCTAGTCTCTGTTCCAAGTCAGCGTCCAGAAGGTATCAGGTAGAAGGGCAGAACTGGTGGGGATCCAGCTGTTACACCAGGGCAATCCACTTCTCATGCTCTGCACGCTGGTACCAGACCAGTACATCCCCACATCCTGCCTCTTCTTGGGGTAATGAGGGGGTTTGGAGATTCCAAGGCACCACAGCCCCAGCCTTTCCCATGAGAGCTTTCCAAGGAACAGCCCAAGGAACAGCCAGGGTTGGGGCAGAGGACTGGCAGGTGCCCCACACCAACCTCGAGCAGCCCCACAGTAAAGCACAGGACATCAACAGGGTCAAGGCCTGTCTCTGCCTCCTGGGGGTTGTTGCAGTGGAAAGCCTGGGCCCAGCTGTGTCCCAAGTGGCTTCAACTCCCTCAGCACAGCGCTGGGCAAGCCCCCACACATCACACCTGGTACAGCACTCAGTCACCCTCAGAACAGCAAGTCCCAAGGCTTCCCCAAGAGCTACCTTCCCACAGCTCTCAGGTCCTGTTTGCTTAGGACAGACAGAGCTCACCTTTGTGGGGACCAGCCAGCACCCAAAAATCACCCAGGGCTTCCCCCCACCATGGGCCCAGCCCATTTCATCACCTGAGTGTCCAGCTGTGACAGCCCTGACCTGGCTCCAGCACAGACCAGGGATGCTTCACTCCACGTCCAACCTCATGTGCAGCCCCACTCAAGCAGCAGCACAGTGGAGACTTGATCCTGGCTTCATTTCAGCCCAGTTTGGTCCTGGGCCTCCAAGACCAGATCTCTCCCAGCCCTGGAGCTGCCCCTGCCCTTCTCCTGCCCCAGTTCCTGCCCATAACAGTGTGAGCAGACACAGAGCACTTGCACACACAGAGGAGCCAGCAATGAAAGGGAACCTTTTAATGCTCCCCTAACCAACAGAGGGGAGTTAATGACATCAAACTGGTTTGTTGTTGTTGGTTTTGATTACAAATTTTTAAGCTCTGGCTTCTATCTGTCATTACTGTTATACTGCATAACCAGGGAGAAATCTGAATGAAGTTAATACCTGCAGAGTGCAGTGCAGAATATTCATGTACTGTGAACCAGAATGAGGCAAATGTGAATCTTTATTACCAGTGGAGGTTGTTAAATATTTTATTTTCTGTTTGAGACATGCTGTGACACATGAAATTCAATTAGAATATAACGAACCCCCACTCTAAATTGTAGATAAATGACAACAAATGAAGGGGAACAGCCTGAGCTCCCCTGTGCACAGCCTGGAGGAACAAGGGGGACAACTTTGAGAGGAGGGCAGCCCCCTCAAGACACCTCCCTCTCAGCCAGCAAGCAACAACACAGCAATGTGTTTTCTCAGCAGGGCTGATTTTTGCCCTAAGACATCCCGAAGGAGACCCTCAGGGAAGCAGGATGGATCCCATTTCTCTGCTCTCCAGCTCATGCATTCACCTGAAACAGCCTCAGACTTCCCAAGTCACCACAAAAACTCCTGAGCCCCCTGTGCCTGGGCTGCATTTCCCTAAATCTGACTGTGCCTGGTAATAAAAATCACAGTAAAAAGGAAAGACAGGTGTTAAGGAAAAATACATACCAAGGGCCAAAGTCTGCACTGGTGCCGTGTCACGGAAATGCTGGGATTTTCTATCCCTTGGCTCACCAAAGCCAAGCTAAGGACATGGTCAGAGATGGGAAATTAGGAGCTGAAAGGCCTTTGGGGTTAATGCTGTAACTGTTTGTTCTGGGAGATGCTTGTCACCACTGGAGAGGTTGCATGGACTGAGCAAGTTATAAGTGGCTGCTGCTGGGATCAAGCAGAGCCTCTGAGCAATATCCACAGGGATATTGCTGTGGGTGGACAGAACACACAGGCAGACAGGCATGCTCTTAACCCAGACAGGCATTTCTCTCCCTGACCCTGCCAAAGTTCCCAGGCTGCTGGGGTTCCCCTTGGTGGCCTTGTAAGAGCATCCAGCAGAAGCATCCCACAGTGTTGCCATGGAGATAGGGTTCAGGAGGAGCCTGGGTGCTACCCTCCTCTGGGGGGGCTGCAGGACCCCCACTGCACTGCAGCCCTCCCCCTTGGCTGTCCTGGGAGATAAAAGGGATTTAGGGACTTCATTAGTGCCACAAGGATCTCATCCAGAAACAGGGAAAGGATCTGTGGTGGCGATCAAAGCCGAGGCCCTTCATTAGTGGCAGCATCCAGGACCTTCATTAGCACGAGATGAGGGAGCCCAGAGCAGCACGGCAGGCAGGAGGATGGGGAGGTGGTGTGGAGAGAGAACAGCACCTTCCTAGAAGGGTTTTTGCCTGTGCTTCTCAGATCTGCAAGCCTCAAAGGACACCAGGCCCTTGCTGTACCCTCCACCCACTCCTCCCTGGGGGCTCTGCCAAAGCACTGCACTCACAGGGACAGTGACACTGAACCCCTGCCCTGCACTGACCTGGGGTAACCCAGCCATGCTCAGTGCTTTCCCTCCCCGGGCTGTGTTTCCAGCCTGATTACCTCCTCATTTTGTCTCCTNCTCCCCCTCCCAGACTGGGCCCTCCCTGAGCTCCCCGCCAGCACCGGCCACAGAAAGCAAAGAAAGAACCCTTCCCCTGCCAGAGTTTAGCCCCTGGCTAAGCCTGCCCAAGGGCTGAAGGGTTTCCAAACACCATGGGGACACCTCCTATTGCCAGGGCACATTCCCATCCCCATGGGTTTGCTCCATTGACATTCAGGCTGCAGATTCACACTACAGCCAGGATTCCTCCAGCACTTCTCTCTTTGTAGACTCCTTCTAAATTAGATTCTTCTCTTTATTATCCCTGCCAACCCCTTAGGAGATGGGAAATAACTTTATCTCCATCTTTTTCCCTTTTAATTTCTATTTGTTCACCAAAACATGGATTTCCTTTCTTTTCTGGGAGATAAACACACCTGTTCTGGCTGCATCCCAGAGGCAGCACATCCCCAGCATGAGGTGGAGGCAGCAACTCCCACAGCCCCCAGCAACTGATGGAAACCTCATTCACAGCCAGTAAACATGAGTTTTAAAGCACAAGATGGTGAGGAAGAGGAGCCAAGAGGTGTAGAAATCTGGGTGCTGCTGGCACCCTGAGCAGGCTCCCAGGAGGGACGAGATGGTGGCACTGGGAGCAGGGCCTGGTCCAAAGGCAAGACCTGAGGGACAGGGATCCCTTGCTCCATCCCATCCCAGCCAAAAGGCCATGGCACTGTCATCTGACCACAGAGTCAGGGCTGACATCAGTGCCACTGCACCCAGCACCCTGCCTCTATCCAGGGCTCCATGACTAATTTGGGATGCAGTGGCCATTTTTAATAGGCTGCTATAAATATTCAGGGGCTGTCAGCTATGAAAAAGGACCCTGCCTCATGCCCTGCTACCAGGCCAGGAGGCAACACAAGGCAGGCAGACCAAGCCCTCACTGGTGGCCACAGGAGCACAGAAACCCCAGAGGTCACTGGGACATCCCCAATTTCCATCCTGCTGTGAGGATGCTGCACACCTTGCAGGTGGCCCAAGCCAGCTCGTATCCAAATTTTGGGTGAACATCACACCATTCTCCTGGCGGCTGTGACGTCCCCGAGAGAGCGGGGGCGAGTGAACGAGCAGCCCTGGTGGGGCCAGCTGCCAAACCCGTGCCTCGGACCCCGCAGCCCCGGCTGTCACGGCAGCCCCGGTGTGAGAGCTGCACACACCCGATCCAAGCCCTGTGCTGAGCCGCAGTTCTGCCGTGCATCGCCCCGGGGATCGCCTGCCAGCCGTCCCCGTGTCCCCACCGCTCCCTCCCAGCCCCACATCGCTCAGGCAGCACCGCTGCCCCAAAAGCATCCCCCAAAAGCACGGGGATGTGCAGCCTGGTTTCTGCATTTCTGAATACCTATTGATTCCTCCTTTATACTCTTCACCCCGTATCGATCCAGTTCAGCTTCTGTGACTCAAACTAAATTAGCTGCCGTTAATCCATGTGTAATTGCAGCGAGCTCAGCTCTGCCTGTCCCAGATTCATGGGTGCCAGGGGCGGGGAGGAGAGTGCTGGGTCACACAGGGACATTCAGGTTTCTCTCCCGTGGGTAAAAAACCAAACAAGCCAGAAGGCATCAGCCCCGAGGCACCAGGGGAATTGCCTCAGCACATCTGCAGCCAGAGACCTGGCTCCTATGGCTGGGAGCTGCTATTCCAGCAGGAGATTTGGCCCCAAAATCTGGGCATTGCCTCCCAGCTCCGGATTTCCCCAAGCCTCAGCATTCCTGATGTGGGTTTTAGCTTCAGGTGATACCATGAAATATTGCTACCTGCTCCTGCCAGGCTGCAGCACACAAGGAGTTAACTCCAAATACCACCCAGCCATGGGGAGAGGAGCAGCCTCAGCCCTCCTGGAGTCTTGGATAAAACCCCAGATGGAAAACAGAGCCTGTTCCCCTTTGATTAGCAGCCCCAGCTCCCTGGGAGCCCTCAGCATCTCTCGCCTGTAATTTAGCAGCTCACAAAGCACCGAAGGCAGTGGAGATGTCACTGTCACCTCACCTGGACTGACAGCCTGGCACAGCACCTGAGGATATCCCCACACTGATGGCAAGGCCATCCCCCCACTGCAGTTCTGATTCCCCCGTACACCCAGGCACCCACAAACCTGCACCTTCCTCCCTAGACATCCTCCTCTGCCCTTCAGCAAAGCCTCCAAAAGAAACATTTAATTTTTATTCAATGCCACAGTTACCAGAGTCAGGAAATACCAAAGCTATATTAAAGGAGGATTAATGGCCACGTGCACCCTGCCCAGGCCTGCAATGGCCAAGTGTCCATTGCAGAACCCTCAGTTGGTGCCCCTGGCCTCCTGCTGTGCCACAGGGGCTCCAGCCATCCCTCCCCACCCCTCCCTGCCTTCCCAGCTGTGGCCAAGGTTGGCAGTCCCCTGAGAAATGGGTGGGATTGCTGCAGTTGCCAGGCAGGAATGGGAGCCTTCCAAATGATAAACTGGTTCTAAGCATCAGCCTGTGGGTGCAGAGCCTGTTCAGAGCAGCTGAGCATTGTATGGGGATGATGGTCCCCAAAATACCTTGGCCTGGGGAGAGCTGAGAGTTCCTCTGCACAGCTCTGGAGCACGCAGGGGCTCTGGGAGGGGCCAGGCAGGGCACATGCTCCAGGGACATGCAGAGGTGGTGTAGGGTTTGGATAGAAATGGCCAGGACATGCTTTTGTGGGAGGGGAAACTAAAGCAGCAGCTAAGCCACAGGGGACATCCCCACAGAGTCCCCAGAGCACAGCCTGGCTGTGTCCCCTTGGTCCCTGGCACCAATCTGCATGGAAGGCCAGCTTAAAAAGAAAGAAGCTCGTTTTGAGCAACTATCAGCCAGCCTCAGCTGCAAATTCACTTGTCAGGAATTTTATGTGGAGTTGGATGGTGTGAACATCTGTGCAAGGCAAATGCTGGGGCAGGGAGGGGTAGCAGGAGCTGCTGAGCCCCCCAGCCCCCTCCACAGCCTGCAGACACTCCATGGGATGCCAGAGGAGGGTTGGTGCAACCCAGCATGTACCCCCACCCACATCCTGCTGCAAGGGGACCCCAGCAAGCACCTCAAATTACCAAGGAGGGGGGCTGAAACTCAGGGGATTCACCATGAGTTGGCATTCACCAAATTCAACCAATTTTGGCATTCACCAAATTCCCTCTGGCTGAATACTGGAGTAACTGGGCTCAACAACACAGGATTGGCTTTGGAGGGACTCCTCATACCAGCCCCACATCTGCACCCCTGCACCTGCCTGTCATAGGTTCTCCAAAGATTTTGGGGCATTATGGAGCCTTTCTATCACTTTCAGAGCAAACACTGTGCAGCACTTCCAAATCTCCTCCTGCAGCAGCCCCCAGCTACCAAAACCTGCCTGTTCATGCCCAAAACAACCCTCAGGCAGGAGCTGATCATCCCCTCAGGCATAAGGAGATCAGTGCTCGGGTGCTGACTACTTGGCCACCCAAGCAGGGGGCAATGGGTGCTCAGCCATGCCAGATGTGGGTGCTCCTGTGTGAATTAACCACGTGCCCAGGTTAAGAAACCTCATTATTTTGCCCAATGTACTTTCTCAAAGGCTGGCACGCCCAAATTGCACCCCCCACACGTGTTTTGGATGGGGGTATTGACACTGGAGCAGGATCCAGGCTTGGGACACCCTTCTGCATCCTCCCTCTCCCACAGATGCAACATCCCCCACAACAAACAGCTTTCAAAGCCTGTCTCCCATTGATGTCACATCAATGCCACAGGAGATAAAAGCTGAGAGATCCAGAACCAGCACCGGGTTTTCCAGGGAATATTAATTAGAGGGAAAGGCTCATTAGCACAGCAAGGGTGGCTGGTTACCCTGCCTCACCTCATGTGTCCCAGACCCCCCAAAGGGGCATGGTGGGTGTCAGGCCTCCCATCTGCCTTGGTGGTCTGAGCAATGGGGTGCCTTGCACACCCCCAGTGTAAGTGTTAAATGTTAAAGCAGGTGTTTATATTAAAAAGATGTCAAGGCAAAACCTGTCTCTCCCCACCCTTGGCTGCTGGGGCTCCCAGGTGAGCCCAGAGCCCTGGGCAGGAGGAGGTCCCCCTGTGCCATCTGCAGCAGCCTGATGGCAAACCCAAATGTTTGTGGGGAAAAAGCAGCACATCAGTTATCTGATGTGTTTTTGGAGAGCTTTTTTCACAGCTCTGCAGCTGGAGAGGAGCAGGGGGAAGTGCAGGATGCTGCCTTCAGGCACCCTCAGCCTCTGCAGTGGTGGAGAAAGCCCCTGCATCTGCCACCAAAGAGAATGTGGGAAGGGATCAGGAAAACAGACACTGAAGTGACACAGGACCCCTGAACCCAGAGATCCCACTCCCTCATCCTCCTGAGAGCCTGAGCAGGCTGGGAAGCACCCATCAGTCCTGTCTTCTGGTAAGTGTCCCAGAAATCAACCCTTGCATTTGCCATGAAAATGCAAAAAAATGCAAAAAAACAAAACAGCATTTGCCATGAAATCAGAGGGTTGGTGACAGGAAAGGGATGACAGGAAAGGACAGGAAGCACCACTGGGAGGGTTTAACTACTGTAGCCACCAATGAGGAGCAGCACCCCTGGGTGCCCCAGCACCGAGCCTGGCCAAGGAGTACCAAGGGGTCCAGAAGAGGAGCTGCAGTAGAACTCAAGCAAAACCATCCCCTGCTAAGGCCATAAAGTCCAGGGGTGGCTCCAGGGACAGGCAGAGTGTGGGAAGCACAGGACATGGCCACCAGCACCCAGGGACAGCAGCAAGGCAAAGACACGGGGAGGAGAGAGGTGGCACAACAGTTATTCATCACAAAGAACTCACTCTTTTTTTGTTTTGTTTTGTTTTACTGAGAGGTGAAGCCAATTCATCCTGACAGAGGTTCACAGCACAGCTCTGCCTGGGGGCTGCTCACAGAGACACCAACAAGCAGCACGGTATGGGAGGTGAGCACCCTGTGTCTGTGCCACGAGGGGCACCAGAATGGGCCCAGCATGTAACCACAGCCCCGTGCCACCTTGGGGACAGCTGCCATCGTGGCATCTATGTGGGCTTCCCCACAGGCACTCAGCACCAGCCCTGCCCTCTGAGGATGCTCTCCTGGCAGACACAAACCAACTCACTCTGAGCACTTCTGAGGATGGGTGTCAAATCAATTCCCACAGCAGACATGCCAAGTTAAAAAAAAAAATAAAAAGGCAAAAAACCCAGAAGCAAGCAGGCAGACATCTGCCAAACCAGCTATTTTCAGCTGAATTTCCAGAAACACTTCAGGCTTTTAAAACCAAGAGAGGAGAGAAAACAAAACCCCTCCTCTTCCACAAGCATAGAATGCACTCAGATGAAGTGTAAAATTCCAATTTGACTTCAAAGGCATTTCTCCTGGCTAGTTACCCCCAAATCCTGGCACAACCCCCTAGAAAGCCAGTGGGCAGTGCCATTTTGCTGCCAGATGACAGCACCCAGCCAGCTGGGGTGTGAGGTGCCATGCTGGGGGAGCCCAGGGTGTCAGAGGGATGCTGAAAACCTGGCACTCATCCACTTGGAAGCAGGGATGACAAGGAGGGGAGGAAAGGGAGAATAAACTTTACATCAGTTGTAATCAGCAGATTTTTTTTCATGCACTACATATTAAGTTAATGTATGTTACAATCTCCTCTGTAATGGAAAAGTACCACAGCTGTGGTAGCCAGTAACACTTTTAAGAGCATTTGACTCCCAAGTCATCCAGGTGCTTTTGACAGTGTTACCCTGGGTTGCTATAGGAACCCTAACACTTTTCCCATCTGACTTCTCCATTAACACTGGGATTTATATTTAATTTGTTTTCCTTTTCCTCAGCAAGAAGAGGTGAGAACCAAGCGTGCATAGAGAGGCAGAGATGCTCCTCCATGGGTATCTCCTGGCCATACCAAGAACAGCACCCAAGACCACAGCCAGCTGTTGGTGGAGCAACAGTGCAAGCAGACCCTGACCTGCTGCAGGTGGGGAAGGGCACAGCCCCACTGCAATGCAAGGAACCAAGGATGGTGCTCAAGGTGGCTCTGTTATGGGCTTCTCCCATATTCCCAAGCCAGTCTGTCCCACTCTTGCCTTCCCACAGGCAGCAGGAGTGCAGGGGTCACGGGCTGAGCATCCCACGCAGCTCCTGGACAGAGGTGACAGGCAGGGAGCAGGTGAAGTTGCTGCAGACATAGGCAGTGGCTTTGCCATCCTTCCTCTCCAGGGATGCAAGGAAAGGCAGCTGGCGGTAGAGGAACCCAGTGCTGTCTCCATCTGCGACCATCAGCACCTGCCCAGAGAAGGAGCTGTGAGAGCCAGCACCAGCCAGCTGGTCCTTCCTGCTCCACTGACACGCTGAGGGCTGGCAGTGGCCCCCCACACACTCTTCCAAAATGAGGAGGGGACAGGGAGCTGAAGGGACCCACTCCAGCCCTCTGCCAGGGTCCCACAGTGGTCACATCTCTATAATGCCAGTGCAGGAAGAAGCATGATGGAGATGTGGCATCTTTGCCTCCCTTAACCACACCAGACACTTGGCAGCCAGGATGAAACACAGGGATCAGCACACCCCAGCCTAGACAGCTCCTTGGGGACACCTGCCCAGCCCAGGAATAGCCCCAGAAACAACTGCAGCATTGCCCCATCCCACCTGCAGCCCAGCTCCTCCCGCCCTCCCCACACTTCCCAGAAAAACTGAGGCAGCAATGAGCAGTGGGTCAGGGACTCTCCCAGCTGACACAGCAGCATCAGCCGGAGGTGATGACTGGGCTGCCAGGATAATTAACTTTTCTGAAAAGGAAAATGTTTGTTAAAGCCTCAGGGCTTGCAGGCTAATCAGGAGAAAGGCCAGGGGCTGGCAGGGAGCCTCATGCCAGCACAGATGCAAAGGGTGAGCAAAAGGCTGTCCCTTCCCAAGGCACCAAGGAAACTGCTGCTGGAGCACAAGGCTCTCCCTTGCCTGCCCCAATCCCAGCCCTACATGTGTCTGCTGAGCATGGACACACTCACAGCATGTCCCTGCTACTCAGGCCACCAAGGGATGCTGACACTCATGCTGCCTCTCACAGCACACACATCTCCCACCATGGCACCACTCACCTGGCACACAGCATCTGCTACACCAGGGCCAGCAGAACACCCAGCACTGACGTCCAGAGACACCCACACAGCCTCATTCATGCCTGGCAGGGGCTGCCCACAGCCTTGTGTCTCCAGGGGGGCACCACAGCCCAAAGTCTCTGCCCTGGATAGTGGCTGCTGCAGTCCTGTCCCATCCCACATCACCCCACATCTGTTTGACTCAGCTCTGGCTCAGCCTGTCTCCCTGCCTGCCTCCTGCTCCCCCCAATCTTCTCCCCCTTTGCCTTTGTCTGGAATTAATTCCAGGAGTGATTAATTACCAATTCATGTCCAATCTGAAATCCATTATTCATTTTGCTCACAAGCTCCCCAAGGTCCTCTCACAGGGCCAGGATGAAGGTGAGCAGCAGGCGAGCACTCTGCAGCCGAGGAGATAATGGGATCCTTCATAATTACCCTAAAGACCATTAACAGGGCAGGAACCTACACCAGGAGCTGGGATCCAGCCCCAGAGCAGGGATCCAACCCTCTCTGCTCCCAGCACCAGGACACCCACAGGAACAGCTATCAGCATCACCCCTACTTGCATCCCCACAGAGCTGCCTGCAGCAAAGGGCTACTCCAAGGTCCCCTTAAAATCACAACCTCAATGCAATTTTATCATCAGCATCTTGTTACAGCAAGGATTTCAGGGTGAGGTTTGAAAGGATTTAATTACTGGAACGACCTAATTAATTGTGTTCCTGCACACAAGCCTGGCCTCCAGCACCCTGCTGGCACAAAGGGAGTGGGGGCGCAGGGGACACAGGGATGTTCCCCCAACTCCTTGGCAAAGGCAATTCCCTAATCAGCCGTGTCCTAGGAGCAGGTGACCAGGGCTGCTCTGCCTAGGGCAGCTTCCCAAGGCAGGGAAGGAGATCTGAGGAGCAGCTGGAGGGGGATGGAAGCAGGTGGGAACAGGAGCATGCTCCTATCTGTGTGATGCAGCATGGAAAGGGGGACAGCTGTTGGAGGCAGTGGGCTGTTCCCAACCCTCCGAGAAGTGGGATTCTCCCTCCTTCCTCCCATCACCTCTGCAAGGTAAGCAGCCATTGCTACTGCCAGAGATCATGCTCCTACCACTCCTGCACACTCCTGCTTGGGGAAAGGGAGATATTTGTCTACAGGGCTGTGCTGTTCTGGAGGAGAGTTTTTCCCTCCTGTCACAATTCTTCCAGGAAACAAACCTGGAACAGCTTTGGCTCCATCCCATCATCACAACATGAGGAACACACGAGGGGCAAAGAGAGCTAGACTCCCACCCTCCCTGCTGCCAGCCTCCAGCTGCAGCCTCTCACACAGGTCCTCTCAAGCAGCCCTAGCACGCATGACCATGGTTTCACTCCCCCATGGAAATATCCATCCAGAATACCCAGCCCTCATCTTCCTCCCTTCCCCAAGGAATGCAAAAGCTTGGGGAAGAATTTCCTGCCCTGGGGAAGGAGCACCCCCACCACCCAGGCTTGTTACCAGCTTTGCAGGAGGGAGCCAGACTGCAGGGAAGATGAGGACATGGCAGTGCTATTTGTTTTGCTCAAGACCCCAAAACTGCCAGTGTGGGCTCAGGGGCCAAGGGCTGAACCAGCTGTGGGCAGAGGGTTATTAACAGTGGTGCTGGGCTTCTGTTCCTGCAAACTGGGTCACCCAGTGTAATCCTTCAAAGGGACAGAGGACAAGTGTGGGAATAGAGGCCTGGCACACAAAACAGGGACCTGCGTGGAACGAGGGCACTGCTGGACAGGTGATGGCAGAGAAAGGACAGAGAGCTGTGTGCTCCACTCATGCCCCTGGGAATGTGTCCCTCCTCCTCCAATGCTGGCATTAAACATCACTGGGCACACAGGCTGTGAGTCAGGGATGACACCCCCACGGGCTGAGCTAATGAGAGGACAGAGCAGAGGATCCTGTGCTGATGGCTCAGCCCTCTCCAGTTCATCCTCGCTGGGGTTACAGAAGCAAAGGGGTGCTTTGGCCTCAGCTCCCCACACACTGAGATTGAACATGCCAGGCCCTGGCACCAGGACCCAGTGGCCAGGGATGAATCCAATCCAAACACTGAGCCCCTTCACTCACAGCCCAGTCCTATTTCCCTCAGCTCCACAGCTTTGCTGAGGTCAAAGCCATCATCCCCAAGGCAGGGACACTGCCCACCACAGCTGATGGGCATCAGCTGCTGTGCTGCCCTTCCCTGCCAGCTCCAGATGCAGCCAACAACTCCATCCCCTCTGTGGGATGCACTGATACATCTCAAAGCAGGGATGAGGACAAGCAGAGCCAGGCAGGAACCCCAATACACAGCAACAGCTGCTGAATGGGAGAAAAGCTTTGGGAAAACCCAGCCCCTCTGGTGGTGCCCAGAACTGGAGTGAGGCACTGCCTCATCATCCCTTCCAAGGATGCGAGGGTGTCTTCAGGCAGCAGGTGACCCAAACACTAACTGGGTCTGCACAGGACATGACACATCCACACTGGGCATGACACATTCACACCAGAATGAAAGGTTTCCCCTTGGGAAAGCACTGGGCTCAGGCTGAGAGCAGTGTAAACAACCAGCAGCAGTAACAACCACTGCTGTAGCCACTTGTGGGCTGGGCTGCCCATGCTCTGTGCAGGGAGAGGGGTGCAGGGCTCAGCCATGGCCCTGCTGGCTGTGCTCAGGTATGAAAAGGACAGGATGCTTCCCAGAAGAGAGGCAGAACACGGGCTGAGCTAATCCACAGCTGCACTGGGAGAAAGGATGAAACATCAGCAGTGCAGGCAGCAGAGACCAGGGAAGGGCTGGCAGGCAGGGAGCACCTCTACCTTGTTTGGGCTGAAGACAGAGTGGATGCAGTGCAGCATCTCTTTGGTGTCCTCTCCTTGGGGGTCCCCACATATCACGACCTGTCCAGGGGGAGAGAGGGTGGTAGGAGGGAGAAAACAGAGCTGTGACTGCACCCATGCCATTGCCAGCCCCACTTCCTACAGCAGGTCCTGCAGGGGACACAGCCCCAGCCCATACCTGTTTGAGGGTGTGATGGAAGACAGCGGTGGCCCGGACCATCTCTGGGAGGGTTATGGGGATCTTCTGCAGCCTCTCTGAGAAGGCAGCCAGGATCTTCCCAGCTTTTTCCACCCAGTCCATATGACCCGAGTAACAAGCTGCTCGGAGCAGGTTTGTGACAGCGACAGAGTTAGGGGTGGGCTCTGCTCCATCTTGGTCTGCAAAGGACAATATCTGCCTCAGCCCAGTGCCTCACCAGCATCTGCCATCAGCCCTGTCCTCCCACACCACCATCCACAATCCATGGAATACATGGCCAGGTCCCTGAGCTCACCATCCTTGAGACGCAGGAGCAGGGAGGGATTGCCAGCCTCAGTGGAGAAATAAGCAAAGCCTTTAGGGTCCCAGAAGAGCTTGTCTTGCATGTGCTGGAGATGAAGGGCCCATTCCAGCCAGCCCTGCTCCAGTGAGGCTTCATACAGGTCAAAGAGTGCCTGGATGACAAAGACGTAGTCCTCCAGGAAGCCCTGGATGGGCACAGCACTGCAGAGGCAGACAGGGAAGGAAAATCAGAATCTCTAAATTGAGCAGGTTGGAAATGTTCTCCAATCCAGCAAAGCCCTGCTTAGTGATCTCTGCTACCCAAGGAGATGCCATCAAGCAAAGCAATGGCTGTGGCCGTCACACAAGTCAGCCTCAGGGTTCTGTATAGAGGAGGAAGGCAGGGGAAAACACTTTCCAGCGTGAAAGATGAGGAACGGGAAAGGTTTTGACCTCAATTTCTCCTCACTGGCTGGGGGACACTAATCCTTTCTAAACTGCACTGGAGCTCTATACAAAACAAACAGCCGCCCTCCCTCCCTGTTCAGTCCTCCCTGGAACAGAGGACAGGGACTGCTGGGGGTCTGGGCAGCACCTGCAGGTGGCCAGTCAAGTCTGTGGACTCACTGATACTCACCTCTGCTCCACTGAGTTGTCCTTGCCCCGGTAGCAGCTCCGCAGCAGCCTCCCGCTGCTGGGGTCGAAAAGGTGTGTCCTCAGGAAGGCAGCTGCCTGTGCAGCCCTGCTCACATACCCCTGCTCAGCCAGTGCAGCCCCAGCCTGGGCAAAGCCTGAGATCATCAGCCCTGCAGAGGCAGAGATGGCAGGACAGGTCAGAGGGGGCACACAGATCGAGTGAGAGGGTTACTGTCAGTCCTTTGAAGGATGCTCAATGTGAAGCTCATCCTCCCTGATGCCAGCAGGTCAGGTCTCAGCTCTTCTCTTGGGTCTCAATCACTAATGAAGTCACTCACTGTCACCAAAGAGACAGGCAGAGTAAGGGCAGCAAGAGCTGAGCCCTCACTTGTGGGCAGATAAAGGGCTCAAGACTATTCCAGTTCTCAGGATAACTCCAGCCTGTGCCAGCTCCAGACCCAAACACTCAGGAATTTACTGCTGGGAAACTGCAGCCTGGGGCCCTGCAGTTACTCCCTGAGGCAGAACCCCCAGAGAGATAGACACAGTGCTGTGATCCCTCACCCATGCAGCAGTAGAGATGGGCTCTGTGCACACCAGGGTCCTGGGCCCCTAACTCAGACCCCTTCCCTACAGACCAGCCAGAGGAGCTGGACTGAGCCAGAGGAAGAGTTTTGCTGCTCTCTGCTGGCAGCTGGGGAGGGAAATAAAGCCAGATTAGTATCCTGACACTCCCAAGTCTTGCAGCTGTGGGGCTGCTTCCACACAACCCCTGATCAAAGACCCTGATCCCAGCCTACCCAGTGCCTCTCTGGGAGCTCTCCAGTCCCAGCAGGACCCGTTGCTACCAGGCCCTGGTGGGGATCCAGCCAAGGCATATGTCCCCAGAGCAGAGCTGCCTCTCACCATTCCACGCTGCCAGCATCTTGGTGTCCAGGTGTGGCCGTGGCCGCTGTGCCCGTGCTGAGGACAGTCTCTGCTGGCACTCCTGCAGCAGAGCTCTCAGCCGGCCCGGCTCCAGCCCGAACCGGGCTGCCGTCAGCTCCGGGGAGCAGCGGGCAATGAGAACGTTCTTTCCCTTCAGCTCCTGATGGGGGTCCTAAAGGGAGAGGGAGACATGTCCTAGGTATGCAATCGGGCTTGGGAGGTGCTGGCTCTGCCATCCCTCCATGCCTATGGACGCTCCTGGCACTGGGCAAGTCTTTGCTTTCCCTCACCTTCATGGGGTCCACATTGCCAGCCTCTTCCACTCCATAGTGGTGCATGAAAACATCTCCCAAGGTCGTCCCCTCTGTGGCCCCCTCGATAGGGTCAGGGAGGAGAGCCCGGAGCTCCTCAGCTGCCCACACACAGAAAGCTCCTTCTAGCTTCTTTTCAGATGTGGTGGTCGGGTAGGAATCTGCATCTTCTGCACTATAGAAACCTCCTGCCTGGGAAAAGTACATGAGAGAGACCCTCAGCTCCAGGACAGCACTTTCAGCCAGCTCCTCATCACTGCAGGGCTGGCAGCCTGGCTAATGAGCCTCAATAGCACTCCAGACTCAGCTCAGCTGGGAGGGAAGGGAGGGAAAAACAGCCCCAAGCCACATCCCAGGGCAGGGTAAGTGGCTCCCTTTGGCTCAGCTCAGGAAGAACCTACCTGGTCACTCAGGTCCCGTGAGACGTAGAGCAGAATGTCTCGGACAACATCAGCAAAGAATTCATCACCAGAGATCTGTGGGAGACACAGGGCAGACATCAGTGTTACAGGGGAGAGGCAAGACACACAGTAAGATATGGTGAGAGATTTCAATTTGAAGAGCTGACAAAGGAGCGCTTTAAAGTCCAAGGATTTTAAATAAGGGATGGATTCAGAGTAAGACTTTCAATAGAAATCTGCTGTCAGTGAATACTGCATCTCTACAAAGGGCAGTGGAGAGCAATGCCGCAGTTACACCAAGGTTAGAGGCAGCAGCATTGTCTGCTGACTTGCAAAGACCAGCCCAAAGGCTGTTCCCTCCCCCATTATGCTCAAAGCCCTGAGGCTACACTGTCACAGGTTTGTGCAGCTCTTCTAGATAAATAAGAGGAGATGAAGAGGAGAGTTGGATTGCTCCATGCCCATGAGATGGGGAGTACCTTGGGGAACAGGCTTTGAAGCTGCTCCCCAAATCAGGCCAGTCCTTGCAGCCTGCAGGAGTGGGAGCCACACAGAGGGATACCAGAGCTGTACCTGGAAGGCTCTGCTGTACATGGCTGCCAGCTGTCCCTGGTCATAGAGCATCTTCTCAAAGTGAGGGACATGCCAGTGCTGGTCCGTGGAGTAGCGGTGAAACCCCTGCAGAGACCATGTGAAGACGTCTCTACCCGACACCTCCTGGGCATGACAGGGGCTTACCCCCAAAGATTTACTCCTACCTGACAAATGTGGTCATGGATGCCCCCATGGGCCATCATCTTGAGGGTGTGCAGAGCCATCTGCAGTGCCCGGGCACCCTCTGGAGTTGTTCGGTGCAGGGCCCAGTATGTGAACAGGAAATTCAAATTTACTGAAACACAGGGAGAAAACAGGAGGCTGTGAGGTGGGCTCTGCCCCCACGGTGCTGTCTGCCCCACAGCAGGTCTCAGCAGCAGAGACCAGACTGACCTGGGGTGGGGAACTTGGGGGATTTGGAAAAGCCACCATAGTCTTCATCATAGGATCTGGAGAGCTGCTGGAAACAGGTGTCCATCACCTCCTTGGCTGGTGGGGGTGACTCCTGGCCCTGCACACGGATCTCTGATGTGTGTCGCAATGCTTCCAGAATCCTCTGGCTGCTCTCCAACAGGGCATCTTTGTTCTCCTTCCACTAAGATGTAAGGGGAAAAAGACAGTTCTTGCCTCGAACCAGTCCAAACCACACCTCCTGTTCTCGATCACCCTCCCCAAATCAGTTCAAGCCCACTTCTAACCAAGCCAAAGCTCTGGCTTGTTCTCTGGACTCCTCTTCCTCACAACTGAATCTCCTAACTCAGTCACCCTTCAAGCCCAGACCAATTTTCCCCCTTTGGTTCAGCCCTGCCTGCTACACCATTCCTGCCCCGCACCTGCTCTGCGATCCGGAGCAGCACGGTCCGAAAACCAACACGATGAACTCCATCCTCAGGAGGGAAATATGTTCCCCCAGCAAAGGGCTTGAGGTCTGGGGTCAGCCAGACACTCATGGGCCAACCACCTCCACCACTGGTGGCCTGAAAGACAAAATGCACATGCACCAAGGTCACGCAAGAGGCATCTGCTCTGTGCCCTTCCAGCACATCCAAGAGCCTCACTCAAAGACAGAGGTATACTTCTGTCCACCCTTGTGACCCATCCACTCCATACACTGGTTCCACTTGCCTGAGGAACATGACAACCAACAACACCCTGAGGGAGCCAGTGAAAGCCTCCTGGGCCCTGCCCGTGCCTCCCTCACCTGCACGAAGGTCATGTACACTTTGTCCACATCTGGCCGCTCCTCACGATCCACTTTGATGCATACGAAGTGCTCATTCATTATCTCCCCGATCTCCTTGCTCTTGAACGACTCCTCCTCCATGACATGGCACCAGTGGCAGGTGGAGTAGCCAACTGCAAACAAACTCAGGTGGGTGAGGAACGGTCCTTTGCAGGGAGCAGGAAACACATGATGGGGAGAATACTCAGAGATGGGGACTCCTGCTATGGGCAACAGCTGCTGCCTCCCTGGACAAGAGATGGAGGAGAAAAGTCTCCTGAACTCTCCAGCTCTTGCTCCAAAAAGCTGGCCAAGGACTCTGGTCCTGCATGTAGCCCATTTTCAGAGAGAGCTACTCCACTCTCCTCTCTCACTTGGTGGTCATCCATACTTACACGGCTACTCACACACCAGCTCAGGATTCAGCTTAGCTTATCTGAACATCTACTGACCAACACGTGGGGACATGAAATATGCCTTGTTTCTGGTTACCTGACAGGAATATCAGCTTGTTTTCTGTCTTTGCTTTATCAAAGGCTTCCTGACCCCAGGGGTACCTGTGGGAGGAAGACAAGAGTCCCTGAGCCCCACGGGCACAAGGAGAGGAGGAGGAGGAGGCGGTGGAGGGGGAAAGGTTCCCCATTGCTCTTACCAATCCACGGGGTTGTGGGCATGCTGCAGGAGGTACGGGGACTTTTCATTAATCAGGCGGTTGGTGTGACGGACACTGGGGGGGCTGGGTGTCCCCATCGTAGCAATGGCTGCGATCCCCGTTAGAAATGTGTGCCTGCGACACCAAAGAGGCTCAGAGGTTCCCTGCTCACCACAACAAAGCTCAGCCTCTGCACAGAGCCATGACACATCAGAACATCAGCACCACCACCCCAACTCCTGCTGTGCCCCAGGACAGGGTGCTGCTCCCCACACTGAGGGAACCACACTCAATCCCAGCCCCGGGTAGCTCTGCTGGGGCTCAGGCCACCCTAATCCCCTCTAGGACCTTCCAAGTCTTCCCCACTCACTGGAGGCTCAGAGAAGGTTGCTCTCCAGTTCGGCACACCCCAGGCATGGTGGGGTGAAGGCCATTCCTAGGGCTGCCCCCCACCAGCACACTTTGGGGGCACACTCAACAGCTGAAAATGCAGGAGCAGCATCTGCAGGACTTGAGCTGCGTGTCCGCAGAGAGGACATCCCCTCAAAATCCCCTCCCGTGGGGCGGGTGCAGGCAGGGGGGACAGGCTTTTTATGGTGAGGGGAGTGGGAGGCAGGAGGGGACCAGGGAGACCCCTCTGCTGCTGGGCAGATGCAGGGTTTGGGTATGGGGATGCAGGACTGGGATGCAGGAGGTGGGAAGGGGGTGCAGAACGGGGGTACAGAGTATGTAAAGTCGTGCAGGGGCTGCGGTGGTGCGAGAAGGATTCAGGGAGGATACAGGGGGATGCAGAGGGATATGGGGAAGGATTCGGGGAAGGCAGGAGAAGCGTACGGGTGCGCAAAGGCTATAGGAGGGGCCCAGGAGCGTGCAGGGAGAATCTAGAGGTGATGCAGAAGGGGTACAGAGCGTCGCAGGAGAATTCAGGGGACGCGGGGAGCACAGGAGGGATGCGGGGAGGACTCGCGGAGTAGCGGGGACGCGGCGATGGCGCAGCGGGGCTGGCAGGGCGCGCAGCCATCGCGCCCAGGGCCGGACCTGCCCCCGGCCCCTCCGGTCCCTCCGGCCCCTCCGGTACCTGCGGGCGCAGCGCAGCGGCACCGCCAACATGGCGGCGGCTC
>VYXF01004960.1:288581-303694 GCA_013397295.1 Polioptila caerulea | reverse complement strand
GGCAGAGGCGCTCAGGCCCCCCCGGTGCGGTTCGGCGCAGCGCGGTGCGGAACCGGCCGCGGGGGATGCGGCGCCAAGCCCCTGCCCCGCCGCATGCGGGAGGCGGGGATGCTGTAAATGCTCAGTCACTGCCCCTTCTCTGGCAGCCAGCCAGGCGCTGCTCGCTGCTGCCTGCGCGACTGTATTCCTTTTTCTTTTTTTTTTTTTTCCTCGTGATATGGAGNCAGAAATCCACGTCCCCGGGCGCGGAAGAAGCTCCGAGGGATGTCGACCCTGCCCATCACGCAGCTCCCTCTCTGCTACCCAAGGCCACGCTTGCAATTTGGGTTCTTTAAATTAATTAATTTTTTTTTTTTTTCTCGGATCTAAATTTGGAGTGGGTTCTTCCCCTGCTCTGAACAGCTCCCGGAGCCTGGCTGGGGGGAGAGAGGGAGGCATCAGATGACATGACAAAATAAGTCATGTCTCTCGATCATTTCAATGCCACCCCCTCTCTCCCGGCCTCTGCCTTCCATATTAATCACTGACAGCCCTTCAAGTATTATGGATATATATAATCTTTTTAATATCACTGACATTTTTCACGATGGAAAGCATCTCAGGGGTGCTGAGACATTCTGGGGTGGGAGGGGGGTCATGCCTTCCTGCCACTGCTCCTGCCAGCCACACAAGTGCAGAGCTGAGATCCATCTTGCCCCAGGGCCCTGCCTTAGGTCTTGGGGGGGCCATGTGCCTCTGGGGGCTTTGCAGATCTCAGCAGCCTACATTCCCAATGACTCTGGCTGTGCAGGCTGAATGAGCATCTAGTCCCACTCCCAGCCACAGTGTGGGAAAAGAGCAGATCCAGCATCCAAAGTCTCTGCAGGTCAGCCCAGAGAACATCCTAGCTCGGGAAGTGGCAGGCATTCTTCACGGCAGCCCAAGCTCCAAGCTTTCCTCTTCCTCCATTCCCAATGCTTTTGCTTCTCTCTGTTAGATGGTGAGGGAGACAGCTTGCCTTTCTTCAGGCAGTGATTTTGTTATGAGCAAAGTGAGCCTCTCCATGGGGAAGACACTCCAGGAGGTGTTTTTGGAGCTGTACAAATGTAGGGTTTCTTTGCTGGGGGGTCCAAAACCCCACCATGGGTATAGGACCAAGCAAAGCACTGCTCGCCCTCAGCAGAGCCTGGCTGCTCACTCAGACCTCCTCTGCCATGGAGAAACTTCTGGAAATGCACTGTCACCTTCTGCTTGCAGCATTTTCCTGCAATTCCCCCTCTTCCCATCCTCTCTGGAGGTGATGGTGTCTTCAGGCCCCACTCACGTGATGGGTTTGGAATGCAACTCCCAAGGCCAGGAAGGTCGATCACCTTGGTTATTTAGCAAACACAACACAAATTATTAACACTAATACAAATAATGCCCACATTTGGGAGAGGAGGAATGATTTCTTTGCCTGGCTGCAAGGACTCAGCCTTAGAGTGTCCTGCAGAGTGCAGGACTGACAGCCCTGAGGTCTCTGTGCTAAGGACAGAGCCCACATCTGACACTGGGCCTGTAAACAGAAGGTATATGTTTCTAAAGCCCCTCTGTGGAAGCCACCTCTAATTTCACTGCAGTTCCTGTCCTGTTACTTCTACAAATCAAAGCAAAAGGGAAAAAAAAAAAAAAAAATGCAGCTGGCTCACAAAAAGCTGCAGCAGCCAGACAGCAGAGTGAGTATCACAGTTGCTGGCACAGCACATCCCTTCCTGCATGCTGCTTCTACCTTGTCCCCTGAGGACACTCTTGTCCAAGGCTAGAAGAGGCATTGGCAATATTTATGACAAAAAATTATGACAAGAGATTGACTATTCACTGGTTTGTTCTCCTTTGCAGAACTCTTATGCCGCCCACCTGCCCTCTGCCACCAGACTCCTCCGTCAGAAGGGAAGATGCCAGCACAGGACATTCTTCCATCGTACGTGACTGATGTAAAACTTTCATCTCTAGGTGCTGTATTAACAGATTTTCCTGTGGGTTGATGCACACATGGAGCCTGGTTTCAATAGGCTGGACTGAAGATATGGATCTATGGAGACACGGATGGAAATTGCTATCCCTTAAGGTAAAGCTACCAAATGAAAGGATTCCTGCCTCTCAATCACGTTGCCTCTAGAACTTGCAGGCTCCCTCTCTCCTAGAAACAGATGGCTTGAGCAGTTTGAGTTGGGCAGATTCACAAAGCTGATAATCATCTCCAGGGAGGCAGGAGCTATTGTCAGAGCCTGTGAGACACACCCCAACTTCAGGCCTTTTTCCTCCTAATTCTCAAAATGTTGCTGAAATTCTCACTCCAGGAATGCTGAGCAGAGACATTCCCTTTGTGGGTCTGTGCCCTCCAAGCCAGAGGAGGTTCCTGCTGCTACAGAAGCCAAAATGCTTCCCCACACCCCACTAAGAGAAAACATCTCAAAAGATGAGGAGCCTCACCTGGAAAAAAAAAACCAAGCTGTGCTTTGCCGTGGTACTGCTGGGAGCCAAGGGGAGGAATAGATCTTCTCCCAGGGGACAGCACAGGAGTTAAAACGAGAAAGCAGAAGACACTGATTCAGCAGAAGGAGCAGTCCTTTCACACATGTGCAGCTCCAAGCCGTGTGCCAGCCCAGGGACAGGGGCATGTGCCCAGGGGACACACCTGGAGCCACTGAACTCATGGCTGAGCAATGCTCAGCATGGATAGGCATCTGCTGCCTAAGAGCTCCAGTGGGATCACCATCCCCAATTAATGATCTACACTGATGTCATTGCTCTACAGGGCCAAAGCCCTTCTGGGGAATGCTATCCAGCTGCTTCAGCAGGAAGGTGGCACTTACTGATACCAGGCCAAGACAGACCCCACACAGAGCTCACCCTGCCTCGGGAACCTGCTCCAAGTAAAAGTCCAGTGTGCCACACTCAGGCCTGGGATGCCTCCACAAAAAATCCAGCAGTGATGCACACAGATGGAAAATGGTGATGAGCCCAGACACACAGGCAGATGGACAGACAGGAGGGGTGGCTCTAACATGGGGCCTTACCATGGCACACAACTTTTATAGCACAAATTTCACTCGTTTAAGAGTGATTTTTCTTGAAAGGAAGCATCTAAAACCTGGCTCAGAATGGGGTATGGGTACCTGGAGCTCAATGGAAAGTGATGGCAAGATCAGCACAAGAAGGAAATTTGTGAGTGCAAAACCAGGCAGGGTGGCACAGCCCTTGGGACAGTGTTTTACTGGGATCCAGAATGCTTCAGAGAAGCCTCCTGTCATCAAGTCCCAAGGGGAGACTGGACAAGCCACCAAAAATATGACAAAAACCAGGATGGATTTGTCTTCTCTCCTGTACCAGTATTCCTGAGTACAGGAACACCCTGCTCACTCACCTGCTAGCCAAGCACAATCACGACACAAAGAACACACCTCATGTTAACTGGCACTTTTAAATTCTCCTTTAGCAGAAATACCAGTGTTTTCCAGTCTTAACATTTTCTGAGGTGGTAATACTTGTTGCCTTGTCTCTTCTTGGCAAGCATCATCTGTAGCAGTAACAGATGATCTAGCAACAGTCTCACATCACAGTGTGTCAGAAAAGAGGCAGCCCAGTATTTGTAATCACTGAATCACTTCAGAAAGAAGGATCTCCACTCCATCTGAGTAAATATGGTTATTTATTTTTTTAAAGGCAAGTCTATTTCTACATACAAAGGGCTTCTCTCCCACTTCAGAGCATGTTACTGCTTTAGATCCTCAAATAAAGACACCATTTCACTCACCATTGAATCCAGCAGCACGTAAACCTGTAGAAATTCAGAGAAGACAGTTGCAGTGAAAACACATGAAGAAATCCTGAGGCTGAGACTGACAGATGGTTTCTGAGGTACATTTTCATATGGGCACACACACAACCACATAGAAGTGCCTGCTGCTAACAGAGCTCTAGTAATAACTTCCCTGGCTATGAAGTGTGTTTAACATTAACTGAAGTACAATTAATTCAGCTGATCCCTCCAGAGTCTGCATGCAATGCTGGAGACATCCCAGATAGAAGTCCCGCATGTGGCTATGTGATGGCTGGATTTCTGCTAACGGATTCCAGGCTGAAGCAAATTAATTTGGATTCCACACTTACCTTGCTGCAGCACAAGGGACATATGTCTGCCAGTTTTCTGAGTTTAACAAAATGCTTGCCTCTCCCCCTGAGCCTCAGTGTGCCTTACAAGGAAAGAGCAAAACCAAGACAACAATACAAGCTTTGGTCACACTCACTTCAACATAGAGCTTTTCCCGGTATGTTTCAAGTGAAACAGAATCCTCCTGAGCAGGTTCTGCCCCATTTGTAGCTGTAGCTTCCTCTTTCACCTTCTGCTTCTCATCTCTCCCTTTGATGGAATCTGCTCCCCCTTTCATGTCCTGCACTGAAATGGAAGATCCTTGCTTCTCATCTTTTGCTTTTAGCTTTCTGCTGCCTGAATGATCCTAATCAGGGACAGACCAAGGGAAAGAGGGACACAGGTCAGGACACTGCTCACACTGCTTCAAGATGCATCTCCCAGCAGCAGCACCTCTTTCACTGGGTTAGAAATCAGCTCCAGCTCAGGATACACAACCTCAGGATGGATCACACTGTCTCCAGCACTCAGAGTTCACCAAGTATCCCAACACCTACCGCTTTCTCTTTCCCTGATGTCCCTCTACTTTTTTTGCTTTCTTTATCCCTTTTCTCTTCTCTCTTAGGAGATATTTTGTCTTCCTTTCCTCCTTTTTTTGCTCCTCCTTGCTTTACTCCCTCTACAAAAGAAACGATTGCAATTAACCAAAAGCATCCACACATCCAGAAAGTCCAGCCCACTGCACTAGCACAGTGGGAATGTGTTACTTTTGCAGTATATTTTTCTCTTTTTATTAATCTGAGATGTACTGCACTGAAAAACAATACCTTGAAGAGTTCTTTGTTTAAATAAGGAATGAAGAGGTCTCATTGAGGCAGTGTTTTCTGGGTCAGTCTGTGTGAAAACCATGGCTAGACCTAGCTGAATTAAAAGGCTTTTTTGTGGGGGTGTTTTTTTACTGATGCCAAACCACAGATCCCAATTAGTATTGTGACTGTCACACAATCTGCCAGTTTTTTTCTTGATGCTTTTTCCTCAGGGAGACATGTTGAAATTGACATTTCAGTTCAAATTCATCATGTTTTTTGTATTTCCAACAGCCCACGGAAAGCAGTTGCTGTGCTAAAACCACCATTTACCTGTCTCCTCTGGAACAGCTTCTGCATAGGTGTCCTTCTCAATCAAACCAAGCAGGGATCTCAGCCTCAGGGAGTGACTCACCAGATCATCAATTGCTCCACGCCACAGCTGGAGGCTGAGAAAATGATCAGGATCAGAAGGGAGACAGTGCAGCCACTGCCACCTCGTTTGACCTTGTGCCCAGAAGTGAAGGTGCCTTGGAGCTGCCCTGTGCAACCAACCAAACAGAACAGCACCCACTGTGCAGGGAGATGCTAAATTGCTTTCCTCGTGTTAGATCCCCCCCAGGTCTCAGGGGTTTGCAAATCAACAGGCTCTCAGGAACCCATAAATATTACTGTGAAACTAGGTCTGCTCTTCAGCATGACACACGGTGGTAAATCAACCTGCATCCTTCTAATTTAGAAGCAACTCAAAGCTGTTGGTATGTTTACAGTCTGAAAGCCTGAGCAAAGAACAGAGAGAGTGTATGAGGGAGGAGACAGTTATCTGAGTAAAAGGGTACAGAAAATACCCAAAGGTTTCATAAATACAGACTGGAATAATCTTGCCAGAAATAATCTTGTACACTCTCCAAAATTACATGCATTTAATATTCTAAATTTATCTCCAGAAAAAAAAAAAAAAAAAGCATTTGGGTCCTAGACAGCTGCTACAATTAAGCTATAAAAAACCAGAGTGTAAAGATGACTTCTAGACCTCCTATAATTATGTGCACTCTGAATCACAACATTTGCAACAGAGCTGGCTGAGGCTGTTGATCACACAATGTTTTCACAAGCTTTTCCTTGCAAAGGTAACCCACCAGAGTGGATACAGAAGGTCTGACTGAGTTGGCCTCTGTTCAACACACAGCTCCAGAGCTGCTTTATTGAGCTTGGTCAGTGCTTCTTCCTGCTGCTCCTCCCCGGGGATTGACATTATAGCCTGTGAGAGAAAATACACAGGGGCTGTGGAGCACTTCTCAGTCTTTATTCCCAGTCCCTGAGCTCAGTGGAGCAGCCCACAGCTCTCCTCCTGGACACCAGCCTGAAACCAGCCTGCACTGGGAACTTACACACTCAGATGGGGCTTCCTACACAGCTAGGATATGGCCAAGGTACCCAAGATCTGTGGAACAATCCCCATCAGACTGATATTAAACCCCTTTGCAATTTCAGGTGTGCTGGGACACAGGGATTTTATCAAGCTAGAAGGTTCCCTGGTAAAGCTTAGTTATAAAAACAACAGAGAGATTTCCAAGAGAGCACAACAGAAAAACCACTGACAGAATCCAAAGCACTCTTGCTTTAATCTAGGAAGGTCTGTACTTTATCCACAGCCTGTCATGGGTGCCCCCTTATTCTCTGATGAATAGGAAGAACCCTCCAAGGAGAAGAGCACTTGGGGGGGCCACAGGAGGCTGTAAGCCCAGCCAGCCCCCCATATTCAGTCCTGGGATGACAGAAAGCTAACAGGGGAAGAGCTTAAAATACCTATGATATTGTGTGGTTCTCTTTTCTTCTTCACACAAAAGCCCACAAAGTCCCTCTTGGGAATCTCTTTACAAGAGCACTGAGGGTGTGGTCAGCAGAGCCAACACACCGTAAATCTCTCAAACTCCCAGCATACTGGCAGCAGCCCTTCAGGTGGGCTCACACGGGGACAGGCTGGGCTGTTTGTAGGGGAATTAACACACCATCAGCTTGTGGAACAGAGGTGACCACCTGTTTAAAGTCCTCGAGGGAAAGGTTCCATCCTGAAGGACCTGCTTCTTCCTCCTCAACGCTCTTTTCCCTTGGAGCCTTCTCTAATCTGTGCTTCCCACGTGGGAACTCAGTGGTGCTGCTCCGGGCAGAGGGAGGCTCCGAGGTGCTCTTCTGGTACTTCATGTCCTCTGCAGAGCTCCTCTGGTCCAAGGGCACTTCCTCCTCCAAGACTGAAGGCACAGTCAGGTGCTGTTTCCATAGTTTGTGCAGCTGCTTTACCACTTGATGCTGATAATGCAACTGTGATAATGGGGGAAAAGGTAAACACGAGCTGCACCTTCCCTCTTCAAACCAACTGTTAAAGCCTCCATGGCAGACTCTGCCAGCTCCAGGATCCCAGGGATGCAGCAGCCCCATGGGTCTGCCCTCCCCCTTGTTTCAGTTGTGCAGCCCATCCCATGGCAAACATCACCTGGGGATTTTTCCTGTGGAACAGCTCTTCCTCAGTGACACAGGCATCCACAGGAGATGGGGTGCGCTCGGGTGTGCGGATTTGGTCCAGAAGTTCATTCAGGCTGCCTTTCACTATAGCAGCACCTTCTCGAGCAGCCAGCTCACTCTGAGGCACCACAACAAGAACAACATGTGTGAGTCCCCATTCTTTATGCAAACACACAAATTCAGTCCCACCTGTAATCACACTATTCATTATACAGAGTTACAAGGACATGAACAAATGCAAACCCCGCTGAGCAGAGCAATACTTCCAACAGCTTTTCAAATAAACCCTACAAAGCCTCCCCCTAAACTATACTTTTCAAAGCATAGTGTAATTTTCAATTTATACCTTAACTGCTATCATAGTGTACAGCAGTCAATCCCCTTCCCACTAAGTAACTAATGAAATTAATTACCAACAGAAATTTCATTCTTTAAAGGATCAGTGTGAACACTTTAGGAGACACAGTCATGTCTTTAGTAACAACATTACAATAGACTGCAGAGTTCCTCGTGTCATTTAGCAAACCTGCTCAAGTATGTGCAGACATTCTGTAAATCTCAATCTCAGTAGTAACTGCCCAACAATAAAAATACCATGTTGTCCACTCCCACCCTTATCCTCTATTTGCATATAAAGTTCAAAGCTCAGTTACCCAGCTGCATGCTTGGTTACCTCCAGTTTCTCTCTGAAGTCAGCCAATTTATCCTCATACACAGCAATTCCCCAAAGGGTCACCTGAAGCAGAGCTCCTCCTAATAACAGAGGATGTGTCCTAAATTCCCAGAGCTCACTGAAAATGCCTGCTCTCTCTGACTTGAAAATAAAGGAAAACCTCCGAGTTTCTCCAGGCAAAATTACACCTGAAATAAGAGAGAAAATGCATTGGTCTGCAAGAAGCCACCTGGTTCACCTGACCCTTTCCCAAGTGTCCTTATCTCTCTAGGAGACTCCTTCCCCATACTTTAGATGGTTATCACACTTCATCCAGCTATTGCACTCCTTCCAGATTTACTCTCAGTCTCTGGCACTATTCCCACTGCACTCTCCTTCTACAGCAAGCTCAGTTTTAACTCCAGAAGATTATGCCTCGTTTACCATCAGAAAATGCTTCACTTCTCAATATTCCACCTATTTACACTCAGAGCAGAAGCAACCTCCTTTCCTTTAAGTTCCAGGAGAGGGATCTGCCTTGCATAGCTCTTTTGGGGTGAGTCAGCTCTGACACCCAGGGTGGCTGCCTCGGGAAAAATCACCCAGCACTGCTCTGCCATTAGTCAGACTCCACATCCCAGGTAACTCCCAAGTTCCTGCTCTCTGCTTGAGGTACAAAGGTCTTGGAGACCAGCAGGTCTCATACCTGGTCTGGTATCAAAGTAAAAACAGGGCATCCTCCTCCCCTTGGATTCTCTGGAGGGGATCTGCTGGGGAAGCCTCATCCAGGTGTACCAAATGGCAGCTCTGCCATCATTGCTCACTGTCAGGAAGCTTTCAGCCTTCTCTCTAGCCAGAGTCTCAAAGGTGAGCCGGGCAGCAATGCCAATTTCTTTCTACAAGGACGAGGAAAAAGATAACAATTTCAACTCTATCTGGCAAGATTTATCCTGCCTGAAGTCACAGCTCAAATAAGGGGTTGAGTCTCAGTAGGAGAACTTGTAAGGCAGGTCCAAAGAAGTGGCCATTATACAGAGAAAGCCTGGGAATCTGAACCTCACACCACAACCAGAGCCCTTCAGCTCCTAGATCTCTCTGGAGCAAACACAGGGATACTCTGCTATGGTCAGATAAGTCTCACATTCTGTGACCTTGGAGTGACACTTATTGTACAACTGTGAAGTGGGAACTCACATAGGCTTAGCTTGACTAAACAATTAAAATCTCCCAATTACCCTGCAAGCAGTGACGCCCTTGATCCAACGAGCAGGCTGGCCACAGAAAACTAAAGATGGAACCTTTTCAGCTTCTGGAACCACAGTGAAGGAGTCACCTAAGGGGTCACTGCTAAAGAAAACAAAAGCCAGCATTTTCATGGAGTGAAATTCACTTCCAGGGAGGAGAGAACCAGGGGTGATTTACAAGACCCTGTAAGAAATAACCCAAATTATTGTTTTCTCAGGCAGTAATCTTTTTACAGAGCCTTGCAGATGTGGTGAACCCATCTAGCTATATGTAACTGGCAAGGAGGACAGGACAGCCAGAATATCAAAGAGTGAGACCTGCCTGAAGTACATGAGTGAAAAAGAACAAGAGGCCCTCAGGTTGTGCCTGTTACACATGGATAGGACAGGGAAAACCAGGAAATTAATGATGGAAGGCTAGAAAAAGACAATCAAATGGAGGTAACTTAGAGTAGAATCCCACCCTGCCTGATGTAAGCTCTGAAGCCACACAAAGTGAAGACTGGAGGATGAGCCTCAACAAAACTTTCCTCTGATTCTTGCTCCTTAGACACAAGGCCCAAAGGCACAAAGACTCCTAAATCTGGTAATTATAATATAAGAATATGGCTTTTATTGTGTCCCAGTGGAGACTTAGCTGTTCTTATCCAGAATGAAGACAAGGATATCCTCACAGACTGGGGGTGCACACCCAAAATTCTTCATTTTGCTACAAAGTAAAACTTACAGGGTCTCAATCTCTTCAGAAATGGTGGTATGTTGAAAAGCCTCAGCTGAGACAGATGTGAAAGGCTGCCCTTTCCCAATCACCTCCAGTCCTTCCAGATCCTGGACACACAGAGAAATGACCAGCTCACAGTTGCTCTTTTACACAGGAAGGACATTAAAACACCAGACAAATGCACCAACTCAGTCAAGTGAACTGAAGTTACAATATCTTGCTCCTACAATGGTTTTTAGAGGCATCCAAAGAACACTCAAGGGACATGGGAAAGAACCAATTCTGAGATTCCCAAGCATCCTAGATGACTGCATTCTCCATTAGCAATGAAGCAAGGAGAAAGTTTCCTTCACACATTTCTCACCCTCAGAGACAGGCTTCAAAGACAGAAAAGGGAGGTTTGTTCTGTTTGTAGGAGGAGGGCCCACCTGCCTTCAGATTATTTCAGAGTGTCTTGCACATGGGTAAAGATCTCTTCCCTCTGCCCCACAGCACTAAATCAAAGTCCTGCATCAGTACTTGGCAGGTTTTTCTTTGCCTAGGTCCTGGCAGCTGCATGCTGCTGGTTTGGGGTCCTATTCTGAGGCTCCTAGACCACTCCATGCAACACTTCAGGAGGTCAGACAGCTCTTTCATAGGTGTGGCCCTTTGGAACTTCCAGGCAAAGCACCGTGGGACCAAGTTTTAGTTTCTTAATGCTTTGTTCAGGTCCAACTCTTGGCAATTTTGTTACTCTACAGCACCTGACAAGAGACACAAAGAATGCCCTTACTGGCTTAAAAAAGCCCAGCTCCTCTAGGAGAGATTTTAGCTCCTGCCGTCGCTCTTTCAGGAAAAGACTCTTATCCCAGTTGAGGTGGCAAGGAATCTTCTTTGGAGGCTTCAGACCTGTGGAAATACCCACATAAGAGCTCACTCTCTACACACCCACATGTCTAATCAAATTTCATTCTCTGTAGTGTTTTAAAGAGGAGGCTCAACAGGGAAGGAGCTGCTCCCTCCACACTTGTGCCCCATTTTTTTGGAATCACCTCTCTGCAGTGTTCCCTTACCTGTTTCCCTCTGGATAGTTTGGGGTTTCCCCACATGAGTGAGTGGCTCTGGGTGCCCACATTCTGTCCGGGTCAGGGTCAGAGTCAGCCCAGTGAGTTCATCCCCAATTTGCTCAGGAAGGTTCCAGAACTCGCTTCCCACTCGGTATCCCTAGGGTGGGAAACAAGGCTCCCACTGACATAGTGCAGCTACCTGCTGTTTCACAGGCACTTGAGGCTAAAAAGGTCTAACCTTGACTATATAAGCATTTTAAAAGTCCATGAATTATCCCCTTCTGCAGAGCAAGCCAAAATTTCTATCAGGCTGTTGTCAAAGACAAAGGAACTTTCTTCTATCTAGTGCACATGAAGGTTGAAAAATATTAAAATAAAGCCTCACACAAATGCAATTCTTTGACAGTGCTATAAACGTGAAAGAAGGATTTTAACACAATACTCCCATAACCCCCCTGCCTTAGCCATGCCCTTTTCTCCATGGCAATCACTAAAATCCAAGCCTGAAGCTATTGGATCTTTCTGCCCCTGGAACAGCAATAGTGACACGTTCCCAGGCCACTTCCCAGGGCACAACAGCCTTTGGTGAGAATCAAGAAATGCCACTTGCTCATCACCACTTTCCCCTGACTGGTTTGGATAGCACAATTCAGGTTTTTATTTTTCATGTCCCTGAAAGCTCTGCTCAGACACCAAGCTGAGGGATTCAGAGTGGCTTTGATAAACATCTCCTGACAGCACTTTAGAGACTTACTTAGAACAGTGCCTGTGCTGTTTCACAAGAGCAGCACAATCAGGACACACAGGAAGTGGGGCTCTCACCTTTCCAGGAAACAGGGCAGGGAGACTCCGGTCAATGAGGTCACGTTCTTCCTGGATTTGCCTGTAATTGTCTGACATGTTCATCAGCAATTCATTCTCTGGCTTGTGAAGAATTTCTATAAATAAAAAACATCACATCATTGGTGCTGCACTTCTGGGCACACCCTTTGGCACTGTTATTGTTCACCTGTAACCCACTTACACTGCTCCCTGCCAAATCCACTGTTCTCTCCCCAGCCAGAGCCACCAGCTCACCTGCCCACCACATCCAGAGCCACCAGCAGGAGCAATGTGGGAGCTCTGAGAACATGGAATTAGACTGCAATGGCAATAGGATTAACCCTGGTGGGCAATGACTGCTGTGGTTTGGTGTGGGGACATCCAGCTTCTCCACCAGCACACAGAATTTCACAGAATGAAACCTCCTTAGCTTTTCTCACCTCCTAGGTGTTTCTCCTGCTTTTTCCTCATTGCCATATGATGGCTCCAGTTCTTGAAAGCTTTGTGCTCTGCTAGTTGGGCCTGATGTGCCTTTTCTTTCTTTTCTCCATGCTCCTCTTTTAAAGCTGCTGCAATAATATCTGGAGGAGGAACCTTAATAGCATCTGCTAGCTGATGAGAAATGAAACATTAAATGAACCTCTCCATGCACACCAAAACAGGAATGGGAGAGGGGAGGAGAGAAGACTTCTTCATATTGACAGCACTTTTACATTAGCAATCTGAGAGGAAGGACACCAGGGCAGTAGGGACACACTCAGATACAATGGAAGCATTTATCTGAGTAAAGAGACTCCAGCAATGGCATTGCTGCAACACCAGCTCTTGCCTGACACCATCAGCAGAGCACAGAGGGAAGAGGAAGCCTGTGTAATTGTTCCCTCCATGACCTGGTCCTGCACACAGGAATCCAAAACCTGCTGGTGCAGTTTCTCCAAAGGTAAACCCTCCCCTAGAGTGTGACAAGGCTGGGAAAACCACACCTCAGGCCTGCCCTGCTCCTCATAGGTGCTGGAAAGCACCAAAAGGTACTGCAGGCATCACACTCTACCTCTGGAAAAGTGCCATGCAGCAGCATTTTCCTAGCTCTACAAACCAACCTGAGTGTTTCTTCTGGCCAAGGCTTCCATCCTTAACTCCTGGAGACTTCCCAAAATGTGATGAGGGAGGATCTCCTCACGGCCATCATCAAACTGCCTTGGCCCTACAACACACATATAAAAACACCCAACCCCAGAGCCAGCTCACTAAAGTTTGGCTTAGCAAAACCAAAACCCAGAGGAAAGATGTGAAGCTGAACCCTACCAGGAAAAGTCAGTGGTCCCTTGGGTGCCTTGGGGGGAACAGGATGTGCTACAAGATGTGCCACCTCCTTGGGTCGGTATTTTCGGACAAGGTAATTCTTCTGAACTGGAATTCTCCCAGCATCATGGGGGAGGCGTGGAGCATGAAGCTTCAGGAAACAAACAGTCACAGTGCAGTTTAGGTACACACTGAGTCACCTTTATTCCATCTGATCCTGTCAGGGTATGCACAGTAGTTGTATCAGTACAGCTCCTGTAAGGCCCTGTGAGTCCTGGATAGGGACTTTCCACATGGACATGTAATGGCACGACAAGGAAGGAATGGATTCAAAGTGGAGGAGTAGGTTTAGATTACATATTGGGAGAAATTCTTCCCTGTGAGGGTAGTGAGGCCCTGGCACAGCGTGCCCAGAGAATCTGTGGCTGCCCCATCCCTGGAAGTGTCCCAGGCCAAGCTGGATGGGGATTGGAACAACCTGGAATAGTGGAAGATGTCCCTGCCTGTGGTAGGAGGAGTGGGAATTAGATGAGTTTTAAGGTCCTTTCCAAGAAAATCTTCCATGGTTCTTCCCCTACAAGACACCTTACACAGCAGTGCAGATACCAACTCAGTTACTGTCTCACTCCTCTGGACCCTGGTTTATAACAGGGGCATGAAAAGAGTTTTACATCACTTTCCAGAGGAGATTTCTGCTGCTGTGTCACTCAAATGCTTCTGCTCACATACTGTGACCTGAGTTTCGGGAGGAAAGCCATGAGAGCTACTAAACAACTTACAGGTCCTATTTGAGCAGGAAGGTGAAGATGTAATTTTGAAGAGGCAGAAGACTTATCCTTCTAAATGAAAGGTCTGTATGGGCACTTATAATCCTTTACTTTTAGCAACTGAACCCGATGAGCTGACATTTTATCATAATAAAAAGCCTGGCAGACAAAATGGCATGAGAACTCAGCTACAGGAGTGAGTTTTGCCTTAAGTAAACGGGCAGCACCCTCTGTTAAACACACAAAAGGAGAGTGTCAGTTAAGACAGCTGTTTCTAGCAGTAAAAATACTCATACATACTTTCTCCAGGTCCTCCACCTTAATTTCAAGTGCCTGGATGTCCTCTCCTTGCAGAACACATGGAACAGGCTCGGGCTTGGGCTCTTCTGCAACTGTTGAACAGGGCTGCTCAAAAGTCTTTTCCTTCCTGCCTAAAATATAGTTGAAGAGACATCTTCAGTCTCCCAAGGAAGCACCATATTTCTCTCAGGCTGGTTAATGATTTCCAGCTGAACTACGTTTTGGGATTATTTCTCTTTAAGGTTGCACTGAACAATTAAATTCAGCATCTCCTGTAATCGAAAAAATCAACCTCTGAGAAGCTGCAAAGACCAAAGTGGGTCAAGTAGGAGTGAACTGTCTCACACTTTATTCTAGATGAAAGACAACAGGTAAGATAAATGCAAATAAACACAGATCCCTGCAGGTGGAACAACACATTCCAGCTGGGAAGTTTCCAGCTCCAGCTGCCAGTGCAAGCACACAGACACCCTGCGCTCACCCAGCACTGGGTTTGGGAATCCATGCAGGGGCAGAACAGCTCTGAAATACCAAACCCGGGCCGAGCGGGGTGCGGGGCAGCCCCGCCGGCACCTGCGGGCCAGGCCAAGCTCAGGGGATCCCACCAGGGGCTGTTCCCCCGCAGGTCCCCCCCGCTGGGACCTGCTCCTTCTAAAGAAAATTATCACAATCACGACAGGAGGTCGCTGGCTGGGGAAGGGGCCGGTTCCGGCCGCTCCAACCGCGGCCTCGCCGAGCCCGCAGGCCCGCCCCGGCCCGACCGCGCCCTGCTCCGCGCCGTACCAGGAGAAGTCCGGCCCCCAGACCGACTGCCCCGCC
>VYXF01004960.1:231939-284849 GCA_013397295.1 Polioptila caerulea | reverse complement strand
CTTGGTCTATAATCTCTACAGATGGTCAGTGTTGGTAGCTGGGATATCAGTAGTAGATGTCTTCCTATCAGCAGCAGGGGCCTTCACTGGGTGTTATCCTGACCAGGCAGTCAGTTCACTTATTACAAAGACACTTCACCAATTTGCTTTACTCCTAAAAAAAACTATATCTTTAAAACCATTTCCACACCACACACACAGCATTCACCCTATATGGGTGCAAAAAGAAAAAAAACCCAATACCATAATATGATATGTAATTTATAACAACCTTATATATACAACACTCATCTTAATATTTGCAAAAAGCCAGCTTTGTAATCTGCGTTTATAACAGGGGGATGCTCGCTGTGAGTGACGGGGGTGCTGGGGTCAGTGTCCTCCCCAGTGTCCTCCCCAGTGTCCTCCCCAGACGCACGGGCCGAGCGACGTTTGGGACCTGCCCCCGCATCCTCCCCCGGCTGCTCCTGGGGAATGGGAAGGGTTTTCCAGCGTTTCGGCGCAGGAAAGCGCCCTGTCCTCACTCAGGGTTGTGCAACCCCGCAGATGACAGACGCTGCCATTCGTAGTTGTATCTATTAATAATCACGAGGAACTGTGAAATGCCCACGTCAAAGGCTGTGACTGCAGAGTTCCGTTCCTAGGCCAGAAACGCAGTTCGGCGAAACCCACCCACGGTGTAACCTTCCCACTCCGGGGAGTTTCCGAGCAGCCAGGGAGGACTATAAGAGTGGGATTCAGGCAGGGGCAGGGTAGAAGCCATGGAGCGAGCCTGGAGCCCTGCAAACACCGGGACCACACTGCCAGCCAAGAGGGACGGCTTTTTCTCTACTGTGAGTATTTACAGCCGGGGATGCATCATCCCAGGGCTTGGGAAGGGGCAGGGGGCACGGCGGGAGGTGTCCTGGCTGGCGAGGGCTGGATATGCTCTGGGGAAGGCATGGGATGGTAGGGAGAGCTTCCCTGGGACCAGGCTCTGCCAGAACAGGAGCAGGAGTGGGGTGGCAGGGACTGTTCCCCCTGTGCTGGCTGTGACCAGGACTCGCTGGTTTTCTCAGCAGTGTGTCTGTCCTCACCAGCTAGGGCTGGTGTCACCTTCATTTCTTATCCACTGCTCCCCATCTCCGCTCATGAGGCACTTGTGGGCAGAGCAGGGGTCGTGCCAAGGGTGGGAGCACTGCTCAGGGAGGGGAGGAGAAGCTCCACTCCCTGCAGGCCTGTCCTGCACCTGGGTTAGTGCTGTGGGAAGCAAAGGAAGGTAAACAGTCCTTCCCTAGACATCAGTTGTCATGCAGGTAACAGTTTTTCCCTCGGGAAGGAAGGTCACAGAGGTAACCAGGGAAGGGAGGAGACCTGAGTGAAACGTGGGAGGATCAGGGCTGAAACCAGCCCCATGAGCAGTGTGGGAACAGGAGAGGAACTTGCTGGAAAGGCACTGTACAGAAGGAGTCTGACACAAACCATCCACGTTCTTTTTCCTTCAGAGTGCAGACATGGACAGGGGACTTGTCCCCGCCGTCTGCTTCCATGGGTAGAGCCCACAGTCCGGCTGCGAGATGAAGGATTGAGCCCTCGCTGGCGCTTCCCCGCCGCACCAGAGCCCTGCACCCGCCGGAGGGGGCCCAGCCCCGAGCACGGAGGGAGCCCAGCCCGGAGCACGGAGCGGGCCCAGCCCGGAACACGGAGCGGGCCCAGCCCGGAGCACGGAGGGAGCCCAGCCCGGAGCACGGAGCGGGCCCAGCCCGGAACACGGAGCGGGCCCAGCCCGGAGCACGGAGGGAGCCCAGCCCGGAGCACGGAGCGGGCCCAGCCCGGAACACGGAGCGGGCCCAGCCCCGGCTCTGCTCGGAGGGGAAGCAGCAGGGAGGCAGCGGCAGCTCAGCGAGAGCTGGCACCAACATTTTCTGCTTTCCAGCTGGGGTGGGACACTCCTGCTGGCAAAGAAGAGCTCTGCTGTCCCTCTTCTCACAGTTTCATGGTTGGGAGGTACCAAATAACTCCCGTAAAACGCTGTCCCAGGTACGCTCTGCTTCACGCTGCCGATGGGACAGGAATTTTGGTATTTCTGCAACAACTTTACTGTCTGTCTTGTCCAAAACAACAAAATTAACAAAGCCATGTCTACCTTGGAGAAAGTTTTTTTTTTTGGAAACGCCTGGTGGAGGTGTGGGAAGGGAGTGAGCTTTTCCAGCCAGTTTTAGGGAGCCCCAATGCAAAGTCTCATTCTCTGAACCCCCTGACCCTCATTTCAAGTTCAGTCGCTCTTAAATGGCCCACGAGTCTCACAGCATCCAAGGAGAAAAGGCATCACCTACCATGGGAAGCCAGGCCAGGGAATTTGGGCTTAGGAATGTCAGTAAAATACCCACCAGCATCTGTTCAATTGCTGTGAAGTCGCTGCAGCCAAACTGCTCAGAGAAACACAAAATTTTTAAACCTTCATAAGGTCTTTCAGTAACTGGACAGAATTCCAGAAATAAGTATCCCTTCCTCACACCACAGTTTTTCTGTTGGCAAAGAAACATGCCCAACTGGGGAAAAAAGGCACTCTGTTTTATTGACTAAAACTGCCATCAGCCTGATGTCAGGGAGGGAAAGTCTCCACTGCTGAGCCCAAAGCACAGGTGGAAAGCAGACTCAGAGCTGACTGAAATGGGGCTGATTTATCCTGGTTTTTGCTCTGCCTTCCCAATTTCAGAGCTGCAGGTGCTTCTCCATCTGCTCCTTCAACTTGTACTTCTGAATCTGGAATAGAGGGCAGAGAGGAGAGAGGGAGACTCAGGAGCTGGGACAGAATTCCGGGGTTCCTGCCCTGCCCCAGCTCCCTCTTACCTTTCCTGAGACAGTGAGTGGGTACTGGCTCACAAACACAATGTAACGTGGGATCTTGAAATGGGAGATCTGGAAAGAGAAAAACTAGGGCTACACAGCCTGACAGGAGCAGCCTGGCACTGTCAGTGCTCTAAATCCACGGGCTTTCATCCACCAGTCCCCAGCAGCCACTGGGTGTCCTGGTCTGGAAGGAACCTGAGGAGTGGGAACCCACCTTCCCTTTGCAGAAAGCTTTAATCTCTTCCTCTGTGCACTCCTGTCCAGCCTGCAGTCGGATGCAGGCACAGATCTCTTCTCCCATCCTCGAATCCTTCACACCAACCACCTGGTTGGGACACATGGAGAGTGTGACCCTTGGGGATGTCCCTGGCCTTCCACAGGGTCTCTGTGCTGGCCCTGACCCCATACCACAGGGTGCTGGAGCATTGTGGATGCAACATGGACCTGTCATCCCTCTGCTTCCAGAAAAATGGGGCAAGAGGTTTCACAGACAACAAGGAAACTTGGTAGGCTGCCATGAGTGCTTTGGGATCTCCAGATGGAATGGCAGGGGAGGGATGAGGTTGAATTAAAGGATTATTTGAAACCCTTATAATCACAGATCTTAGTGGGCCACCTGCCTGTGACACCAGGAAATGGGCTTCCCAAGCCTGAGCTCTCTCCAAAGTTTGCTCCCACTATTCCACAAGAATCCAACTGTCATTCCCTGCCTTGAACCAGTATCTCAAACTGCTAGAGACGTGTTGATCCTTCTGAGTCCAGAGCAGTCCCTAGAAACCACATAAACAGGGCTGGTTTGCAACCCATCTGCACTGGGACTGCTCCAAAGAGAGATGCTTGCCTGGCACAGGCAGAACTCTGACTAAATAACCAGTTTATTTATGGGGAAACTTGTCTGGCACAAAACCTGGAGGAGAACAATCCCAGCAGACAGGGAGCAGCTGCTCAGTCCTGGAAATCTTTGCTGTCTCTGGAAGGAGTGAAACTAAGTCTCACTCCTCGTCTCCAGGGACTTGTTGGAAGAGTCTTCCTGGATGTGAGTTGAGCAATTATCAGTAACACTGTCCTTCCAGACTGCTTTCTGAGTAAGAATTTCAGAGGGAGCTATGAAAGTGGACAGGCAGTTTAAAACTGAAGAATCACAGGCACTTTGCAGCCGTGCAGCTGGAACACAAGGGGACTGCCACAATCCATGTGCCCCATGCTAGGAGCTCTGCCTGCCCCTTCCATACCTTGAGCCTCTCCCTCCTCCTTGCTAACCAGTATTACATGGAATTTGATGCTGAAAACAGGGAAAGACAACCAAGTTGCAAGCAGCAATCCCAGAAGCTTTATGTACAGGATTCCCAAAACCAGCTGCTCACCCACCCCACATCCCCCTGCTCACCTGGACCTCCTCAACCTTGGGATGGGTGTAGAGGAACTGCTCAAGTTCTGCTGGATAGATGTTCTCTCCTCCCCGGATAATCATGTCCTTGCAACGCCCTATAATTCTGCAGTAGCCATGCTCATTCAGGCTCCCGAGGTCCCTGCAATAACAACACCCTTCTAGTCCTGTCCCAGCTGGGTGGAAGAATGGCTGATGCTCCCCCCAGCCAGGGAGAAATCAGAGGATAATGGCTGAGATGCCACCTGAGCACATGGAAGAGATCAAAGAGCTCCTGGTACAGAAATTGGCAGCACCCACACAAACACCAGCGTTTGGGGGGAAGGCAACCCCTGCCCCTGCCCTGTACCCCCCCAATCCCTCCATCCACAAGTGAACAGTGACAATCCCCCTCTCCAGGGACACTCAGCACCAAGGGCTCCATGCTAAAAGCAGTTCTGAAGTGTCACAGACAGATCAGAGGGATAAACTGGGACAGTTTTCTCCACTTTGGGAATCCCAGCCAAGCACTCCTATAAACACCCATGCATCCCCATCCAGAGTCACCCTGTGGGACCGTCTGGGAGATGTGGTGCTGTTCTCAGACTCACCCTGTCTTGTACCACCTCTCAGCAGTGATCACTTCACTTGTCTTGGCAGGGTCATTCCAGTAGCCCAGCATGACGCAGTAGCCACGGATCTGAAGCTCCCCAGGAGTGTTGAGAGGCACAGATTGCCCTGTTTCTGGATCCCTAATTTTTGCCTGGAGGAGAAGAAAGGCTTAGTTAGACAGGGAGGGTGGAGTGAGGTCTGCTGGTGGCAGAGCACCTGGTGGGAAAGGTCATGGTCACCTCTGTGTGGGGAAAGATGCATCCCACTGTCTCAGTTTTCTGGGTGATGCTGTCATTGGGGAACCCCATGAAGGTGACAGGGCTGTTTTCCGTGGTCCCATAGGCAACCTGCAAACACAGAAGAGGAAAGGTGTCTCAAGGGGAAAGGGGACCACACAGTTTGAGGCACAGGAAAGACAAAGCTGGTCGTGACCACAGAGGAGAGTGGGGTGTGAGGAGGATGTTCTCCCAAGGCACTCAGGTGACAACAAGCCCTGTTCTGCTGGCTGTGGGTGAGGCCCTCCAGACACTTCTGCCAGAGAGTCTTGGAGAAACAGGAGCTAAAGCATCACTGCACCTGCCTGCCATGGCCTTCTCCACCTCCCTCACAGTGCTCCAGACCCCATCACCCACAACACTTGGGGTGCCATGTACTTTTGACATCCTAACTGCTATTCTTGGAGGACTCCAGGGTTCACCATCCTCTTTTTCAACCCTTGCTTCTCCAAGCCCTGTCCTATTGACTCCACACCATCTCTTCCAGACACTGACTTTGCCTTGGTGCCCTTGTAGCCAAGGTGCTGAGTTCACCTTGCATCTCCAGCTCAGGGAACACAGGACATCACTCTGGAAAAACCCTGGAACCAGCAGCAGACTTCTGTGGGAGACACTGTGTCCTGCAGCATGGCTGCTTGCTGCAGATCCTTTTGTGCACACATCAGCCCCTGTAACCCTTGTAAGGGCATCACGAGGCTGCTCCACACTTGGCACAGCTGGCCTTACAGACCCAAAGCCTCACAGCAGGACAAAAGCTTCTTGCTGCTAAACCTCCCTCACAGCTAATCCCAACAGCAGGCTCTGAGCCACCTCAGCTTAAGGTCACTTCTCCTCAGAGGAAAATTCCAGTGCATTATGCCCAGCTCAGTGGCCAAGCTGAGGCCGCAGGAGCTGCACAGGAGGTGCCGTGGGCAGCTCTGAGCTGCACCAACAGCACCATCGCTGGGATTGCTGCTGCATCTCCAGCTCTTGGGAGCTGTGTTTCAGCAGTGGGAGCTGCTGGAGCACTGCTCTGGTGTCTCTGACCCACTCAGAGTAATGTCACCCCAGTAATGTCACCTGTGGCTGCTTTGCTGGGAGAGCACGGCTGTGGAAGGGCTGATGTGGGCAGTGTTTTCTTATTTCTCCTCCAGTTCTCCAGGCTGACACGTGAGCAGCTCTGACCCACCAAACTGCCCTGGCACCCAGATCTGGGCAGTTCCTTCAGAGTAAATGCCCAACTGTGCCTCCATGGTCATGGCTTGGGCATGGTGCTCACCCAGCTCCAGGCACTGCGTCCCAAATTCATGTGGGGCTTTGCAAAGGACTGTGATGAAGCGTGTGAACAAGGATGAAAATGTCCTGGATGAGCTGAACACAACACTGGTTTAGTGTACATCAGTGTGTAAGAACACTGGAGCACTTGGCACTTCCCACTGCATGGAGCTGCTGGAGGATCTCATGCTGGGCACAGTCTGTCACAACGGCTGATGCTCTTGTTGACTGCACCAGGGTCAGTATGAATCCAAGCTGGAGACTGCTTTTATCCAGGAATCCGGAGGAGAACTTCTCCAGGATGCTGCAGGGACCATCTGGTACAAACTGCTCTGCTTGGAGCCTGGTAGCCCCCAGGGAGCAACTGTGAATAGGCTTCTCCTCCCAGACATAAGGACAACTTCCCAGCTGGGTGCAAACCCACAGCATCTCATGCTCAGACTAGATTTCTCTCCCACCCACTAATATGAGTCCTGTGGCAGGATCAAATGACTGACCAGACCCAAATCCAAGACCTTAAACACGTATTAAAAATCCCAGTGCCTTTGTTTTTGTGTTTCACTCTGCTGGATGAATTGCAGTGTTGGTCCCAGGATCCCAGCCAAGCCCTAAGTCAATCTTTGCTGCCTCTCTGGGTCGCTCCAGCAGTTTAATTGGATGCAGGAGCAGGCAGCTCCCTGGCAGGATGATGCTGTGAGTGCCGTGGCTCACCAGGCTCCTCCAGATGCCTGGCACTGTGCCCTGTACCCCAAACAGCAGCTATTGATGCCTTGGCCAGTGACTTGTCCCCATAAACACCCTCACACCCTCAGGAATGGGCTTCCCAATTGTTCTTGAGGGCAACATGGGTCTGAACCTCCAGCGCCTCACCTGCTTCCCAGTCACTGCCTTCCCCTGCCTGCAACAGCACATCACTCTGTCACTGGATGTTGCTCCACATCTTTCCAAGATGGTTTCTCTCTCTTAGGATGGTTTTCCCCAGCTGTATTCCTGGGTTGGAGCAACCCTTGTGCCAGAACTGCTGTCCTTCCCAACCCTTATCTGACACGTGGAACAAACAATGATTCTCCATTGTCAGCAGCAGATGGAACAACACTTCCACGAAACTCCACACACCAATTTAAACTTGGAGATATCCATGAAGATTCCTAGCCTTCATGACCCAAAGGGACACTTAACATCACTCAGCCTTGTCATCTGGTGTAATTCAGTCCAGAAAACCTCACCCAATAATTTCAGCATCAGCTCCGTAATTTCCACTGGAGCTGTATCTGGTGTCAAAGCAGAGCTTTCCAGAGGCAAAGATTCCAGCTTGGACCCTTGACTTTGAGAGGAACTACAAGAATACAAAATATAATTGACTGCAAAGCCTTTTTTTACTGTAGGACCACAAGTGACCCCCCCCAACACCCAGATCAGTTCTGCCCTCAGTGATGACAAGGACAGCTCCAAAACAAACTGCTGCCTAACTTGCTCCTACCAACAAGAGATTCATTCTTTGTGAATCCCAAGCCTCTGTATAAATCAGGAATAAAAAGAACATCTTAGCAGAACTGTGTTTTTTAAAGCACATTTCCCAAACATTTCCTGCTAGCGCTGTTCAAATACTGGTCACTGTGGAACAGGCAAAACAGCCTGAAGAGGGAAGCATCTAAAACTTAAAAATAAAGTAAGAACAATCGGACTCCAGTCTCTTTAGTAAACATTTGGGAGGCAGGCTGATCTGGTCGGAACTGTGGGGACTCTGAAGACCCAGGGTTTTTCCCAACTGTGCTGCTTATTTACTGCATAACTTGGAACAGGCCACATCAGCCCTCTGCTCCTTGGTTTTCCCCTGCCTTCAACAGCAAGAAAAACACCCAGTGCCCTCCACATTCAACTGCTGCTGAAAGGCTGTAGTGAGAACGCTGGGGTTTGTACCACCAGTGCCCTAAGGGGGTTATACTGGGTGGGACTGGAGCAGAAGGTCTGGGATGAAGCTGCAGGATTGCATGAGTCCCTTGGAGGACACCCTGCCCTGGACCTGAGCACTGCTCAGGGAGGAGCTTCATGCTCATCACCACCCTCTGGTTGTGCCACGCTGGAGGATGATGATGGCAGGGCTTGAACTGCCAAACTAAAGCCTACAGAAACTGAGCTTTGCTGGAGACAATATTGGCCTTGGAAAAAAAGCAGCAAATTGACCGTGAAATAATAGGGATTTTCAGACTTCAAAGAGGGCATAATGAACAACAGAAAGCAGACTGGCAACCCAAGAGATGTGCTTAGGGACCTCTAAGAGGCCCTTTAAACCCTTCTCAGTGTAACATACTGGATGGATCTAATTATCCCTAAACCCGTGCTGAGTGTGTCTGGCTTGGATACCTCCACCAGGGTCAGCCCCAGCCCTTCCCATCACAGCCAGCTCCAAATCATTTTCAACTGAGCCACAGCCTTCCCTCACTCAGCTGCTCACTACCAACATCACCCTAAACCCTTCTGTCCCCTGGGGACATGCATCTCCTTGCTTTGGAGATATCCCGCTATCCCAAATCGTACTGGAATATTCCTGAACCTTCAGGTCAGCTTTGCTGCTGCAAAAAAACAGCTTCTGATCACATCCAGCCTGTGTCGCACCAAGATCTCATTTCCTCCCCCAGCAACAGTACCACCTTTGTGTCAAAAGCATCAGGACACAAACAAACAGGTCTTGCAGGACAAATCTCCAAAGGTGGCCACCCTGTTGACATCTCTCCCCACCAACAGAGCTGCCAGACAGTCCCAGTTTGGATGGGGCTTAAAACAGATCCCAAAAATATTAAGTGCCCAAAGCACCTTCTTTGTGCTGTGGCACGCAATGGCTTTGCCTCAGGAGGAGACCAAAAGGACAACCCAGCGTGCCCAGGCTGAGGCTGCCCTGGGAATGAATCTCCTGTTATTGCCCAGGGAGGGCAAGCTGCTCCTTGTGGTCTGGAGTTAAAGTTGCCTCTCTTCTCTTCAGGCCAAGCAGAAGCTTTGAGGCTTGGAAATGTTTCCACCTCCCTGCCAGCAGTGCAGAAGGGCTGCCAGTGGCAACCAGCGAAGACATGGGCAGTTACTGCTTTATCCACAATGTGATAAAAGGTCTTTGCTGTGCCAATAACTCCATCCTCCCTAGTGCTGATGCCAATGCATTTGGGAAAAGTGAAATCAAAAGGGAAAAGTGAGAGGAAATGTACAAAGTGTTGTGTGAAGGTAGAAAACCACTGGTTTGGGGGTATTGGGATGCTCAAAGCTATTGGAGAAGGAAACTCAGCAAAAATCTAGGGGCCACATCCCCAGGTATTCAGAGAGCTCAGGTAACATCCCTATGGATTTGGAGAGCTCAGCTCCCACCAAACACATGGCTGGAAGTCCAGAATCTTGTTGCTTCCATGAAGCACTCTAAATGTTCTCACAGCCCATTTCCACAGCTGCAGACACCACCTACTCATCAGGTCCTCCCTAAAAACAAGGTGGGATGGGGACACCAAGGACAAGCAGAGACATTGTCACCACATGGAGCCCATTTTGCATTTTGAGAACAGAGGGGACTAATGGCTGGGGAGCATTTGGGAAAGTCAGAAGTCTTGCATGGATCAGTGGTGCTCCACAAGGGAAGAAGGCTCTGCAAACCAGGACTGCCCTGGGCAGGGCAGGGAGGTGCCAGGGAACATCTGGTGCCTCGCAGACTGGACACGACAGGGCTGGGAGAGGCTGTAAGGGCTGGGTGAACTTCACAGGAGAGACCAAGAGCCTCATCCAGCAGCTGCTGGAATCAGCAGCAGGGAAGGGTGGGTGGACATCAATGGGGAGCCAAACTGGCAACACATCAATGGGAGGAGGCCGTGCTACAGTGGAAGAAAACCATCACAAGGAAGGAGGTGGACCCACCATCACCTCCTCCAGCTCAACAAGCAGCCACACACTGCAGTGACGGGAACTCTTCAAGAATTCGAAATAAAAATGGCAATTCAGGTCTGAACTCAGAGCCCTGGATGCTGGGACACGTGCTGTCTGGAAGAGAGGGAAACCCAGGAAAGCCTCTGGGACTCCCCTTTGCCCACCCACCACTGCTCCTTGAACACTGCCTGGAGTGTGCTCTGCCCTTCAGACAAATCCATGGGACACTGCAGAACTGGCACCTCCTCCCACCCTGCTCCCAGCCCAGCACCCAGTGCCAGGGGCTCAGCTCCACAAGAGCTGGGGCACTCCAGGACACCCCCAGAAGCTGCCTGAGCCTTCACCTTCAGCCAAAATGAGGAGGGCTGCACCCCAAGGCCAGCTACACTGGTGCCACTCAAAAAAGGTGATTGCAAGTCTACAGTGTCACAGGAGACCGGATCTGGAGCCCCTAAAAGCTACAGAATCAGGCTTAAAAGAGCAATGGACTATTTTAACTATGGAGCTGTCTTGATATGGCAGAACTGTTCATACTTATAAAAATAAAGATTAAACATGGAAAAGATGATCTCCAATATTATACCAAACCAGTTCAGACCTGAAACATAAAAAGAAGCCCCCCAAATCTGTATTTATACTGCTTCAAAAACTGTATTTCAATATTTCAGTTCCACAACGCTTCCGAGAAGGAGAGGAGGGGAGTCCAGCATCTGCAAATCACCAGGAATGTTTGCAGAACTGTTAATCAATTAAGAAAGAGAGGCTGGCAGGATAATCCTGCCTCTTCTGCAATGCCCTTGTAGTGCTGGTCCCAGGGGATATGTGAGGCAGGAGCTGGCCAGGACCCAGCTCCCCGTGCCCGCGGCACAGGGACACCGACACTGCTCCATTGTCACCTGCAGCCTGCAAACCACCCACCAGTGGGACCCAGGCAGGCTTTTGAGGATGGCTGGACACTTCCTGGCCAGTTGAGGGCTGCAAAACCTGTCTGGGAACAGCAGAGCCGTCCAGCAAGCAGCTCAAATCACAAACAGCCAGGGGAGAGGTGCCGGCTGCGGCAGATGCCAAACAGCTCCCACCACAGGAATGCGCTCGCCGGGGCATGGAAATCAAAAAATACTAAGGGAAAGAACTTCCTTTTATTCACCATTTGTGTCTGGAGAAATGGAGCTGAGGAGCAGACACCTTTTCCCTCTTGCCACTCCAATAATAACCTGGCATCCACCTAAACTCTCCTTCAGGCTCAGGAGTGGCAGGGGACAGCCGCCCACCTCGCACCAGCACCCTGGCAGCTCGGTCCCAGCATTTTCACAAGGAAGCTGCAGCTCTCACTGGTGTCCACAGCACACACATCCCTACAGGGAGAGAGTGTCTCTGTCCCCCCAGATCTGCAGTCTCAGCCAGCAAACAGATAAAGGGTGGAAGAAAGGGGATTTTATGTTGAGAGGAAGAAAAAGAAGGAGGTTTGAGGTTTCAACAGTTTAACCTTTGAAAAGGGTCTTGTTCCAGAAATACACATGGGTAGGAAGTATTTATGGATGGGGTTTGCAAGGCCCTCACCAGGTTTTTGCTCCAACCTGACCCACACTGGCCAAAATCTCTGTAGAAGCAGTAAGCTGTTAGATGATTTTTAAAAAAAAATTTTTAAGGGGATGGGAAATCCAAGTACCAGACTCTCAGGGAAGGAGCACAGATTCAGTCCCCAGATTCAGTACCCAGCAGAAACAGGCAGGGTTTTAAATATCACCCACCAGCTGCTCTTGCACAATAATAAGAGCAGAATAACATAACTTCAGGAATTGTTCACCAAATGATTAAGTGACAATTAAAGTAGATGAACCTGCTCAAAGAGAAAAAATAAAATCAAATTAGTAGATGGAAGATGATGCTTTAAAGGTGATTTTTTTTTCTCTTCCAATTGTTCACCCATCTCCCTGCTTGAGCTTTATGAGCAGTGCACACTCAGGGGCACTCTCAGAACCAAAATACAGCAACTGAAGAAGCAAAGGAAAACATGGAAGGTTTTGCCTATCTCCTATTTCTCTGTCTCAAAGGTCCTTACCAAGGCACTCAAAGAGCTTCTCCAGAGAGAAAAGCAGGTGCATGTCTATTGTGGTGCCTACTGAACCAAGCATATGCCAAAATACCATCACTGATCAAAGAGTTTTAAATCCTACAGTAACCATGAGGTCCCTCCAGCAGGAGCCTGGAGCTCTCAAGGTCAGAGCATCTCCCCAGAGGTGAGAAGCTCTGGGTGCTGAGGTGAGCTGCTCCATGTCAGGGCATCACACCTCAGGGCTGACAAACACTGAAAGCCTGACATGGCCTGGTTTGCACCAAGGTCCCACATTACATCATCGTTCTGCCACAGGCTCACCAGAACCACATTCCCACCCCAGAAGCCTATTTTCTGCCCCAAATTAGTCCTGCAGAGCAAACAGTGCTCAGACTGACAGCTGCTGACCAGAGCAGGGCTGCCAGGCCGTTTGCATAACACGGTCCGGAGCGCGCTCGGCAGCGCCAGCTGATTCCTTGCTGCAACAATGGAAAAACCCAGAAAACCTCGGTGAATAAGTGAGTCTGTGTCCTAAGTCAGCCCTTGGATTTCCTCCCTTTCTTGAGCCCGTCTCGCCTCTGCACAGGCTCCGCTGGGGCTCTGCAGCCAGCCTCAGGAACAGAAATCTCAACAAGCTCACAGTTATGCGCTCGGCTCTCAGCTGTTTGCTGCAGCCAGCAACTGGCTGGAACTCAGTTCAAAATGTTCCAGTTCCAAACCCCACCCCACAACCCCTGGATCTCTCTCTTCACACTCACAGACGTTGGGGCTTTTAACAGCTTTGCTTTAGCCTTCTTTTTTGGGAGAGCAGGCGACATCCCTCGTCGTACCCTAACACAGGAGCCAAGGCAGATGTCACGCCCAGCTCCAGCAGTGATTCTTTTGCTTTGCTACCTCTCCATCCCTTTACCAATGCCAATGCTTTTCCCTTTCCACAGCTCTGCCTCGACAGTCACAGGCACTGCCATCTACCTCTACACCACTGCCTGGCATTTCATATCCACCAGCCTATGTCCCATCACTTCCCTGCAGGCTCTGATGCTGCACCATCTCTTGTTGGAAGGCACCAGGTGTCCTGACCATGACCATATTAATGTCAACTGTTCATAAGAAAGGACACAGGAGAAATTAAGACTATCTTTGTACTCCCTTTCTTGGCCAGCTCTTCAATGCAGCCTAGATATGGAAGTGTTCAACCAAAATTTTGCATTGCAAGAGCAACTGCAGTGCTGCTGGCCTTTGGCACGACTCTGTAGCACTCCCACCTTCTCCAATCCCTGTTTAGGCAAACTCCTCTTAAATCAGTGAAAAAAGGCACCCCATCCCCCACCAGGAACCTTCCCCTGTCAGAACCAGACCAGGTGCTTCTCCCCAAACCAGCTGAGGCCAAACAGAACCCCAGAGCCCGCTGGAAGCTCCAGCAGGAGGTGGCTGTGGAGCTCAGCAGTGCTCCCTGCTATGCTGTTCAACCAAAACAGGCTGTTTTCCCCCTGCAGATGAATGGGGGCCCTGCTCAGCAGGGACCAGGGGGGTTCTCCCCAGAGCAGGTCTGCATTGGTTCTTCCTGAGTATTTGCCTCTCATTTGCCTCCAGAGATGAAAACTGCCTCTGCACAAGGCTCAGCAGCAGGGCCAGGCAGGGCCGTGGACACTCCTCTGCCTGGTGCCAAGGGGTTAAGCTCACAGTAAGTTCCCAAAGCCAGTTGTTTCCAACTGGCTGCTGCCTGTGGTTTGTGGGAAGGGATTTTGCTTTTTAATAACATTATAAATAGGGCTGTGTTCAGTATGCTGCAAACTCAGTTACTCTCTCTCTCTCACTCTCTCTCCCACCCATCACTCTCCTCCTCCTGCTTCTCTTCCCACCACACTTAATTCCAGATCTGACCATGAATGGGTCAGGCTTCCTCCTCGGTGTCCTCAGCCTGCTGGCATGTCTTGTCTCCAGCATGCAGGCATGTCCCCCCAGCTGCCACTGCCACGGCGGAGACCTGCAGCACGTCATCTGTGACAACGCGGGGCTGAAGAAGATCCCCAAAGTTCCTGAGCAGACACGGCTTCTCAACCTGCAGAAGAACAACTTCCCCATCCTGCCCACCAACGGCTTCCGTGACATGAAAAAGCTGGTGTCCCTGCACCTCCAGAGCTCCAGGATCAAGGAGATCTCCACCGGAGCCTTCCGGGGGCTCAAGAGCCTGGTCTACCTCTATCTCACCGACAACCAGATCAGTGTCATAAAGCCAGGGGCCTTTGATGATCTCTCTGATCTCACCTACCTGTACCTGGACAAGAACAAGATCCCAGACCTATCCAAAGGGCTCCTCTCCCCTCTTGTCAACCTCTTCATCCTGCACTTGGGCAGCAATAAAATCCGAGAGCTGAAACCAGGGGTCTTTAATGGGGCTAAAGATCTGCGCTGGCTCTTTCTCTCTGACAATTCCCTCACCAACCTCCTACCTGGGACCATGGAGGATGTAGAAAACCTTGCTGTCCTCCACCTGGACAAGAACCAGCTGAGCAGCTACCCTGTGAATGCAATGAGTAAGCTGAGAGTGCTGGAGGAACTGAAACTTTCTCATAACCCAATTGAGGTCATCCCTGACAATGCCTTCCAGTCCTTCGGGCGATACCTGCAGACACTCCACCTGGACAACATGAAACTGAAGAAGGTGAGTCCTTTCTCCTTCCACTTGCTCCAGATCAGAAACATGGGGCTTGGTTTCCTTCCCCTCTACAAAGCCCTTGGTTTGCTGTCCCTCCCTTGCAGAGGAGAGGGGAGATGCAGGTCTGCAGGCTCTGCAGGCAGAAAGGCACTGACAACACCCTGGCCTGGCTCAAGCGAGGGATGACAGAGAGCACCCCACCCCTCTGTTGAGTTATTTATGCAAAACTAAATTATCTGGAACTGATTAAGCCCTCTGGATGGATGCAAGGCAGTGCATTCCCTCCCATGCTGGAGGTGACTCTGGACACTGAGAAAAGTATCTGGGATGCTCCACGACAATTAGGAACCTTCCATACTCCCAGAAACAAGGTGAGGGATGAGAGGTGAGCATGTCCCTCGTAGTGGAGGGCACTTCCACCTTGCAGAGCTGAACTGCTCTGCCTCCTTTGCTCAGCCCAGGTACCTGCTGTAGGTCGGGAGAGGGAGACTCCTTGGAGGGGCTGTGAATGGTCCTGGTTTCTTGCCCCTGCCTTGCAGACAGGTAGGGGTACAGATCTTCACCTCAGGGGTACCCCACAGGGGTACAGATCTTCACCTCCCCGCTGCCTCCCAACCTGACACGTTACAAAGAAGGGTTTGTTTATTGATGCTGTCTCAAAAGGAACTCTCGCAGCATCTTACAAAGGAGCCCTGTTCCCACTGGAGGGGAGGAAGGACATTCAGGTATCCTGAAGGGCAAAACAACCCCCTCCTTTTTCTGTGAGAAAGCAGGAGCATCACACTCAGGAAATCACTTGTGTTAGGACCTTTGAAAAGCCAGGCAGTGCTGCAGAACCCAGCACAGCATCCTGATGCAGCCTGGTGTCCTGGGTGAATCCCCCATGGCTGGAAAGGGAGGGTGCTGCAGGCAGGACAGAACAGTTCTCCCTGGGATGATGCTTTGCCAGGAAACCCAGGTGAGGCAGGCTGGGCAAAGCAACACCCACCACATGCAGGAAGATGTGATGAAAAAGAGAATTTCTTCACAACTCAGACAGAGTCACAGGGACAAGCAGATCACATGGAAGCTACAAGATATGCATTAAACCATAGTTTTCAAAGGGATATAACATCCCAAAAAGCTCAAAAACTGGAATTACAGCTCATCCGAGTGCAGAACAACACTAACTAAACCAGTTCAGTAATATTTCAGTATTTAGGCCCTTGTCCACTCTGAGCATTAACCTCTCCAGTATGGGACTGAGCAAACTTAACACTTAAAAATGATCTATTGACCTTACCAGGTAAGACCTTAGACATGCTATGACAGCATTTCTGTAGACTCAGTTCTAAGGCAGTTCCAGTCAAATATTGCAGCACAAGGTTGTACCAGCTAGAGGTATCAGAGCCCCAAGTTCCATGTTGAAGAAATTAGACTCTGGAATGTTCCAGGGAAACAAACCTCCTTCGTTTGGCCAAGAAGCAATTGTTAACAATTCTAGCCAGCAAAAAGGACTTTTTTTTTTTCAGTGACCACCTGTGGACAGGAACTTAAAAGGCTCTTGTGCAGCCAGTGCCTCTTTTCCTCCCCAGCAGCCCAACAGGACATCAGTTTATGGGATCAGCACTAACAGGGGTGGCTTCTGCAGCTTTAGGGCTTGCAAATACAAAGCTTCCAGCTCAGCATTTTCCCTTCAAATCCTCAAAGGCCTCATACCCAAACAGCCCACGTGTGAACTTTGCACTGCTAAGGGACATCTAATCACAGAGGCCAGATGATCCATGAAATCACCACCAAATGCTCCAAGTGCTGCAGGCATCTTGACTGCAGCCCTTTCTCCTTCACAAACATGCTGTCCTGAGCTCTTCCCTGCCCAGCTGCAAGATTTTTGAGCTGATCAATTGTAAACCCACACAGTTCTACCCCAGCCTAAATTACATTTGAGCAAAAGGAAGGGCAGCCCTCAGGCTTCAGCACAGAGCCCCCATTCCCCCCCAGCATCACAGACACACACCAGACCCCACAGGGCTGTGTTGCACAGACCAGGACCCTCCTTGTACCTCAACAGGAGACAGGTACCCCTGTATTCAGTGTAAAATAACAGCTGTAATCCCCCACCTAAATAAGGGATAAAAATCACCCTTTTCTTCCCAAAGACACGATCTGGCAGGCAGCTCGGCAGCTGTTAGCAGCAGATGTGAACTCTTCTCATGGGGCTGGGAGAGGAATGAGCAGCTGAGACAGTAACACCACTGTCCAACCCTCCCACCCCTCTGCACGGCGTGCCAGCATCCCTCAGAGCAGCTCCACCAGCAGCACAGTCCAGTCTCCTGAGGTCAGCTTAGTTTTGGAAGGAGAAAGCCAGCAACACTGACTGTCCAACAGCTACAGGGATCTGGGAGTCTCCTAGCTAAGCTCTAATCCCATCCAGCAATGCTTAATTTGGAAGATGACAAAAGTTCACAGCTTAAAATAGTGCAATTCCTCTGTCAGGCTTTTCAGCTTAGAGAGCATGAACACACCCTGATGGTCCATGAGAAGTGCAAGGTTCTTTTCAGAAATGGGAGCACAGGTCCTGGGGCTGGGAGGCTTTGGGAAGACCTAGTGAGTGTCCTCTCCAACCTTTGGAGAAAGCTTTCCCCCCACTTTGAGAGGGGGAAGAAACAGTTTGTCATAGCAGAAACACTTTGTGCTTTGTCAGGGAGTCCCTCTCCAATCCATCACTGCCATGGAAGTTCCTCTTGAGGGGTTTGCTTTCAACAGCTTTCCAACTTGAGTAACCATGGGCTGAAAAACATCAGGGATGAGGCCTCAGGGAAGAGAGGAAAGGGCTGCAGACTCAGGTCTACAGCCTCTCTTGCTTTTTGGCAGCTTTCTCAAGGGAGGCTCTACCTTAAAGCCTCCCTGTCAACCAAGAAAACACAAATTTTACAGCATCCCTTACAAAAAAACCCCACTGGAAGTGATAAAAAAAACCAGAGGAGGCTGAGGTGCTGGAAACCTGCCTGTATTTCTACATTGCTCAGATGCCAAGTGTAACTTTCCACTCAGAGCCCCCAGGCAGTGCCAAAGTCTACAGCCCCTTCAGAGACCACAAATACTCCTCCTTCAGTCACTCCAGGATAGGCAAGGGAACAGGCCTTGGGAGGATTTCCAGCCTTAGAAAGGAATATACCAGAAAATATCTTCATTTAGAATGGAGAAGTATGGCTCAAAAATAAAAAGGGTTCCCAGATTTCAATTTATTTAGGGATGTGGCTGCAAAGACAATCCCACATGGATTTGGGAAGTAGCTCTCCTTGAAGGAGACTCCATCACCCATGAGCCCACCAGCCTGCTGCCTCTCAAGTGTACAGAGCTTCCAGCCAGCTCCCTGTTCACAGCTTCGTATCTTGCTGTCTCCATGCTTGATAGAATGACAGAATAGCCTGGGCTGGAAGGGGCATTAAAGATCATCCCTTTCCAAAACCCTCTGACATGGGCAAGGACACGAGGTTGCTCCTAGCCCTGTCCGACCTGGCCTTGAACACTTCCAAGGATGGCACATTCACAACTTCTCTGGGCAACATATCCCAGTGCCTTGTTCTTATGACACTCCCAGTCTGGAACAGAGGCCCTCAGGTTTGGAGTCCCCATTCCCCAACTCCACCAGAAACCTTTCTGCTTCAGTTTGCAGACAACGCGTTTGCTGGCGTGACCGTGCTGAAAACTGCCCACCTGGAGAACAACCGGCTCACCCAGCTGCCCCGAAACTTCCCTTTGGACAAACTGGAGACGCTGATGATCTCCCGAAACCCCTGGCACTGCAACTGCCAGCTGGCACCTCTGCGCAAGTACGGCACCGTCACACCCCGGGCTCTCCTTGGGCCCCCCGAGCTGTGCCAGGACACTCAGCAGCTCTGTCCCCACCCTGCCCTCTGATGTCCACGGTTTGCCCCTTTTCCAAGCTGCTCTCTTCCCTCCTCCCTGTGTCACAGGTGGCTGAAAGGCAACCGCACCCGTGCTGAGGATACCTGCTCCACACCAGCCCAGTACCGGGGACAGCCCATCAGGGACACCCCGGCCCTCCGCTCCTGCAAGCTGCCCACCAAGAGGTCCAGGAAGGGCAGCCGCCATTAAACACGTAAGATGGTTCTCTTTTAGTCTCACCAGAAGCCCCAGAACCTTTTGTGGCCTCTTAAATTCCACCAGGGTTTGGTTTACAGCGGCTCAGCCATCCGCCCACAGATGTCTCTGCTCTGAGCTGCTCCATCTCCTGGCTCTGTGAGCTCCCAGAGCACAGAACCTGCCTGTCAGGGATGGAGTCAACTCTGTGAAACAAACACAGGGCTAAAGACAGGCCTGGGGCAGAAAGTAAGGGCAAAACATGTAAATAAATATGAAATAGTGAAGTAAAGATCCTGAAAATACACACAGAATAACTTTGAAATCTTCAGAGCTTCTATTGCAACGTGGGAAAAATTTCATCTCTTTTTGCAGCAATCATTGTACATTAGGAAAAAAGCCAAAAGCCCTGCACTGTAACAGGGTTTAAGCCTCAATCATGCTTCAGGCACTATGGTGACATGCACCCTGTCCCAACATCAAAGCCCCATATCAAGTCAAGATGTAACTGTTATGCAAAAGGGATAAACACTGCATATCCAAACAAGGGTGGATTTAGCTGACTCCTACCCTGAGCTGGGACCACACAAGATTTACTTTTCTAACCAACTGGAGATGCTCAGCCCTTTGCCCTGTAAAGGTCTCCAGGTCTGGTGTGAAGTCCAGGGCAGAGCATTGCTGGGAAGTCTTGTCCCAGACTGCCCAGACCATAGGAAAGCAGATATCTTCCATAAGGAGCAGCTTTTGATCCACCACTTCCCCTTCTGCAACTACAATTCCCTCCAAGACAGTCAGGTATTTAAAAACAACGGCTGTTGCCTTCAAAGGAGTATCCCAGAGGAGGGAGGTTCAGCAGAGCAAATATTCTTTGGGTAAGGTATCCTGGGCCAGGATGTGATTCAGAGACCAGGCTGCCTTCCCTCCAGTCAGCTTTTGCTGACAGCTACCAAGGCAAACACCAACTGTGAAAACTGATCACACAAACACCTTCCACAGCTGGAAACTACCAGGGGTATTAATATCAGCCTGCAGAGGAGCAAAAATGTCATAACAGTCATCACTCCACCCCAAACATTTTACTTTTTCCCATCCCAGAAATAGGTCTGGAGTTTGTACAGATTCCAGAGGACTTTGAATGAGCCTGCAAGTTTGTAAGCTCCTGGGAAAGGGTCCTTTGCTCATTTGTTAATGAAAGTCCAGTGATCCTGCACTGCATTCATTGTATGAACAGAGGTGGTCATTGTGCCATGTTATGGCCATTTGATCCCCACTTCAGTAAGGATATGCACGACAGGATGGAGAAAGGAAATTTATGACCAAAATACCAGGGATTATTCCAGCTGCTCTGTGCCTTTCTCAAGTGGTTATTTCTCTTGTAGTGCCAGAGAGTTTTATGGATTAGAGATGGAAATACCAGTCATTCCATACAGAGCAGGAAAAGTTCTGCTCTAAGCACGAAAAAATTTCAGTTTTCTAAACCACAGTACTTAAACATAGTTTATTTACAGGTCTGACCCTTCTTAATCTTCTTTCCCTGCCTGAACTCAATCCTAGTTCACTCCTCCATGGTGAGAGTAAGAAAACCATGACAATAATACTTGGGGTTTTTTCTGTAGCACTTTATATCCAGCTCCCTCAAACAGGTCCACAAGTGGTTATGAAATAGGAAACTATTCATTCCAGTCTTGAAGAAGACAAAGCTCAGTGCCTTCAGGTGTCAGTGCCAAAATGCAGGTACACAAACCCACTCCAGTGTGGTGAGCACAAATTTTATGAAAGTACCTCTGACTTCATCATGCACCTCTTGAGAGGCAGGCAGCTATCAGATACAGGGGTCTGTGTTTCAGGGATGAGGATTGACTTGGCTACATTTAAGATGAAAAGCTGCTTGGTAGTTTCTAAAACTACACTTGCTCTGGATTTTCAGAACCAAGGCATCAAAATACTCCACTACTCTTGAAAGTTTCATTCTGGGTTTCCTTTCTTTGCCAAGAAAGTGTTCCCTGACCATCAGCACTTGGGGTAAGATCCTCAGGAGTCACACAGAACTGGCAGAGTAGCTCTGAGACAAGACTAACCCATTTCCTCTGCTGTGGGAAGCTGTAACAGCACCTCCAAACTCTTCACTTTCAAGTATGGGCTTCATCCACTGATTTAAAAATAGACAAATGTTACAAGTTTACTGCTCTGCTGGAAAAATCCCCTTAAAGATGTGGTCTTCTCTCTCTTTTAACACTAGCAGGCTCCAGTATGGCCCGTCCTGGTGACCGGTCACTTCAACCATCAGAAAACTACTGACTTCTGAGTCCTTCCTTGAGCTTCTCCTGCCTGTCAGGAAACACTTCTGATATATCTGAACACCTGCAGCCTCCTCCAAATCCCTGCTTCTCTGCTGATCACAAGGATGGAATCCACTTTCTCAACTTTTTCCGACATCTATGTATTTTAAAAGAGGCCTTTTAAAAAAACTAAACTATGCATGACCATACCAAGACAAGCTAAGCTAGATCCTGCTGTAAAACACAGTCATCTTTCCTGGAAGAAACATCACCCACATCCCTGATCAACCAGCTGGTCGCTGTTTCTCCCATTTCAGAGGAGAGGGAGCAAATGGGACGGTAGGAACATCCCTCCCCCAGCTGCTTGATAAGGAAAATTGGTCTCAACCCATGCAAAGAGACTCCCCTGCCTTCCCACAGAGGGGATCCCTGCAGGCCAGGGCTGAGGGGACAGGTGAAGCAGTGACCAAGTGGCCCTGAGGCAGCAATCTCACAAAATTGGCCAGAAATCCTCTAAAGGAAGCAGTACTGGGAACCTCCAGAACTGAAGCCATCTGAAGCCTGGATTCCCTCCCACTCTGTGGGGTCACCAAGATGTCCAAGAGGAGAAGGTGTGCATGGTGCAGTTGGCTCAGGCACCCCTCCTCTCCTTCCCACCCATACCCCAAAGGATCTAGCAGGATACCAGGATGACTGTGGTTTATTGTCACAGCTATTACAATGCCACGGTTGCAATTCAACTATGTTTTTTAATCCTAAAGATTTATATAAATATAAGTCTATTTATTCCTCTGTAACAGTGTAAATGACTTTTAAGAGGGTGAAAACTCCTCTGCCTCCTATATAGAAATCAAATTGTATATTTTCTTATGTACATCTTCTGTATAAAGCTCCTGCTGCAAAGATGAAATCAACAAGTCTCTGTGTGTCTGTCTGGGGGCTGGAGGGATCAGGAGTAACATGAGACCAGTGGCACAAATATAGACTTAATCCTCTTTATCCCATGGGCAGAGCAACTGTTTGGGAGGGTTTTATTATTTCTCTTGCTACAAAACACGAACATGTGACACCTCATGAGTCCTGAGCTCTCACAGTAATGCTTGAAAATATTTTTGCGAGGCCAAACTCAAGCTTACTATAAAAATAGGTAGCTGTCACCTGACAGCTCAAGCAGCAGCACCAAGGCTGTCCCTGGTGTGTCCAGCTCGGCATTAAGAGCATCATATCCAGGAAAAAAAACCTGGCTGCATTCAAGACAGCTTCAGGACAGATGCCCTGGATTCCCCTGGTCTCTGGCAGAGCACAGAGTTGTCCCTGTAAAACCCTGGTGCTGGTGCTGGTCAGGCTCTGCCAACAACAGCAGCCTAATCTGACTCCCAGACCCACATGTTTATCCACCACCACTGGCTGCTTCCTCAACCTTAGGAAGCAGCATGGTACCAAATTAATTTCCTTTAGGGTAAAACAAAATAGTCCTTTTCTGGCTCAGCCATTTGCATGCAGATGGCAGGACACATCACCTAAAGGGCCACTGACCCCTTGCTGGTGGCCTGTCCCCCACATGCAGCACATGCTGGTGGCTCCTGCACAGGCCCAGGGTGGTGGGACATGCAGTGGAGCAGCAGGACACGTGGCCCAGCACATGCTGCCCTTCTGGCAATGCAGCACTTGGTGCTGCACATGAGAGTGGCACCATTCCCATGACCTCATTCAGACATGATAAAAACCACACGATGATGGTTTTACATCCACAGGAAATCCAGGATGGGGAAAGAAACTCGACAGCTCCACAGCGAGAGGAACACAAGCACTCATCCACACCAATATGAACCAGCACTGCCTCTGCCATCATAATCCTGGCAGTGTGTACAACTGAATGTCAGTAAAAGTTTTGAAATGAGCAGCAGAATATCTATTAATGACATTAAATGGGATGCCCTGTCTTCTTCTGAAGTTTCCTCCCCAGACACCTCAGCAGCAGCCAGGCAGAACCCCCACTTCTGTCCCCCAGGTCCTCTGAGCCTTCCCTCTTCAGCCTGATCCCAGCAGCTCCAGGACCCCCAGGTAACACTGTGGTCCAGAGATACTCAAACTCGGTGTCTCACCATGACAAACACCCCTTGCAGCTCTGGTCACAGCAACCACAACTCACCACAAGCTCTGGCATGTGCATCTTGGTGATAATTGTCCTCATGATCTCAGGGGGAACAGGAGAACCTGCAATAATTCCTGCAAAAAAGAGGAAAATACCTTGGAAACCAGCTATTTATTCCCAGAAGCAGTCTCTCAAATGGCTCTGCACTCACAGATTTAATGCTGACAAGACCTGTGGGATACACTGATCCTGAAAGATTCACTGATTACTTCTTAAATCTTTTTATATAGCTCCTAGTTGTTCTAGAAGCAAAGGTTGCAGCAAGGCCTGTTTGCCCTTCTCAGCAGGAGAAAAACTTCTTTAACACCAACCTAGTCCAACCTACGGTTCTCCAAAAACTGAAAGATTCAGAGCAGAAAGAGGCACAGTTTTATAGTGGGACAAACACTCTCATTGATCATCACCATAAAACCAAAACCTTTCCTCTTGCCTCGCACAGAGCAGCCCTTTTGGGACAGGGTAGATCCCACTGCCACCTATTCCAGCCTAGGATGACAGAGCACAAGAGTGGGGTAATACATGGCCTTTGGTGGAGAACAGGATGAGACAGGATCATCTGGCACATAGCAGAGATCATTAGGTAACCTGCTAAAATATTTCCTTATGCTCCAGCACCACCCTCTCCCTGTACTATTATTGCCTCCAAAGCACTGGTGGTCTGCCCAGCTATTTCCAAGGTGGGCTGTGGCAAGAGAGGAAGCTCCAGCACACGGTATCACACCCTCCAGCACGGGGATGAATGACTTCAGAAACAGGCAGGAAACTTCAGGTCTGAGAACGAAATCTGAGCTTGGCTGTGCTTTAGGGACAGCACTAGCCTGAGACGCAGAAAGCATCTGCTGCCACACGGTGGTGGTTGGAGAGACAAGGGCTGAGGAAAATCAGGCTATTCCTGACACCTCCCCTTGCAGCTAAAATAGAAAGGTCCTTCACGACACTGCCTTCATATGAAGGAGTCCTAAAATACATAACGATGGAAGGATTCCCCAAGGAAAGGAAACGTAGCATCAAATTAACAGGGGAAACACAAGGCTCATGCAACTAAATTCTTCCCACTAGAAGAGACGTTTGCTCACAAAACTAAATACAGCCTCCCAGTAGGGACCCAGGAATATCGTGGTTCTCAGGATTTCTCCATCTGAGTTCTGGGACGTACCTCCCCGGAGAGTGGACAGGTCATAGGAGTCGAAGTCCGGCTGGGAGAGCATGTCTATGAACATGGTGGGTGTGCCGAGGAGGAAGGAGCATCTTGAGGAAGGAGGGAAAAAAAGGCAAAGCTGCAGAGGTGGAAACTGGGGGCAACCCCAACTCAGCACCCATCCCATCCCATCCCATCCCGTCCCGTCCCGTCCTGTCCCATCCCATCCCATCCCATCCCATCCCATCCCATCCCATCCCGTCCCAACTGGGGCTGCAGAGCAGCAGCAGGGAGGCAGGCACAGCAGATGTGGTGCTCATCAGCCCACACAGACATACATCTGCATAAAATGTACAGACATATGTAAATGTATGATGCAGACACAGCAACAGCTCTTCTGTTTCCCAAGCTATACTTGAGGAACAACATGGAAACACAACTATCCCAGCAGCAGAGCTGGACTTGGAAAAGGAGGGCAGATGTTCAGATGTGAAAACACAGCAGCCACAGCAAACCAAGACACCACTATGCTTCCCAGCCAAAGCCCTGTGGTGACAGGAAGGCTCCCTTAATTTCAGGAGAAGGGTGACACACTCCCCAGCACAGCTGAAAAGGCAGACTTTGGTTCCTGAAGTGCCTGAGTGCAATTGAGTGCAGCAGCACTTTCGCCTCTCCCATTGTGGGAGGGAAGAGCACAAGCAAAGTCCTGGCAGGTGGGGCAAGGGAAGAAGCAGAGCCACGAGGGCAAGAACTGCTCCTTAGCAAGACAGGCTCTCACTTCTCTCGAGACACAGCCTCCAGTGCAGCCTTGCCCTCGAAGCTGGGCGATGAGAAGATGCAGGAGGTACCGTGCAGAGCCATCACCATGCAGCCTCCCACCGACGCCAGGCAGTGGTACAGAGGGGCAGGGAGCCCACAGCGACTCTCCTGGGATCAACCAGACAACAGTGAGGACAGGACACCTCCCAGAGTGTGTCCAGCCCATCTCCCTGCTGAAGAGCAAAGATCCGAGCAGAGACGTTTTCCCTGATCCACTCAGCTGGAAATCTGACATTCCGCTGTGTTCCTGTTAGGTGAAAACACGACTGGCACATGCTGCCTTTAATAAAAATCAGTTTGGCAAGTTTTTTATGTCAATATTTCATCCTGTAATTTTGCAATGTGTCTTCTTTGCTGGACTCCTTGGTCTGGTATTGCTTATACATTATATGCCAAAAGAGATGAGTGGGAGTGCTGTGAGAGGCATGAAATATGCAGGACTTGGCACATGCTATTAATTTTATTTTGTTTTTTTTAGATCACCAAAGGCTCTGAAGACTGATTGAAACAACTCATCTATTCTCTGGATCAAAGCCGAGATGTTAGAAATAAGTACTTCAGAACTTCAAAAGAAAATATTTGTCTTTAACAATTTTTAAAAGAAACCACAAATAGAGAGGTCATACCCTGATAAGAGTTATAGGACTGTAAATATGACATGAAACAAAGTCATGTAAATCAAATTAAAACCTCATTCAACAGTATTCAAAGCTAACATCCAGAGTCTTGTAATTATTTGAAATGAGTATTCACCAAAATGAAAAGTGATTAATTTCATGTTTTCCCCCACAAAAAGATAGCTTTCTTTTTGCCTAAAAAAAAAGCTTCACATGAAACTGAAATGAAACATCAATGAACTCCATTGAAATGCAAAATGTTATGCATTAATATCCCTCAATGTCATTTGCAGTAAAACATCCTGCCCTTCCACTGAGTAAACACCAGCATTCTCCACACGTGGTTTCTCTGTTGCAGCCGAGGCCTCCCCAGACCCTGTTCCCACCAAACCCACCTGGTCTGTGATGCCCAGCCTCAGACCAACCAGATTGGCATTATTCACAATGTTCCTGTGGGAGAGGGTGGCTCCTTTGGGGCTTCCTGTTGTCCCCTGGAAGACACAGGGCATGCTGCAATGACACCACCTTTGCTGAGAGTGAGCTCAGGGGAGATTCCCCAGGCAGACCCTGGGGTGATCTCACACTGTTTTCTCCTATCAGACCTAGGAAGCTGTTTTTACTTCTTTAACAGCACCTGAATCCCAAAAAATAGCTCAATTTCAGCTGAACAGAATTCACCTGGCACGCTCTTATCTCCATCAGCCCTTGACAAAAGGCTAAACAAAAAGAATGGAAGAAGGGGAAATGCCAGAACACTTTTTTCCACCCTACTGCAGAAGCTTGAAGCTTGGTCCCAGAGGGAAATAGGAAGAAAATGTGATGTGTGGCATCACACACATCTTCCCCTGTGTCCCCAGTGAGGAACCCAACCCCAGGGCACGGAGCTGGCAGGGCACCTACTGAAGTGAACTGGATGTTGATGGGCTCATTGCAGGACAGGCTCTGCTGCACAGCCCTTAGCTGCTTCACGTGGCTGCTGTCCCCAGCCTGCAGCACTTCATCCATGTGGAAGGTGCCAGGCAGCTTAGAGTCACACATGATGACAATGGATAAGTCAGGTAGCCTGGCAAAGAGAAAAACACCATCAACAATAACAGGACAAGGAGAAAAGTGCCCAGACAGGCCCACATTGGTCAGGGCAAACCTCTGGCCAGCCCAACTTGCTCTCTTCAGATGAGACCTCCTGTGGGTCCTCCTTCAGCAAAGCCTGTGTCGTGCAGCTGAGGGGACACAAGGCAGGACGTGGCTGTGAGGTCAGTCCAAAGACACCAGATGTTCCTGACTCACCTTTTGCTCTTTATTCCTCCTGGACTGGATTTTTCCAGCTCAGGACATGACTGCTTTAGAATATCATAGTACTTCTGTGTTTTAAATTGAGTGGGGAACACCAGTGCCTTGCAGCCAACCTGTGAAGGGAGACAGAAACTCGTGAAAAGTCACGTTGGGTTGATGGCAAGGACATGATAAAGAGCAGCATCCACCAACACAGGAACAGGCAGGCTCTCCATTGACTTAAGCAAATGAGCCCTTACAGCTGTGCATTCCTAAAACCCTCCAAAAGCAGCTCTGCTGTCACTGCACACCCAGAATTCCCAGCCTCAACCCAGCTGTGCAGCCAGGGCTTTGCTCCTCCCCAGTGCTGGATTCAGGATGATTTTTGCTGGTCAAGAAAGGAGAGCTGCAGCCCAAGGTTCCCTCCTTGCCCAGGACTGACACTCTACATTGTGAGCACAAGGCTAACAACTGACTTTTCAGATTATGAGTCTCAACTCTAACAAAAAGCCCAGCCCCAAAATATGAATAAATAAATACAGTTAAAACAAATTGATTTGTGTTGATCTGGAAGGAGGATTTTTTTTCAGGAAATTTGGAAAAACAAGGAATTCTAAAATCTGCCTCTAAGATCACGCCAAGATTATTTTGTGGAATTTTTTGAGGTGTTCCTTTTTCTAAGATTTTTCCACCTCTTTTTAAAGCACTAGCTATTTTGAAAATGAAAACATTTTTCATTCAACCCTTACATTTACATAATCCCAAAACAAAACACCTTAATTAATCCAAGAATTTTCACTTCTTTTTCAGCAGCGGAGATTTGCTGAATCAGACCCAGATTTGCAAACTGTTTTCATCTTCCAAAAAATGCATTTGTGTCCAATAAACTATTTACATAAATGATTTACTCAGCTGTTATCATTATTTTTCCAGAGTCTGGCAAATAAGAAGACAAAGGCTACACCAATAAATTATTTGTAAGTACCCTCTAGGCTTTGTCAGAAAGGAAAATAAACATTGGCTCTATTTTCAGGAACAGGCTGCCTGGAACCCAGGGGACTGAGGCTGTTTTGGGCCTCTGCAACTTTTTACTACTCATTCCTTCAAACTACAATTCTGGTTGAACCAGCTCTGAAAAAGAGATGCTGTGTGGGGAGAGGAGGGCTGATTGAGGGGCTGATGTTGTACAAGATAAGAGTCTCTGGTTGGGCCTCTCCCACTTGGTCTCAACCTGAATGGCAGAAGACCTGTCTTCAAAGAATGTAAAATATGAAAACTCATCATCAGTTTGCTTTTACAACCCCCTGGAAATACAGTAGGAATCCAAGGAATGGTTATTCCACGTATATTTCCATATACACCAACTGGACTGCACAGATGGACAGGATACAACAGGAAAAGCCCTAAAGTCTTCAGAAATTTTGTAATGCAAAAAAAAAAATCCCCACAAACAAATCCTTAGGGTGGTGAGGAACTCCAGAGATCTCAGTGTCAAAGGTGCCTAACACAGCTGGGAATGCTGGCAAATCTGGAAGGGCAACACAGGATCAGTTCCCAGTGGAGCTGAAGGACATTTCTGCTCTTACCCCATCAACATTCCAGATTACATCAGAGGAGAAAATCAGAGATGAAAAGGAAAACCAAAGCCTTCCCCAGTGGGGAAAAAGGGAAGAAATGAGTTGCACATTCCAGAAGGACAGAGGAGCCTAAGGACACCCACCCTGGAAGAGAAGGTGCTCCACTGCAGCACTGGGGGCAACCCCCATGCATGAGAACAGGAGTGACCAGCAGGATTGCTGAGAGGATTAAATGAAGGATGAAACAAGAATTCAAACTGCAGCTCAACAATCCCTACAGAGTTACTGATATAAAAGAAATTTGCTATAAATTATCCACTTTCTGGGTAAAACTAACTTGGATGGTGCTGGGAACATTCAGAAGTGGTTCCATCTCTTCTAATATCAGCCTTTCATTTATAGCTGAACAAACCACAGTGAAAAAATTAGCTGCTTAATCTTAATTTTTAGCCATCAAACATTTAATAACCTGAATTCCTCATTATTTGAGCAAGGGAGCCTGAACAGTTTAAATTGATCAGTGCTCTGTACATCACAAACTCAAACCCAGGCAGGTATTCAAGGGTAGATAAGGTGGCAGGATCAGACAGCAGAGAGAGATTAAACAATGGCAATACCTAGGACTTAAACCAGCTTAAATCCAAGGCCAGCCAGCCTCAGACAAATCTGGGAAGGAGAAATCAAGCTATCAAGTAGATTGGCCCTTTCTGAGGTTCAAATGAGGTCCTTTCTGAGGTTCTGCTTTCAAGGTTGAGATCTCAGATAGTGATTCTTGCCCTAAGCAGGAAGGGCAAAGAGGAGATATAAATTCCTGCATTTTTTCCCTCATTCCCTGGTAAATGATTACTGACAGGGGTAGCTGAGTTGGGGTAGTACTGGCAGCACCTGGATGTTTGCAAAGAGAGAGGGATGAGAAGGATACAGCAGTTTCCATCAGAGAGGGTGGCAGACACAGGGAACAGCAAGAAATGTGAATTGCAGCTTCATCCCCTCTACACCTCCAGCACCAGCCCTGCTCTTCCCATACAACCCAAATCTTGAGCAGCTCATCTGCACCATCCCCACCAATCCCCATCAAGAGACAGTTCATGCCATACAAACCTTCCTGAGCACAAACTCCAGCTCAGAGGCCTGGTAGGCTGGATTCACAGATACCTGAAGAGCCAGAAACAAGAATGTGATCACCTTCTTGCCTTGAACACCCTCCCCCCAGCACAGATTCCAACAGAAAAGTTCCTCCAGGGTTAAGCCACACTCAGATCCTCTCCTCCAACACAGAACTAAGAGCTCACCACCACAGAGATGCCACATTCACAGAAAATACATCTGAATTCCATGTTTGTGTGAAATAAAACAATTGGAAAAGAGATTTATGTGAGGTCACCTAATCAAAACAGAGCTTCAGGAACAGAAACCAGCCCTCCTGTCTCACAGGAGCTGATCCAGTTAATCTAGTTAATCCAATACACTAAACTAGATCAAAACTCTTGTGCAAGTCGGGTTTCTTGATGGACAACCATGATAACACCATCTTCTACCCAACTCTCCACAGAGTGAACACTGGAGTTAAGTTCACCCACAGGTTCCTACACTCTTCCATCCCTTTCCTGCAAGACACTGGAATGAACCAGAATGGAAGAAATGGAGCAGAAGGCAGGGTACAGACCTCAACACAGTGCACTGCCTAAATAATGTGTTATTTTGGTCACACTATCAAATGAAAATTGGCTTTTAGGGATATGTAGGCTGGACTAGATTTTTAAGTGAGCCTTTGTTCCATGGAGCAATACATTTCAAAGGGATCTAACCAGCCAGTAACTGGCTAGGACAGAAACATCCCACATAAAAATGGTCCTGTAGAGAAAAGCACATCTTTTAACTGCTGTTGCAAGCACTTTTTTTGCTGCTCCTCCCTCTGCAGCCTGCTTCCCTAAAGAGTGGAGGACAAAGATGCAGAGAGCTGCACAAATCAATAAAAAAGAGACAAACAAACTTTATTCTCCAGTATTTCCTGTTGCTTCTTTGTCTCTGTTTCCTTTCCCAATAGATTGCTAAAATCTAGACACAGCAAACTCCTTACCAGGATGATTCCTGCCTGGGCAGTTGCAAACTGCATGAGCACCCACTCGTATTTATTGGGTCCCCACATCCCCAGCCGGTCTCCTTTCCTCAGGCCCAGGGCCAGAAGTCCAGCTGCTGCTTGGTCCACCTGAAAAATACAACACAAGAGCCTGAGGATCACACACAGGGTGCAGTGGGGGATATTGGTCTCCAGCCACTGCTTTCTGGAGAAAAAGCATAATCTTTGTAACTGAAATGCAACAATCTGAATCTCCCCAGACGAGTCCATCAGCCCATGGCTGCAGCAGCTTCTGAGCCTGGAGCACAGACCTGCTCAGCCTGATTAAAAGCATAAAAATAACAAACCTGGAACAATAGAACAAAGCAGAAAGGAAATCAAAATAGGCAAGTATGTTGCTGCAAGTCTTGCCCAAAGACTATGTATTGCCAAAGTCCTCATCAATTCCACTTAGGACCAAGCCTTACCCATATGCTGGGCCTGTCCACACTGCTGGACCTGCCTCCCTTCTGGGTTTCATTCACTTCAGAAAGGATTTGGGTGAAGAAAATTCTATCAAGTGATTTTTGACCAGTCTTGGGTTCCTGTCCTTGTAAGTCCTGTAAGGAGTGACTGGGGAAGCTGGGGGGGCTCAGCCTGGAGAAAAGGAGGCTCAGAGGGCACCTTATCCCCCTCCACAACTCCCTGGCAGGGGAGAGTGCAGCCAGGTGGGAGTCAGGCTCTGCTCCCAGGGAACAAGGGACAGGATGAGAGGAAGTGGCCACAAACTGCACCAGGGTCAGGCTGGACATCAAGAAATTTCTTCACTGAAAAGATTATTAAATATTGGAAAGGACTTTCCAGGGGCCCAGCTGGAGTCCCTATCTCCAGAGGCATTAAAGAAACGACTGGATGTTGCCCTCAGTACTCTGACCTACTTGACAGCTTTGTGATCGGCCAAAGGTTGGACTCAGTCTTTGAAACCTTTCCCAACATTAATGATTCTGTGATTCATTAACTCAAATTCAGCCACTATATTAACAACTACTTTAATCTGCAGGATGGTGAGTGTGTTTCAGGTGCACAGATGTATGTATAAATACTCTGAGACATTCAGGAAAGGTTTTATAGTTTTGTTAAGTTCTCAAATTAATTCATAAAACCTGCCTTGTAGGAGACATGAATTTGAGGAACAATTTGATTTAGTTCTGAATTACAGCCTACTTCTTAAAATCAGGGTGAACACAGATAATCTTATTTATGTGAATGGATGTGACCAAAACCATAGTAAGCCTAAAAACCCACCAAACAAATCTTTCCTATCAAAGATCACATCATACATTTATTAGAAAGTTTCCAGGTATTCCAATTTCCAAAAACAGAGAAACATATATTTGTATATGCAGACATCCACACACATCTGTGCATATGATATTGAGCCCTAGTCCTTGACTTTGCTCCATTGCCTTCATGCTTGGATAAAAATCTTCCCCACACTCAGGAGCTCTGATAGCCTAAGTGACCAATCCAGAAGATGACGTCTAATCCAGAAGAGAAAAACACCATGACTCAGCCCATAACCCATCAGATAAGTGTGATAATTTTTAAGTATGGATGTTCATTATGGGATATTAGCATTCTGCACATGTCACTCCCTCCCTTTCATCCCAAGGCTCTGAGGAGGATGAAGGCAGCACATGCCCATTGGTGCGTGCTGGAAATACGCCGTTCCCTCTGCACCAGGATGAGGGTCCACAGGCAACTCATCTCAGTCCTGAGCTGAGCCATGGAACTGTTTGCCATTTCTCCACCACACCTGAGGTCACACCTGTCATCCACTCACCTGAGGGGAGAACAAGGCACTCACCTCCTCTTTGAACTGAGCAAATGTCTTCCGAACCCCATCCCGGCAGAAGACCAAGGCCTCGCGGTCGGGAAAGCGCTCCACAGTCTCCTCCAGGCACTGGTCCACGGTTTTGTCAAGAAGGGGGATGTCTGTGGGTCCCTGGATGTAGCTGTTGGTCACCTTGGGGGACAGAGAGGGCATCCTCGTGTGCAGGGCACTGGGAAAGAAAAGAGGCTGTTTAATATAACCTGTCAGTACAGCTCTCCCCATCTGGGGGGATTATCAGCCTGCCAATGACATTGGGAATACCTGATGCACATTCCTGCACCAGAGGGTCAAGATCAGGAAGGCTAAGAAAGTTTATGCAGTGGCTTGGGGCACATGGACAACCTTGGTACCCTCGGGGCACATCTGTGTCTGTACCAGTGGGCAGAACAGGCAGAGCCTCCATCCCTCCATGGCAAACCTGATGGAAGGAGACTGCACCAGCCCTGCAGAACTGGGATAGCCTGGTCCTGCCATCATTCACCTGCTCTGAAAACTACACAGACATGTCAGCAAGCCTGGACAGAATACGGGCTCTGTGCAGTTCACTGAGAGATGGCAACGGCATCTGGCCTTTCTGCAACATTAAAAAGTATAAATAGCTGTGAAGTAACACAATCAAATCAGTTTGTAGACAAATTCTCCCAACTCACTGAAAAGAGCAAACAAATGAGAAAGAGAGAATTAAAATTAAAGAGGTCAGTCTCCAAAACAATCACCAGAGAAGAGTCTAATCCTGCAGAATGAAAAGAGTTTAGAAGAGTTCAGAGAAGCTGAGCTGCAGCTGAGGTGTCTGCAAAGGAATGGTCTGTATCTACAACAGAGAGCAGCTGTGCCCATTCTATCTCTGACAGCTGAAACGCAAAGAGTTATGAGACTGAAACAGCAACAATAAAACGAGGAGCTACCTGTGAGATGAGTTGGGAGAAGTGCAGAGGCAATGTCACAGCAGGAAGGAGATGGCTCCCACTACAGATTTGGGACAGGTGGGGAGGAGGAGAGCAGGGTTGAAAAGTGCAAACCAGGCAGGGCAAGAGCACAGAGACATTGTGCTGGAGGCCAAGAGGGAGGCCAATGAGTCAAGAGAAGTAGCAATGAGAAGATGTAGTCAGAGCAATAGGGAAAACCATTTAAAAATTATTAAGGCTTTCTCTGAGGTCTGACCATCAGTGGAAATGGAACAATCTCCCCTCAAAACACAGTTCCTGACCATCTGAGTGCTGCAGTTCCTACCTTGGTTTCTCACTCCATCTCCTACAAGTCTCTCTCTGCTCCAGCAGCCACCTTCCACCATACTCTCTTCCTCCCCCAGCAGCCCCCCCACCATGTTCTCTGTCCCCCCTCATTTCCTCTCTGCCTTCCTCCACAACTTCAGCCTCTCCATTCCAGCATTAAGAGACAACCAGAGGAATGGGGCTCAGGGACACTTGTAGGGTGCATAACACAGAGGCCATGTATAATTCAGTGTATAATGGGGAAATCCCTGCCTTAAAGAGGAAAAATAGCTCAGCCTAAGCACCCATCTACTATAGGATCAATATTCTGCAAAGACTGGGTGCTACTGCTACAAAAGACTTGTTTTCCTGCCCACAAGAAACAAGCCTGAGCATGGAGTTACCTCCTGTGTGGAGTGAAAGGCAGTGTCCAAAGAACAAAAACTAGGTTTTACCTTCAGGGGAGTAGTGCTTTAAGAGACAGACAAATGGCCTCACCCTTTTTCCTCCACTGCTCTTTGGCAGAGGGAGGACTGTGTAAACTCCCGCGGGCTCTGTTTAGACATCCCTCCTCACTTAGCTCTTGGGCAACTCACATCAAGGCTGTAAGGCTGCCAGAGGAGGAGGGAGGAACAGTGCTAAACCAAATTATCTTTTATAGCTTGAAAACTCTTGGGCAAAGCATGTAGTTATACGAGGAGATGAAAGAAAGCTCTAAAGAAATGCTTTTATAAACATAGGTTCTATAAAATAAAAGGTAGAAAAAACTCTCCCTAAAGAAAGGGAAGGATGGATGCTCCTGGGAGAGCAGCAAAAGCCAGTGCAGCCACCCACAGCCACTTTCTGTTTGAAATGGCCACTGGAGAAGCCCCTGTCTCCTGTCATAGCTCACAAGGGCGGATGGGGAACCCTCAGGCTGTCTGCTAAAATGCTTAATGGGGCCAGCCACACTCTCATTTCCCTCAAGCCAAGTCATCTCCAGTGTCAGCAGAGCCTGTCCCTAAATTCCCTGCCCAGGAAGGGCCAGAGTGGGCAGGGAGCAGCTGCTGGCCTGGTTGCTCAAAAGCTCTTCCTCCTTTCACTTGTCTCAGGGGGCACTGGGAGCCAAGCAGGCTCAGCACTAGGAAAAATAAACTACAAAAAACCACCACAAAAAGACACTGGAGAGGGGAAGAAATACTACAAAATTCAGATTGAGAAAATTGAATCAGAATCCAAAATGTCCCACTGAAACAGCCTCCTGCCCTCCATAGTCAGCCTTCAAAGAGGTACTTGCACAACCCTGCACTGCCAGGGAAAAGGGGAATATCTTACACTGTCATGTCTTGGCAAAGCATTACACAGATCAGGCTCTCTGGGCTTACTGTCTCAATATTTTCCAGACCTGAGAAGCCAAAGGGTTACATTGACTTTTCAGAACTAGACTTGTACACTAAATGCAAGAAGGCACAAAGCTCCAGGTTTCATGGCCTGGCTTCCTCCCTTCCCCCAAACATGAGGATGAAAATGCATCAAAGAGCAGTAAAAGATAGCATCACAAAGCCACATACTCAAAAATAGAAAAAATACTGCTGTATTTCACACTGTGAACATAGCTTGCTCTCAGAGATCCCAAACATTCACATTCTCAAATGAAAGCAGCAGCAGCAGCACTGAAATTAGAGGTTAAGAGGGCTAAGATATCTCATGCTCATAACCCAGAGTCACTGACTCCTCTCAAAGCCCTAACTCACATAATTTCTTCAAATGCTTTAAAGCAAAATTCTCAGGTGCCATTGGGTCTGAGCTCCCTGAATTCTGTCTGACATTCACACGTGCTTCAGCATTTCTGTATCACTTGGACAGTGGCAGAAGTGAAAGGTGTGAGCTAAAACAGCAGCCTGTTAGAAGCACTGTGGGTCAGGAGTGGAATGAAGGAAGCAGACACAGGAGATGTTCATTATCAGCAGCATCATGCTGGAAATCACATAGGGGTGGTCTCCCTCCTGCCTACAGCCAGCAGCAAGTGTACGTATCTGATCTGAGAGAATGCATCAAGGGACCTCTAGAAAGAAAGGGTCCAAAGGATTTAGAAATAATCTCTGTGTTCATCTTTGCTACAGAAAACAAGTAATTCACCCTTCACCTCTTCCTACAAAGCATCTGGTGGTGCTGGAGATAAAACAAGACAAATGGTCTGATATTACACCAGCTCTCATTTCCTTGACTCAGCTAAAGGAGAGCAAATAAAACTCTGCTTACTCTGAGGTGTCAGCACAGACTGCAAACCACGACTTTTGCAGAGCACATGCCTTTTGTTAGCAGCACGTTTCAGCATCAAGGCAGCCTGCAAATGAGCCAGCCTCATCCAGCTGTTGCCGCAAAACTCCGGAATCCTCGAGTTCAGCAACATAGCTCAACAGAGAGACATCAGAGATCTGGGGAAAACCCTCCTCCTCTTCCCAGCAAAAGGTGGGAGAGCAGCCAAATCCCAGAAATCCCAGAGCTCTTCTGCCTGACGGCAGGAAGCAGAAATGATCAAACTGAAGCAAGCACTCTGGACTAATCCTAGGAGCTGTTTGCATTTTTCTCTGAACAGCCCCAATCAACAGTGTGGAGTTGTTGATATAAGATAACCAGCTCTGTTTTCACCTTTAACTCTTTACCAGTCTCTACAGAAGTTATCAAAAGGGATGAGAGAGAAAACAAGGCAGTGTAACCTCACGTCCCCTTTGCAGTGTGGAGGACACTGACCTGCCCTGTGGTGCCATCACCTCTGCACCCACAGGAAAGGCCCTGCCTTCCCAGAGCTTGAAAAACCGCCCCAAATACAGAGTTCATTCTTGCAGAGGTTCACAGATTCTGCCAGTTCCTTTGCTCATGGACATCTACCAGGAGCTTCTCTCCCCAAAGTAAGAGCTTTTAAGTCTTTTCTGTAACATGAGTGCAATTAAGGGGTGGTGAAAATTAATTCTGCTCTGTCTTCACTTCTGCTTTAATCTGTTGATGAAAGAGTTAACCAAATAGTTACTACTTTTTATGATTATTACTATTTTCATTTAAGGAGAGATCAAGTTCCCAGGGTTTTCAGACTCCTCCTGCAGTAACTTTCTGGTTTTGTTTTCCACTGTATCTCTCTGCCCTCTACACTCTCCCTGCCAAAAGGATAAACAAGCCCAGGAGCAGAATTTAATGAACTTTTATTATAACATTACTAGAAAGAGTTTACTCTCTAACTACATGCTCTCTTTCTCCAAGAGCTTTGTGCTCCTGTCCCACAGTTTCAGTTCTGGGCTGGAGTGAACTGCACTGAACTCTGTCATGATTCCCTTCTGACCCTATTTCCTAAGAAAATATTCTGAGAAGGCAATCTTCACACACCTATGATGAAATGGCTTCAACCACCTCACTCCTAATGTCAAACCAGCTGAAAAAACCCACTCAAACTCTGTCTGTGAAACACAAGGAATGTCCCACCTGGTTCTTGGAATTGCTCACTGAAAGTCATTCATCCCAATGATTATTACTCTGAATGTCAGCTAATCCTTCAGAGCCTTGCCCAAAGCCAGGTACTTCCCATTGCTGATTTTTCACATGAACTTGCTCCAAGAGGCAGCACTGAAGAAAAGCAAGGCAAAGAACCCACTTGACTTCCTAAGCCCCAAAGCTTCTTGATGTCCTGGACCTGCTGGGTCACCCAGCACCCTGGGGGCTACAGGACCACGGGGGGACAGGGACACTGACTGCAAGTCAGAGCCCTGAAGGAGGAAGAGGAAGCCATTTGATACATTTCACATTGCTGCAATCTGGATGGAGCTGCTGTACAAAGTTTGGCCCTTGCCATGCATTCACTTCCCTTTGCCTGCTGTGCAGGGTTCCTCCCTGCCCCTGGCCCACTCCCAAGCTGGGGCAAAGCAGATCCAGGGGATACAGCCTGCCTTCTGCCACGTTGGAGGGGTTTTCGGGGAGCCAGGAGTTACACACCGAGATGAATATGTCCTCCCTGCATGCAGCCACTGCCCTAGCTGGACACCCACGGTGCTCTGCAGCTGCCCTATAGCCCCTGTCCCCGTCACACATGGTCTGCATCCCCTGCAGCCTCTGTGCCCTACAGCTCCCCAACCCTGGAGCCCTCTGCCCCCTATAGCCCCCATACCTTCTCATCCACAGCCCCCCTATCCCATATAGCCCGCACAGTGTCCCCTGTCCCCTATAATTCCTATCCCTTATAGTCCCCAGTTGCCTAGAGCTACCCACCCCCTGTAGCCCCACTGCCCTCCACCCCTGACAGCCCGCACCTCCCGTTCTCCAGCCCATCCCTACCTGCCCGGCAGGGCTCCCCGCCGCTCGCCCGCCCGGCGCAGGAGCCGCAGCCCGTGCCGGGGCAGTGCTGCCAGACGGATCGTGGCCATTCCTTCAGCGGCNCCTGCCCCTGGCCCACTCCCAAGCTGGGGCAAAGCAGATCCAGGGGATACAGCCTGCCTTCTGCCACGTTGGAGGGGTTTTCGGGGAGCCAGGAGTTACACACCGAGATGAATATGTCCTCCCTGCATGCAGCCACTGCCCTAGCTGGACACCCACGGTGCTCTGCAGCTGCCCTATAGCCCCTGTCCCCGTCACACATGGTCTGCATCCTCTGCAGCCTCTGTGCCCTACAGCTCCCCAACCCTGGAGCCCTCTGCCCCCTATAGCCCCCATACCTTCTCATCCACAGCCCCCCTATCCCATATAGCCCGCACAGTGTCCCCTGTCCCCTATAATTCCTATCCCTTATAGTCCCCAGTTGCCTAGAGCTACNCTGTCCCGCCGCTCGGTGCTCGGGGGCGCTGCGCTCCATGGCCCGGCCCTGCTCCGCCCCGCCTGCGGCTCCCCGCGGACCCGGGATCCTTCGCCGGCCGGGAGGAGGCACCGGGGGAAGGGAAACAGAGCCCTTCCCCTGCCCGGTCCGCTAGAGGGGCTGGAGGCTCAGAGGGAACTGCCAGAGTTCCACCGGGCACTTGCCCCATCCTCTGCCGGTCCCCAGCCCAAGCTGTGCACCACAGTTTCTTCGCTGTACATTCCCACTCCATTATCTCTTCTTCCCAGCCTGTTCCATCAGCCTGACCTAACCACTGTTACACTCTGAATAAGCCCCTCCACTCAAATCACTAGAGACGGGCTTTGGTGAAAGGCAACCACCATCATTTTGCCTCCGCTTGTCTCCACCTGTATCACTTGGTGCCTGTGAGTCACTAACCGGCCTCCAGCCCCATCCCCTCAATGAGTTAGCACTTGGCACCCCACTTACACCTTTAGGCTCTCTCTGTGAAGGAGAAGGGACGAGCTGGGAACTGCAGAGCTGCTCCAGGGCTGGGCAGGCTAAGACCCCCTCACCCGAGTGCAGAGGTGTGGGCAGGCACCAGGCAAGGAGCGCGGTGCTGCTGAGCTCTGCAGCACCGCTGATGCTGAAGAGGTGACACGGTGTATCTGTATCACACCAAGCACAACGGTGCTGATGAACAAGGGCATAAACATCAACCTCAGAATGGCGAATCTCGGACATCAAAGCCAAAAATGTGCTTGTAACAGTGAAATACCAACTGCCACCAGAACTCTAGTGTCTTGACAATTGCTTTGAGAAACAAGAAGGATTTTCCACAATGTGCATCTAGTTCACAAGGAATTTGTTTGGTGGCAGCAGTGAAAACGTCGTCTTTGTTAGGGAAAGGGAGATTTTTTTTTCCTTGAAATGTGAAAAATTTGCCTTGGCTGTAGAGGGGTCACAGGGATCTTCCAAGAGTCTGGGAATGGTCTCCAACCCCAGTCTGGCATGGCCAGTTCAGGCCCAGTAAGGATCATTAGATCACAATTAGATCGACTGTGTTCATCCCTCAGCATTTCCTGCTCCTATCTCCTTGCTAATGTTCTTGCAACCCCTAGCAGAGTGCACAGATGTGCCTGGTGTTATGCTTTCTCTGTCCTGTGGAGCTTCAAAGTCTTTCTAGCCTACATACACAGATACTTCTTCCAGTCAGTCCCACTGAACTCAGCAGCGAGGTGAGTTTCTGGATGCCCACAGGGGATGTAAAGCTGTGTGACATCTGTGGCCAGAAGTTGTTCTTCCACCGTTTGGCCAGAACAGAGCAACTGTCTTTGTGCTGATGGAGCAGCAGAGCTCTTGGTATTGTATAACCACAGGGAAAGAAAAATGATGCAAATCTGTAATAAAGAAAAATAAAGATTACTTTTGGTTTGATCTTCCCACATTATGATCATTAGCCCAGAGGGTGAATCCTGGTTAAAGAAATAATTAAACCAAGAATTATGCAGAAATTAATATGACCTTGACATTTAGGCATGTTTGTTTGAAATCAAAGGACCCCTGAAGCAGTACCATTTCATACACTATTCCATAAGGTATAATTCATTTATAATCAAGCTTTTAAAATCTCTAAATCACAAATAAGTAGGCAGGTTATGTAACCCATCTACACCCTTGTTTGTTTCTGCTAGCAGCCAAAGGCTGTGGGATTTGTGTAAGCACAGATGTCAGTCTCTGTAGCACTGCATGGAAAAGGACCTTTCCCAGAAATGCAGAGGGTCTTGCCCAGGCCCTCTCAGAGCCATTCTGGGTTTTGTTCTTCAGAGCAGGGTTGTATTTGGTGCCTCCGAGGCATGGAAGGGAGCACAGCATATCACATGAACCCCTCACTGGCTCAGGGTAACGAGGGGGTCAGTAATCAGCTGCCTCCCTTGGAGATCTGGCAATGAGAGGCTTCCCCACCACACCTGGATCAGGCCTTCTCTGCCCTTCCCTCCAACAACAAACGTTGTTGTGAAAAGCTGAGGTATGGGGGGAGATTCTTGGGTAAGGAGGCCTTGCTCTTCTCAGATGAGGGCTCTGTAATTTCTGCTCACATTCGAAAGAACAATAACGTGTTCTGAAAAATTTCCATAATCTCCTGGACAGGAGCACCTCAACTTCAGGCAGACTTTATCGTAGTTTCTACAAGGCAAATCCTTGTGTGCTGTTTTGGGGTGCCTTTGTTCAGAGACTCCTGTGGCCTCACTTACCCCCATACTGAGCTAATGCTGGTTTCTGGATCTTGGAAGAAATTCACTGGCAGCTTAAAATCAAACTCATGCAGCCACACTGTAGATGTGCTGCAGTAGTGAAAACATCTTTCCAATGTCCCAAACATCACAAATAGCACAGAGGTCAGGGAATTCATGGTTAGTCCTTGCTGTAATCCCATTACCAGGTAACACTAATTTGGCTCTGCTCCAGGCTCCTTTCTCTTTCACTGACTTTCTCCACAGACGATTAGGAGAGTGCTCTGTTCCTGTGGGACTGGAGCCTTGGGAGCAAAGCAGAAATGTCCATAATATCCATTAGGCATTCCTCCTGTGAAGAGACATTGTGGGATAAAGTAACAGCCCAACTGAGAGGGAATCCACCCCCTGGATTAGGGAGAGTGTGGACAGCTATAAGCAGCTGTATCAGATATTGGGAAACAAGGTGTACATCCCTGGGTTTCTGTTGGGATTATTGGCCATAAACTGGTTGGTTCTCTGTGCGTGGTGTGTGACAGGTGATGTGACTGGATGCAAACCTCCCCTGCCCACGGGTCTTGGCTGAGAGTTCTCCTTCCTTCTGCAGGGCTGTTGCATGTGGCCCAGATCTAAACTCCTGCCTGCCTGGCTAGGGTCCCAGGGCTAGTGGGACACCTGCAGGGATGCCCTGGGCTGTGCCAGTATGTCCCAAAATAATTTCTCCCACTCAGTGTGCAAGAGGCCAACCCACTCGCAGAGTCAAGGTTTTGATTTATTTACAGTTCTGCAGCAGATGGCAAATCCAAAAAGACAGAATGATGACTGTCAAAACTTTTTACTATTCATATATTTTAGCAAACAAAGGTATTAAATGTTCATTGGCTACAAGTTACCTAGTTCTCATATTAATTAGTATTCTATCTTCCATTGGTTAATGATTCTTTCTCATCCCATGCTAATTAGTCCCTAGGCTTGGTCTTTCTCTTCTTTTGGGTTGGTGGGTTTCTTGGTTGGTGGCCATGAGTAGGTGGTCACAATCTGCCCCTGACAGAATTACCCTTTACCCACTTGGAGCTGATTCAATCCAATTGCTGAGTTAGCTTTATTAGTTTCTTCCTTATCTTGGGGATTCTGCCTAATGTCCTTGTAGCCCATAAATCCCGCATTCCTTGTTATCGTTATCAGTAGTACATCCTTCTTCCCAAGCTTTGTTAACCTCCCACTAAGTCTGAGATCATTGGATCAAGCCTTAAACCTTAACAAGACAATTCTACCAACAAGTAATTCGTCCTTCAAAGCGCCTAAAGCTTATTGGCTGCTCTCTCCTTCGGGGATTAAATCTCCTTTCGTGTTGCTTAGGCTTGAAAGAGTGCAGAGATCAAACATCAGATCACATGCGTCCTTAAGACAATTCGTAGATGTTTCGCGGCGCGGGTGCGGGCGCGGGCGGTGCGGCCCCGCTCCGGGCCGGCAGCGNGCCGCTCCGAAGCGAGCCGCGCCGCCTCCCCGTGCCGAGCCGCATCGCCCGTGGGCAGCCGCCGCCGGAGCCATGTCGCGGGGCAGCGGGAAGGGGCTCAGCCTGAAGGACAAGCTGGATGGGAACGAGCTGGACCTGAGCCTCTGCGATCTGAACGAGGTGCCGGTGCGGGAGTTGGTGAGTCTTCGGCCACAGGCCCCCGGCGGGGGTGGGGACCGGCTCCCGGTCCCCGGGAAGGGGCAGCGTAGGGGAGCCGGATGTGCTGGGGGTTTGTGACCTGGCCTGCAGGTATTTAAAGCAGTGAGGTTCTGAGTCCCGCGGGCCCGGCAGCCGCTAGCCACTGCTGTCCCGGGATGAGAACCTTTTTGGACGCAGAGATGCATCCGGAGATGACGTGACCTCGGAGCAGCCGCGGGGGATGGACAGACTGATGCGGGAGAAACCGCACAGGCCGAAGCAGAACTAGCAGGTGTCAGAGGGGCTCAGAGGTGTCAGGGTGAACCTCCATGTTCATTCAATGCCTTATTTGTCTTTCAGGCTGCTCTGCCGAAAGCTACTATCTTGGATTTGTCCTGTAACAACCTCATTTCCTTGCCGGTAAGGTGCTAGGGAGCCTCTGTGGTGATGAATCTGCTGGGAAATATTTGGAAAGACAGCTAGTGCTTCAGTAGAGGCTCACCAGGCACTGCGGAACTGGCACTTTCCCGTCCCTAGGGTGGCTGAATGACTCTGTTGTCAGTGACAGGTCAGTGCTGGCAGTAGATTTGGCTGAGGCAGGAGATAGTACAGGGTTGAACTGTGTGAAGATTGCAGTACATTCCCTCCAGAGCATCCCCAGGTGAATACAGAGGAGTTTTATCAACGGTGGAGACACGGGTTTATTCCTGTCATATTATCATCCATAACCTTCTCAGTCTGTCTTATCTGTCCCACTGTGTCTCCTCTCCATCTTCAAAGGCAAAGGAGGAGAGCAATTTTCCTCCATCACAGTCCTGTAGTAAGTCAGGGATTTGTGCATGATGTGAGGTGCAGGCTGTCTCCACGTACTTCCCACTGAGGTTCTTCCATAAAGGTGCTGACCAGCTTTCTCTGGGTTTTCTTTGGGTTTTAGTCAGACTTCTGCAGTTTGATGCATCTGGTGAAACTGGATTTGAGTAAAAATCGGTTGCAACAGCTGCCCTTGGACTTTGGCCGCCTGGTCAATCTGCAGCACCTGGACCTTCTCAACAACCGCTTGGTCACTCTGCCAGTCAGCTTTGCACAGCTTAAGGTAAAACTGTTTGCTGGGCAGTTACGTAAAGCTTTGGGATGCAGCCCAGGGTCTTGTGATCCTGGTCAAGTTGATTTCTCTGGTAAAGCATCCATCCTGCTGACTACCCATTCCAAAATTCAGCTGGCTCTGCACTGCAGCTCAGTGAAAATCCTCTCAATCTACTGAAAACATCTCTGCTCATCTTCTGTACCTGTTTCATTCATGTGAAAACCAAGGACTTCTTTGCTTCTGCTTTGGATCTCTTAAATAATTCCAAGACTGCTGGGCTCTTACAGCCTCGCCTTTGTCGTGCCTTTTTGCAGAACCTGAAGTGGCTGGATCTGAAGGACAATCCCCTGGATCCTGTCCTGGCTAAAGTGGCAGGAGATTGTCTGGATGAGAAGCAGTGTAAGCAGGCTGCTGTCAAGGTAAGGAGTCTGCTTTTATTCTTTTTCCCTTTCATGGCTTTTCCTTTGTTTGCTTAGCAAGCTGGGCAGCTGCTGCAGGAGCCTGAAGTTTCTTCAAGGGAGTGAGGTGCAGGTCCACTGCACTGACTCCACTACGGCTGTGCCTGTGGAGAGCAAACATCTGGCTGAGGAGATGCTTCTCCACTAGTGGAGTTGAGAGAGGATTAAATGCTGGTTGCCAAGAAAATGATGGCGTAATCAGACATCATAATCCATGCCTGTGCTGATAGTACAAAACCTCTGGAGAAGTTCTGGCAAACAGAAATGTTCTGTGATCCTTTGTATCACTGAGAACCAGTTTGCCATGTTTGTTTTTAATTGGAAGTTCTGTTTTTTAACAACAGTTAAACTCACATAAGTTAAGAGTTCTTTTCAGAGCCATAGCTGTAGGGGTAGGTGAGGGTTGGGTGTCAGCCCCAGCTGCCTGTCCTTGGCCACATCTGTTCTGTACTGAACTGACTGTGCCACAAGGCTTCTGCACAGCCCTCAGGTTGTTTTCTTGGTGATTTAAGGTACTGCAGCACATGAAAGCAATCCAGTCTGAGCAAGATCGACAACGGCAGCGGAAACTCCAGGCAGAGAGAGGTAGGCACAGAGAGCCCTCACATGCTGTCTGCTGAGGACTGCTCGTGGTTTCTCTAACACACCCAAACATTCTGATCACCATCTAACAAATTGCCATCTAAAACATACTTGTAGCCATCCAAACCCAAAGTACTCAGGGAGGGTAAAAGGGCTGGAGGGAGAAAGATAGCGGGGGGCAAGTGTGTGGTTTCTTGGCCTGAGGAACAGTTAAATCTCTAGATGGATTGTGCTATAGGTTACCTCTAAAAACATAAATGATAAAATGATAAAAAAAGAGCACAGTTGTTTAATTGGCTTCCTCATTCCACTTGGGATAATAAGGTAATAAGGAAAATGGCAGTGACAACCCTTTACATAAAAGGGAAAAACTTGCTGTTAACCCCCAGAAATGGAGAAGAAGCGTGAAGCAGAACAGCGAGCAAAGGAGGCTCAGGAGAGAGAGCTGCGGAAGCGGGAGAAGGCAGAGGAAAAGGAGCGCAGAAGGCGGGAGTACGATGCTCAGAAAGCCGCAAAACAGGAGATGGAAAAGAAAACTAAAAAGGAAACCGTGCACACCCGAAGTAAGTAGTGTTCATTTTGGGTAGGATTGTGTCAGGTTTCATTGTCATCAGATTGTGATGCTGCCAGAATTGCTTTCATGCAGCCCAGATACTGGGATAAAATGGGAGAGGGTAGGGGAAAACCTACAGGAACCTACAGGAGTTCTGATAAACTCTGCTGCTGTGCCCTTTCCCCCTTTGCCTGTGCTCCCATGAACTGTGGAGCTACCAGTCAGAAGGTTCTCCAGCTGTTCCTAAGGAGAATTTCCCTCCACTCATTTTTTAAGTCTACTGAACTACATTTCCATAATCAGATCTTGTGCAACACAGAGGTGCATTAGACTCTATTCACTGCTGCCTGTGAAACTGGATCTGAAACTTTTCATCCTAAGCAGTTAGATCCTGCCCATCTACTTATTTATCAGAGCTAAGTGATGAAAATTCACGACAAAAGCCAGCTGCAGCTGAGGATTCAGTATCTTACCTGAGCAGTTTGTTTGTGAGCATAGCCTGTTACAGCTGATAGACACATTCTGCCCTGTTCATGTTCTCACTGCAGAGCCGGCCTCCAGCTCCCGTCCCACTCAGCCCCCCCGGCACAAGCCCTCGTGGTCGCGGTCGGTGCTGAGGGTCCTGCTCTTTGTGCTGTTCTGCATCCTCTGTACCCTGGCTGCCTGCAAGCTGACGGAGCTGCAGCATCAACCTCTGTGCGTCAGCGTCAACACCCTCTACGAGGACGTAGTGGCTGCTCTGCAGAACCACAAAACCCTGCAGAACATGCTACAGCACAACTCACAGCATTGATTGTCCTGGATGGGCTCTTGCTTCGTCAGCATCTCCTTCCACCATCTACACAGCCAGAATTCCTATGGAATTGTGTTCTGATGAAACTGCTTTGAACCAGTCAGCGCTGGTTTGCTGGTCCACTCCACAGAGCAGAGCTATTGTTCAAACCATCTTTGTTGTGCATGTCTCTCAGTTGGCCTGTAACTCCCATTATTTGTGCACGTTAACCTAAACTTGTTACCACTCCTTGCCTCCAAGTGGTGTCCACCAGGATTGTCAGGTACAGGAAGCTGACAGTCTATAGGAAGCAGCTCAAGCAGCCCCCACATCTCACCCCCACCTGGGTGAGACAGCTGTAGCTCTGAGATGGAGGTGGAAGGTTTTTAATACATATCCATTTCTTGCTGTCATTTGGTGGTATGGCTGTATGGGAATAATACACTAAGGCCCCACTCCAGGACCAATTACAGGCATGTAGGATGGCTGTACATCTCTATGTTGGAGCAAAGAGGCTGATGTGCTATTGAAAGCAGCTGAAAATTTTCAATACAAGTTTTCACAGCAATTTGTCTGAACTGGATGTTTATGTTGCTAACATGGTTTTAATTTTAATTAGGCCTTTTAGGAAGAGCCACAAATTATTTCCAGGTACATGGGAATAATTCCTGCCTGCTGCAGCTGCAGAAGCAGCACTGGGTGGCACTGTGGGAGCACTGCTGGCAGGAAAGGGGACGCCTCGGGGCTGGGGGAAGGCTGGGAAGTTTGGTGGTTTGCACCTCAAGAGGAAAATTCACCTCTGCAATGGTCTGTGAATTATTTAGAATTTCCTTTAAAATTATTTAAAATAATTCATTTTAAAATTTCCTTTTAAAAACTCCATCAAGCAGAAGTTTTTCATATCCTTAAGGGCTTTGTGAGTACTTAAAATGAAGTGCAGGTTTCAGAGAATATCTGTGCCACAGACTCCACTGAGACATCCTACACGGGTCTCCAGAATCATTCCCTCTTCTCATACCTGGGATTATTGCTGCCAGGAGCAGTGCTGTGGGGAAACCATCACAGAGTAAACCTTCATTTTCCTGTAACTCAGTGGTAAGATATCACACAGGAGAGAGCAGCAGCACAAGTATCAGATAAAAGCAAGGGCTGCCTCTGCCTTAGGAGGGTACATGTTTTCAAAGCTTCCTTCAAACACCTTAAAGCTTTGCTTTGAGTGTCTAACTCATCCCATTCTTTAAAAGATCCTTACTCCCTATCCACAAATGTTCAGGAAAACAACAAACAGCATCTAAAGCAATGTTTCCTCTATGCAGCCCTTCCTGCAGACATCCAGATGAGTGTTGCATAGGCTGGCAAGCACTGGGCTTATACAGTTTATATATTCAGGTCAGCAGTACTTCTGGCCAGGCCAGGGCTCCTGCTGGATGCCTGGAATGAGCAGGGCAGGTAGGGATTTTTCCACTGGAGGCAGCAGGGTTCCAAAGAGTTAATTGCCACTCATGGGATGCAGTTTAATTCTATGACCACTCCTCTCAGCAATGCTGTTACAAAAACTCTCAGCTGTCCTTGTGTGCAGACAAGTGCTGATGGCTGCAGGGTCAGGCCATGGTCCCCAATCTAATTAAAAGGAAGCTGTTTAGACATCATAATTCCAGCACATATAATCAGATTTCAAGACCCTCTCTAGATTAAGCCATCTGGAGACTTAATCAGAGCACTCTAAACTTATATCTGAAAATTAGTCTTACTCATTCCCATCTGCTACAGCGGAACAATGAGAGGCTGTTTTGTGAGGTAAAGTTCTTTCACCTTGCTAGAGCAGGTGCTGGGGAGGCAGCACCATGTTGCTCTAGCATCAGGATTTGTCCCAAAGGAGGGAGAAGGTAAGCCCTTGCAGTTCAGGAGAGCAACAGGAATATTCCTTTCAACAGAGGACATGCCTGTCTGTTCAAGACGCCATGTTCAGAAGCAAAGGATATTCTTCAAAATTATTTATTTTATAGAAAGACAAAACATCAGTATTATAAGCAGTGTGAAACTGTGTGCTTAGGGAAGATGTTCACCATCTTTCTTGTGTAAACTCCTGCTATTCAGCAACTTCACCCAACTTTTTCCTGCTACAATAAAGTCTAAATATTCTTCAAGTCTTTAAACAAGGATGAATGTGTGTTAGCTAAGCACTTCTTCACAGAAGAAAACCGAAAACTTGACCAGACAAATGGCAAAACCCTTATCCCCTGGAGATATCCAAAACTAAACACTTAACTGGACAAACAGTAAAACCCCTTTTTCCTGTGCTACCCAGTAAAATCCAGACAGAGGTCAGGATCGTGGGAAGTCATCTGCAGGTAGATGCGTCGGGACAGTTCTGGCCCAATGCGCCGGGAGGTGGCTGTCACACCCTCCCCACGGTGCACAGGGATATTGGCCAGCATGTTCTCCCGCTCCTGGTCCGAGGAGCACCTCTTATAGGCCTGAAAGCAACACAAAGGGAACAATGGGATCACCCACTTGCCTCCATTGCTCAAAAAACCTATGCACCTGTACCTGCTCTGCCCTTCCACAATGTCCACTCATTTTTCGCTTGGTCTCTGCCCAAGTCCCATCTGTGAGCTTGGAGAGTGGAGCCAGTGCTGCTCCCTCAGTGGGAAGCCGGAGCAGTGGATGCCAAGGAATCAGCTCCTTTGCTAACTTACTGAACTGCTCATCCAGAATCACTGTGTCTAATTTAATACTGATTTAATTACTTCTTCCACCCCCTGCATGAGCTGGCTGCCTGCACACAGTGCTGAGCATCCCTGAGGCATCCTTACCTGGATCAGAAGCTGAGGAGAAGGGTAGGCAGACACGATAGCCTCAGCCATCTCAGAGCTGACACGGTTAAATTGCTGTATCTGCCTCTTCCAAACTTTCAAGAGACCCTTCCCGGAAGGATCCACCTTCACCCCTCCGAAACTGCCCTTCTCCAAGTAGAAAGAGAACCCTGTGTTCTCTTGCTCTCGCCTAGGGAGAACAAGGAATGAGGAAGCAAATGAGACAATGAGGCTGTGAAGAAATGACAAATGAGGCTGTCCCTGCCATCTGTTATCACAGAGCCAGAGCGTCGCCCCGCACTTGAGCTGTCAGAGACACAACTGGCATCAAAGGGAACGTGAACAATTTGACTCTGTTTTCCTGACATGCATTACCAATTTCTTTGAGACCCAGATTGCTACTGAAAAAGAAACAATCCACTACTTAGTAGCAATCCTGACACAAGCCAACTTGCAGACAAAGTGGTAAACAAGAATTCACCTTCTGGCTGTCAACCATAAGAAAACACTTTTAGATGTCATTTTTAATGACATCTCATCTCTTGTCATGGCTGACATGAAAGTCCAGCAGCTGCTGTGATAGGAATGCCAGGATTGTGTGAGACTGCACAAGATGGCTTTCTTAGCTATCACTGTGCAACAAGCTGCTGTCCTCCCTTATCAATGGAGAGAGCCAAGAGGTTCATTCTCAGGCATGTCTCTTGGTTACACACTGAAGATGAAAAGCTAGAACTCTAAGAGCCAACCCTACTCGCATTCCCTTCCCACTCCAAAAATATGACTCAGAACCAAGAGTTCTACTTGATGCCAAGGCTCCAGTGTGAAACCTGAAGGTGGTGAGGCACCGGAACAAACTGCCCAAAGAAGTTGCGGATACCCAGTCCTCAGAAATGTTTAATGCCAGGTTGGATGGAGCACTAAGCAACCTGCTCTAGTGGAAGGTGTCCCTGCCCATGGCAGGGGGTTGGATCAGATGATCTTTAAGGTGCCTTCCAAACCAAACCAGCCTGTGACTATGAAACCAGGTCTGTCCTGGCCCCTCTGTGAGCAGGACATCAATTTCAATTTCACGAATAAGTCCTGTGTTGAAGGAGCTGCAATAGCAGCTGCTCTGTCATCTGTGCCATTAAGAACCATTATTCCCTGTGTTGTACCTGCTATTCCTTCCCAGTAGCCTAAAGTGCAGCCTCTCCAAAGGTAGGACCAAACCCCCTCTGCTTACTCACTTGTACGGTGCTTCAGCCACAGCTTTTGTGAACATAGTGGCATATTGCCCAAGCTCCTCACTGCTCTCAAAAATGCTGATTTGGACTTGTGTGCTCAGCTGCAGATCCACCAGGGCCTGTATCACCATTGCAAACAACAAATGCCACAATCAGTCTTGTTGCATCAAATTCCATTTTTCTCTGAAGCAGAAAAGGGTCACAGACATCCTGCTGTAGGACAAGAGCCTTCAACTCTCTCTCCATTTTGGAAACAGTTAACTTAAGACACTGAAGTATTTAGGGGCAGTCTGTCTCCTGACAGCTAATATCACCTTGGTGCCCTCTGAGCTGCCTCAGCTCCTCTGTGGCTCTTGTTACACAGAGGCCACCACCAGTGGGCTTTGCCAAAGGGCCATGAAGGGCAAGAGGTGCTAAGACTGACATCAGTATCCAGGTGAATGAGACACTTCAGTCTGTGTGGGAGCAGGTACGTGACTAAGCAGTGGGGAGCTGAACCCAAAGAGCTCTGCCCACAGACTGATGGACTAATGAATAATGAAAGCTGGGTACTCCCATCCCCAAAACTGTGTGACTGGGTCAAATGTTCAAATACTGGGAGACAACAGATGACAGCTGCAAGTCTCTTTTCAAAGCACTCACTTCTTTCACATCCGTTCTGGATAAGTTTAGGCCAGAATCCTTAACCTCCTTTTTTCTCCTTTCTCCACGTTTCTCTTGATTCCCACTCGCTGCTGTCTGTCGCAGCCTCTGTTTTGGCTGAACTTGGAGAGACCTAAAAAGAGTAAAATAAGACTGGGGTGACAGTCTGGATGGATCTTTGCTTCTGTTTCTGCGTAAAAAGTCATAGAGCAGCTCTGGGAACACCTCTTATACCCCAGTCTTTGCTAGAGGGAATTAACATAAACACCTATGGCATTTTTCAAGGCCAGAGAAAACACAGAAGCATTTGGAGGGAAGAAGTCTGACCTGAAATAATTTTCTACTCCAACTACTGCCAGAGCCAGAATTCTCCCAGGCATTTTCTCCATCATATCAGCTACATAGCTCTGCAGGGTCTCCTTCTGCCTTCCTGCACAGCCACCAGTGCTCTACAAAGATGAATGGGAAAAATAAGGAGTTAAACCATTTTGAGGTACACAGAGAAGCACAGCAAATCATGGCCCTGGTTGCAGGTCTGCACTCTTCAGAAAGTGTCAAAAATTTAAACTAGTGAAGAAAAGCTTGTCACAACTTTACATTATACAACCCACTAATGGCTCCTAGATCCAGGTTTCTGTTTTAGTACAACCCTGCATCCCTTCCACACCAAAACCTTCCTGACACTTAGAGGGATGACAAAACACCAGTTTTGCATCAGAGCATGTTCAGGAGCACAAAAGTCATGAGTGTTCTCACTTGTTTGTAGCTGTGAGCCATGGACAAAAACTCCTCCAAGCCAAGCAGAACAAGGACATTTGGTTCTTCTGTCCATTCATCTCCTCCTCCCATCTGTTCAGATATGAAAACAAATAGGCCACAGTCTGTTTAGAATTCACTCAGACTCCCACTCAAAGCTCTGAGTAGGGAGATTAGAGGGTGTTTACTCGGGTTGCTAAATACAATTACTAACAACTGCAAATAACAAATGAAGAAAAGGACAACATTATTAAAATTTTGCTCGCATACCTGGGATGACACTGTCTTTCTCCTCCAGGTAATGCTGCAGGGAATAGCGTGGTTCTCAAACACACAGGAATAATTGGCAGCCTGCAAAGCACTGAGGATCTGCTCTCCACCTTCCACCTGTAAGACGACTGAAATCGATGTATGGGTCAGGCCTCCAGAGAGAGAAGACAACAGTCAATACATGTCAGGTGCAGGCTGTGAGGACAACTACCTGGATCTAGCACCACTGTTAAGTATTTCTGGCACTCTCCTGGCCGCTGAGCTCTCAGCATCTTGGCAACGGCTCTCTTCCTCTCTTTCTCCTCCTCCTCCTGCTTCCTCTCTGCTTCTTGCTCCTTCCTTCTCTGACACGCATTCTGGCAGATTGTCTCTCGTTCCTTCTGACTATATTGTCGCTTCTTGAGAGGGAGCGATGTTTCTGGCCTTTCTCTGCATACTAGGGGGCTACTAGGCCTGCCTGAGTCGACTGGCAAGGAGCACAAGGAGGATCTCTCAGCACTGCGTGTACCATTCTCGCTGTCACGAGCCACTTCTCCAGAGGGCGCCAGGTCTTCCCGCAGCCCTTCGGTCTCAGAAGCCATCAGGTCACCACTAGCACAAAGCCCAGATGCCTCTTCTGTATCACCAGGGCTCAGGTTGAAAGGCTCAGCCTCCGCTCCCACCCTCATATTGACCCTCTCATGCAAAGGGACGACGTCCATCACCTGCTCATCCACCTCTTCGCTCTCGCTGCTCACCATCTTGACATCCTCTGCCGCTCCAGGATCAGGAGATGGCGACCGCGGGCGGCTCGGCTCGCCGCGGCATGGGGACGGCTGCAGCAGGTAGGAGAGGGAGGGCAGGTTCTCCTCTTCGCTGCTCTCAGATCCCGACTCCCTCCCCGCCATCCCGCCCCCCGTCTCCTCAGGGGCACCCGACCCGCCTGAGGGGAAAGCCCGCGCCGACCTCCGATTGGCCCGAAGGCGCGTGCAGTGGGCGCCGATTGGTCCGAACGCTCGCGACGGCACGCGCTCGGACCAATCGCCGGC
>VYXF01004960.1:209472-222431 GCA_013397295.1 Polioptila caerulea | reverse complement strand
CCGGCTATCCGCGGGTGCCCCGTGCTCGTGCCGCGGTCGGTAGAGCCCCGCGGTCCCGGCCGAGCGGCAGCCAGCCCGCGGGTCATTGCCGGGATCAGCGGGCACGGGACAACCCCAGCGCTGCCCCGCTCCTGCGGAGGGAAAGCTGGGCTGTGCCGCGGGAGGCTCCTGGCCCCGCAGGCAGCAGGAGGGGCCCGCTCATTATCTGATTAACACCTCAATTAAGAGTCATGTCAACGCTAAGTAGCCGGGTACCTTCAGGGCACCCGCTGCCAGGTGCCCTGACTCAGCCCGTGGTTCCGGGTCCCTCCCGAGCTCTCACTCTCCAGCCACCGGCTTTAAAAACCCCTTGCTTGAATTTGGGTCACACATGACCCATCTGAGCAAGGTGACTCTGCCCCAACACCCTCACAGCCCCTGTCCCGGTGCCCAGGAGGGATTTACACCCTCACCAGGTGCGGCCAAGCTCCCCCACCCTTCACCCATTCCAGAACACCACAAAAACCAGACACACCAAACTGTAGAGATATAGATGTATTTGTGGTGATGTTGCATATTTAAGACAACTTTACATAATGGTTCAGACATTGAGTTTTGGCGTCCTCCCCTGTGTGGCCCCTCTCCTGCCACATTCCTCCACAGCCCCAAAGCACCCCAGGCGAGAATGGGTGCAGGACAGGGGGGCTGAGTGCCAGCAGGTACCTGCCCTCAAACACAGAGGTCTCAGTTCCTCTCGTTTTACAGTACACATCTTGCAACACCCGCATCCTTAAATTTGGAGACTGGGAGTGTCAGACCTGCCGGGCAGAGAGAGCTGGGGCAGGGGAGAAAAGTTAGGATGGCACAGGTCCATGGAGACAGCAAAACCCCACCAGCTCCTGAGATCCTGCTTTGAGCAGAGGGTTGGGCCAGATGGGCTCCGGATTGTCCCCAGCTGTGAAGTGTCATCCCAGGATGAAACCAAATCCAGACTTCTCCAGCCAGCATCAGTCTTGGAGAGAAGAATGTTGGAGGGAGATCCCAAGGACATCCTGGGGACTGTGGGGAAGGGGGATGCTCCACTGCAACCCTTCCCAAGAGGACATGGTACCTCTTCCCTCTGGAGCAGTGGGAAGCAGAAACAGCAGAGGGAGGATGGAGCTGGCTGGACCTCATCTCACCACTTTGATTTTTGGCCAGGGAAGCACAGCAGGTCCCAAGAGCTTCTGCTGACGTGGGAGAAAAAAGGTCAAGTCAAGGAGCTGTGGCACAGGGCAGCCCTCCAGGCACGGCTCATCCACAGCAGGACACTGGCCCTGTGGATGACATTTTGGCAGGGGATCAGGGCATCCTTTTGCTGAAGTGGAGACACAAGTGGCGGGGTTTACAGCACAGCCTGTTGGACCTGAACGACACACTGAGCACTCCCCGCTTGCTGTCACACAACACACCAGGGCTCCAGACATTTGGCATAGTTGGGCAGCTGCCCCACAACCTGGGGGCAACCCTGCCCCAAGGCCAGCAGACTACAGGTCCCCAGCAGCCCTCAGCAGGAAATGGGCAAACAGCAAAACAACAATAATAAAAAAAGTATGTAAACGACCTAGCACCCTGTCCTGTAGCACCAGGACACCCAAGGGAACAAGGTATGTTACAGTCTGAGGGGAGATGGAGACACAAGGACTTCCCGACCAACGCGGGGTCTCGTCTCTATTGCACTTTGCATCATATATATTTCGATACGTATATTTATAAAAATACAAACTAAAGGGCTGGGGTGGAAGGGATGAGATGCAAACCCTGGGCCAGCAGCAGCTCTATGCACATGGCAGGTTTTCACCCATTCTGCTTCTGCCTATCCCCAGTCCCTCATCAGCCCACCAGGGCAGCAGCCAGCAACAAGGGCCCATCCTACCAAGTTCTAGCCCTGGGCTGGGCAGGATGCTGAGCTGGTCCAGAGCCTGCCCACTCACCAGCTGTCCTTCCCTCCCACATCACCCCTTCCTGAGGCTCCAAGGCCTGGACTAACACACAGCTCTTTCCAGGTGCCTGCCATGCCCGCACAGGGATGGGCACTTCAACACACTCTTCCTGGCAAGCAAGGACTCATTCCTGCCGAGATGGGCAAGACCCACCTCATGCCTCTCCCTCTGCCCAAAACACCCCACAGGAGAAGGTTTTCCTCTGCCTGGAGGTTCCCATTTTCTCTTCCTCAAGTGACTACGGTGCAAATGGCACAGGGTGATGTGATCCGGAGACATCCCCCAAATCAGGAACGGAGGATGCTCCTTGCTCCCAAGGCTGCCCTCCGGCTGCTCCTGCTACCTCAGCCGCCCGTCAGGTTTGACGGGCCCCAGTTCTGATTTGGGGTCTGGGGAGAGGGAGCTCCAGGAGGTTTTGCTGCAGGTCTCCAGGGCAGCGCAGGCGGAGGGGCTGCTGACACAGACATTCGCTGCAGACCAGAAGGTGCTGATGGCAGCATCTGCCCAGTCCTCCAGCTCCTTGCCCGTCAGCCGTGCCTTCCGCACCGCATCGTCCTCGGCCGCCTCGGAGCGCGGCAGGTTGAGGATCCCGCCCAGGCCCTGGAAGTTCTGGTCCATGTACTCGTTGCGGGGGGGGCCACCATGCAGCCAGTTGCTGTCATCTGGGAAGGACAGGGAGAGAAAAGAGAGGGGATGAGCAGCGCAGAAACATTGTGGCACCCTGCAGGTCCTACTCCCAACTCCAGCTGGGGCACAGCACCCCATCCCTTTGCAACCCCAGCTCTGCTCCAGCACAAGGTAAAGGACACCACTGAAGGAAGGATCCGACAGACATGCCAATGGGCTCCCCACAGCTGCCAAGAGGACAGCCCACTCTAAGGATTCACATGGGCAAGGGGACATCAGTGGAAAATTGGCTCCAGCCCGGTCATCAGCTGCAGCCCAGGGGCCAGCATAGGAGGAAGCGCTTTGGACTGCCCACAGGGACATTCTCTCATCCAGCCCCAAACTCCAAAGCATCCTCACCTTTCCTGAGAGGCTGCTTGCGGTTGAAGGTCTGAGGCACCACCAGGAACTGGCTCTCCCCCAGAGGCTCCCAGAACTGGAGGAGGCGAATGGTCCAGATGCCGGGGCGCAGGGGGTGGTTGAGGGGGGGCTTGTACTGGGTGAACTCTGCCTCAGCATCCACCGTGATGTCGTAGGAGGCGGCAATGACATAGGTGGGGTCAATCCACACCACTGTAGCCGTCAGGTTGGGGCCCCGTGACCACTTCTGCATGGCCACCGGCTCATCGAAAGGCCCCATCAAGCCTCCAAAATTGCGGAAGAGTCTTTCCTTGGGGTCCCACTCCGTGCCCACCTGGAGAGACAGGAAACATGAGCAATGGGACACTGGGCAAGGAGACACTATCAGCTGAATGTGCTCTACTTCCCCAAAACAGAGAACACATAAACCTTGGAGTCCAAAGCAATGGACACCCCACCCTCCAGGGATCACATACCAGCACTAATACAGCTGTGCAAGGCCTCCTGCAGCTGCAGGTGCTGCATCTCACCTGCCTCTGAAAGATCTCCTGTAGACCTGTTCTTCAATGATCAACTCCTCAGAAATAAACCAAACTCCCAGATAAAAGTTTGTTCTCAGACACAATAGCAGCTCTGTGTCCCTCTGTCCCCATGGCATGCAGCTGGGGCAGAGGAGGAATGGCAGTGTGAGAAAGCCAGGGAGGAGAGCAGCCCATTTACCTCAAGGTTTTGCAAGCGGTTTGCCTGCCCTCCATGACCTGACAGCTTCAGAGCTCCTTGGGGCATCATCCATATCTCCAAGGATTCTGCCTGCCCAGTTGCCAAATTCTGCACTTCCTGCATCACCAGGTAACCCTGGAAACGGTCGTCATAGAAATATAAGTGCACACTGGAGGGGAAGCCTCGAGGCTCAAATCTGGAGAGACAGACAGAGACGTTGCACATCTGAGCATAAGCATCCTTCTAGCACAAGATAAAGGTCTCCATTTGGAGCCTGGGTTGAGACCACAGAAAATACCCCACCTGCAGAGCTTGTCAGCCTTGGCTGCCGGTGAGGATGAGGCTTTGTGGAGCCCCAGCCTGGAGAAGGCTGTATAGAAGGTGAGAGTGACATCGCTGAGACCACTGAGCCCATCAACACGGTCGTAGACGTTTTCCCAGTAGGCCTTGAGGGCCGGGGTGTTGGCGGGGTAGCCGCCGTAGAGGTGCGTGTCCAGGATCTCCAGTACCTCCTGATTCACCGTCGACTCAAACTTGCGGGCGAAGAAGGTGGGTCTGGAGAGTTGCTGGAAGAGCACAGGCATTTCTAACAATGTTGGCTGCACCCACTCTGTCCTCTCACTCCAGCAGGATCCATCCTACCCACTCTGAAGGCACAGGCTAAGGAGCAGTACGGCACAGCCAGCCTGAATGTGGGATCCTCTATGACAGGATCAGTGGGAACACACCGCTAGTTACTGGTAATGCAGATGGGTCCCCATCTCTCCCACCACCTCCTGCTTTCTGAGCCCAGAAGCAGCCATGTGTCATCTAGCTCCTTTGCTGCAATCTCTACTCGATGGGACCCCATCCACCAGAGCCACTGCTGAGCCTGCAGCAGCTCTGGCCAGGTGGCATGGCCTGCAGGAACAGGGTCTTGGGCTCTGCATGCCTGGGACTGCTGGAAAATCCTGCCACAACTGTTCTTTTCAGGGCTGGCTCTATCTCCCCCAAACCTCCTGTGTTCAGTCCATGGCCCCATGCACTGAGAGCATGGGAGATGTTTTGTCACAAGGCATTTTGACTTGCCAAAGAAACAGCACTCTGAAGGGGTTTTACTAAAAAGGTATTTGCCTTAAGTGATATATTTGCAGGGAAAGAGCAGGAAAAGAGCAGGACAGAAAGTCTGGGAATAGGAGCAATGCTGCAAGCAGAAGCCTGGCTGCAGGGCAGGATAGTCAGGATAATCCCACTGCCTTTGTGGAGCCCCAGCCTGGAGAAGGCTGTATAGGAGGTCAGAGTGTTTACAGACACATCTACACTGAGCCCCACTGAGGGACCTGCTCCAGTCTCTTGTGGGGACATGCACAGCAGCTGGCACTGCAGCCTGGGTTGCCCATAGGACAGCTCAGAGAGGAGAGGGCAGGGAGGAGGGGAAAGAGCAGGAAGAGAAAGGAGGATCTTTTTCACCTGTAGCCGAAGGAAGTCCTGGGGTTTGAAGTCATTTGGGGAGCACCCGCACCAGTCGACTATGTGTTTATATTGGCACTTACAGCCCAGCTTCCGGTTCCAGTTGGTCACTCGGAGGTTGTTATCGACCAGCGTCTCGCAGGCGTGGCTGTTCTCCAGGACTGTGTGGAAGAAGGACTGTGCAAGGCAGAAAAGGGACAGGACACCCAGTGGGATGGAGGACAGGTAATTAAAAGAGATCCCCACTCGTAGAGAAGGACAGACCTCAACTGCTACTGAACAGAAACTTATCCCTGTTCCCAGCACAGGGCAATACTTAAGGGATCAGGCTTGCACCAGTCCTTATCTGGCCCAGAGGCTGACTGGACCTAAAGCAGGGCTGTATGTAAACATGACCCCTGACTGGTCTGCTCCTCCCTTCCCTCTTTCATACCTAAGTCTGGAAAAGGGGAGGCACAAAATTGCCTGAGCAGAACCAGCAACACCCTTTGCAGCTACCCAGAGCAGGGATGAAGTGGGAAAGAGATGTTAAGCACAATGGGAAGAAAATCTGTCCCATGGCCCACAGGCAACACCCACCTCAGCTGGCAGGAGTGTGTAGGTGTAGAACTGGCGCAGCTGGGACACCAGCTGGTCGTCAGCATAGACCACATATTCCACAAAGCTGCGTGTCAGCGAGAACCAGTCGGAGCCCCCGTCCACCACGATGCCCTCGGGGATGTGGCGTTCGCCCAGGCGCCACATGTGGGAGTCACACTCGTGGAACAAGCGGTCCAGACCCTGCTTCTTGATAAACCTGGGCATGGGGATGAGGAGTTAGTTACTGTCACTTGCTAAGTGTAGATGTAGAACATCCCCTCCCTGCCACAGCTGTTTCAGTTCTTTTCTGCAATCCCTAGTTTTCTGCTCCTCCAGCTTAGCTCTGCCTCTAGCTGAGATTACCTGGCGTTGTCTCGGCCATGTGACTTCAGGAAGTTCTTATCTCGGTATTTGGACAGGAACATCACCAGTTCATCATTGGTCCTGAGGTGCAAATCAGGAATCATTAATGCTCCTGGCGTGAAGCAGCCCAGTAAACATTCATTCTGCAAGAGCCATTAGACACAAGGAGCCCAAAGCTGCTGACTCAAATCCTTGTTCCATTCCTGGGCAGACACAGACACAGCCTCTCTACAATCTGGTGCCTCACATGCATATTCTCCTGCAATACCCAGACCACAGGAAAAAACAGCTTCGGAGGTACTGGCCGGGCTCCCCTGCATACATGGGTCCAGCCTGAGCAGGTCCCCAGAGCATCATCACCAGCACTGTTTGCACCATTGGGTGCAATCTCCAACCCCATCCCCCTCAGTTCCCCATTCCTCCCTGCCACTCCCAAGGCTGCTGCAGCATCACCCAGCCCCAAAACCTCCAGCTCCCCACTCTGCCCCATCAAGGCCCTCACCTTGTGGGGTAGTCAGTGGCACTCAGGTTGATGAAGAAGTCCCAGGGCCACTCAGACAGTTCCAGCAGGTCCTTCATGCTACGCAGGTACATCTTCAGCAGACTGGCACCTCCCCAGATGGTCACCATGCGCCAGGGTGTCACACGGATGTTGGGGTAGTGCCGGGCCAGCTCCACAGCCTCTCGATGGAGGTAGTTGGAGCGCTGCCAGGAACATGGCTCACCTTCAGCAAGGAGCTCATCCCCCCACAGCCCTGCTTTCCCTGCCACAAGCCCGGAGTCAGCCCTTGCAGCAGCCTCCACAAGGAGGGAATCAGCAAACAGGGCAGGGGGGATAGATCCTGCCACTTTGGGCTTGCAGAAGTAGTGGAGGAGTGTCACAGCTCCACAGCAGCAAGGACTAACCCTATCCAGCCACTTTCCTCACTCACCAACACCTGTGCCTCAGCTCTGCTCCCTCTCCCAGGGACTGATGGAGCACTGTTAGCACCCACTCCCCCACCCCTGCCACACACCTTGTCAACGTGGATGTAGAAGAAGTGCTGCTGGTGGTACACGGCCTTGATGAGCCGCTTCAGCTGGCGGACGGCCCTGCCATGCACCACCAGCATGTACGCAATGCGCACGGGCTTGCTGGGGGGGCCCTGCTGCAGCCGGCTTTCGTCCCACTGGATCACAGGGCTGACCTTGCCTGCATGGGGAGGGAGAGGGGTGTCAGCCACTCCCAGCCTTGGTATCTACTACCTGGAGCTCCTGAGCAAGGCAGGGGACAGCAGGGAAGTGCTCAGCCTCAGGCAAACCCCGAATTGGCTGCAGTGCCAGGGCATGGTGGCACATGCAGCCCCTTGTGTTACACTGATGGGGGGTTTTGAGAAAGTGGGTGTCCTCCTCCGGTGCCTCAAAACAGAAAATGCAGCTGGGCCTGGCTCTGACCCCTGCAGAATTGCAGGTTGGAATGAACAGCCCAACTTAAGGATGCTGGCACATCTTTGATTGGATTACAGAGGCAGCGGTAATCTGGGAATCAGTGACAGATCAAGGCTGCTTGCCAGGTGATTGAGGCTTACTGTTTGCCAGGTGGGACAGTTTGCTGACATAAGGTGGCCTACGAGCCTGCCTGGGATATTCCCGATGCCCAGGGTGACCAGGAGCACTCCAGCAGGACTCACCTGAGAGCTGGCAGTAGCGAGGCACGGACTGGGGCATGAGGCTGCCAGCCCGGTGCAGACACACCACGTTGGCAATCTCCTGTTGGCACTGTTTGCTGCTGGCCCGGGCCAGTGCCGACAGAGCGTCTTTGCCCGTGATTTCGCACTTGGGGGTCAAACTGTTCTCGGTGGGCTGAGGAGCCCCCTCCACGCTGCCCGTGTCACCCTGCTGGAAGATGGCCAGCTGGGCCTCCCCACGCAGCTCCGTCAGGTTCCTGTGGCTGGAGGAGTCCAGCATGGCCGGCAGCCTCCATCCTGGCTTGTGCCTGGCCGTGACAGCTCTCACCACCTTGGACACCACGGCCCCGGGGCTGTCTGGCCGGCCCCGCCATCGGCCATGCTTCCGGCTGGTGCTGCTCCGGCGCCCAGCAGAGCTGTCCGAGTCCTTGGAGCCATCACTGCTCTCAGGAAACCCAGCTTTTTTCTGCCGCTCCTGTTGCAGGTCCATGTGGATGCAGAGGAGAGGACACACAGCATTAACAGCCTGCTTCCCTCTAGATCTGTCAGCATGCTCCTCAGAGCATCCCTGTACCCAGTGCCCACAGACCACAATGCTGCAGCATGACAGGTGCTCCAGGACCAACCACTGTGCAGCACAGGACATTACACAGCCCCTCACCAGCTAAAACCCCAGCTAAGTCCCAACAGCAGCTCCCTGGCTATGCCCCCATCATGGGGACACCCAGATGGTCTCATTCGCTGTGGCTGGGCTCACAGCAGACTAAATGGACACAGTGGGTTGTGTCAGCACCAGCTACCCTCTGAGGTCCTGCCCACACAAAGACATCGCTGATGCTGGAGATGAGCACTGGACTGTACTGGCTGGTGATGCTTATTTCACTGGGAGGCTATTGGACCAGCTCTTCCCTGCCATGACCATGCTGTGAGCCCAAGCCCAGCACAGCCAGAGTCCCAGGCGGCCACAGCTGTGCTCTCTGGGCTGAAAGCACTGGACAGAAATAGACCAAGGCCCTGCCCACACTCCCCTCCCTGGACCCTGGCTCTCTGTGCTGGGCTGGGGCAGGCACTGCCATCACCACCTTCTCTAGAAATCCAGTCACAAACTCTCCAGTGGACTCAAGCGGATGTGTAAATGGAGCACTTAAGGATGTGTAAATGGAGCAGTTAATTACAATTTGTTACCTCTGCCAGGCTGGCTGACCAACAGAGACAGTCAGCCTCAGGGAGAGCAGGGAGCTGGAAAGTTTGGATGCCACACTCGTGGGAAAGAACTTTCCCAGTGAATGGTCCCCGTGATGTCGGGGCCACGTGCCCCAGCCCACCGCAGGCATTCCCGGATGACAGACAGGCAGCTGCCTGCTCCAGCCCGGCCTCCCAGGGCTGTCTCAAAGAACACCCAAACCCTGACTGCCCTGCAGCTGTGCCAGGCACCACGGGGAGCTGTAACAAACATCCAGGGGTATTCCTGAGCAGCGGTATCTCACAAGGATGGACATATGCCTCACAAGGACAGTAGGACTGAACTAGCCTCTGGCACAAGACTCTCCTGAGGGTGTAGCTGCTGGGAAGGTCACAGCCAGGAGAAATCACAGAGTGAAAAGGCTGGAAAGCATTTGGCAGATCTGGCAAATCTGCCCATTTCAGAGTCCCCAGTTGTGCTGGCACAGCCATGGCCAAACCACTGCTTAAATCCCGAAGCGCTGGTTCAGCGGGGATCAGCCAAGCCTGCTTCCACCCAGACAGGCGTCACAGGCAGCCCGAGACAGGCAGCGAACCCTTCATTAGTCACCACGCAGGACCATCTGTTCCAGAGCTATAAACCTGTTTTCCCCACAGAGCATCAAAGCAGAGGGCAGACGGAAAGCCACAAGTGAGAAGAGAGTCTCTTCCGTGTTCCTACAGGAAGAGACTCGCTGATCCCACTCACATCCTGCACTCCCAACACACCTGACTCTAGGGACAACCCCTCTTCGATGCCTACCTATGGTTACAGTGCTGCCTATCCCCCTGGAAGGAGCACTGTTCCCAGTTCAGAAGCATGTCTCGTTGCCTTTCCCAGTAGGGAAGTTGTTAGAAGTATCGCCAGCCCTTCCGGAGCTGCCAGCCAAGGAACTCAAGGGTTTCTAATTACTGCATCACAGCAGAATGATGCCCCCAGCCTGGCAGGGAATGGCCCCAGTCACATTGTTCTGCTGTGTGGGACAGTCAGTGAGGCTCCTCATTCCCATCCCCTCCTGACACACACAGATGACTCCAGGGGCCAGCCAGAGCCCACTCAGACTCACAGAATCATTTAGGCTAGAAAGATTCACAAAGATCATCCAGCTGTTAAACCCCCTGCCATGTCCCCAGGTGCCACACCTACACATCTTTTAGATACCTTCAGAGACTGTGACTCCACCACTTCCTCATCCAGCCTATTCAAGGGCTTCACAGCCCCTTTTGGTGAAGACATTTTTGCTAATATCCAACCAAAATGTCCCCTGGTACAATTTGAGGCAGTTTCCTCTTGTCCTGTTGTTGTTACTGGAGAGACCTGTCCTGTTCTGACTCCCCCAATGCGACACTGCCACAGCACAGTGACACAGAGCCGTGGGTCGTGTATCTACTTGCACCTCATCTCCAGCACAGATCCCACTGTGCCACTGGGAGTAGAGCTAACAGCATCTGGTTTCTGCAGGATTCCCTCTCTGGCTGTCTGACTCTGGTTTCTGCCACATACCAGCACTCATCTGGCAAAACCACCACCAAAATGTTCCAAAGTCATCAGAGGAATCCTGAGTTAAAATGGCTGGACTAAGTCCTCTAAAAACAAGCTCTTTGGCAGAAAAAGTAACTATCAAGGAATCTCTTCTCCAGAAGAGAAGACACTTCACAGGAAGCTTCTCTCGTGGCCACAGCACACAGAGGACACCAACACACAGGCCCCAGAGAGTGCCACCTCCTCCCTGGACAGACACAGACAGGAGACCAAGTGGCTAAAACACTGCAGTGACAGATCCTCTTCTCCACCCACAAGGAAACTTTGTGGTTTGTGTTTTACTGCTGCCAGCTCCACCATGGACTAAGAGCTTCAGGAAGCTCCTGTGCTCACTCAGGAGCTGAGTGTCACAATGACAGAGGCAGGATCGCTCTGGGTTCTCAGGCTCCCACTTGTGTGGGGAGACACTCAGGCTAACCAGAGCAGGAACAGGAATTTCCTCTCTCATCCATCAGTCTGGATAGAGATTGTTTGATCCTGGTGGAACAAGGTTAATTTGGTTTCCAGGAGGAAACACAGTGTTGACTTGGGCAGATGGAGACAGATACAGATGCTCCTGGTCTGCACCCCATAAAGCTTGGTGAGCACAGGGAGCCTGCAGGACCCCAAAATAGGCCTTGGGAAGAAAACTGATGGATCCAAGAGGCACAGCCAGCTCCACAGCACTTCCAGGACTCGAGTGTCTCTCTTTCTCCACAGCAGTCACAGCCCATTCATGGTGGGATCAGCTGTGTCCATTAGTGGGAAGGAGCCATTTACTATGGCAATTAAGGAATCCCAAACTTCCACAAATCCTTTCAGGCCTGCAAGGTCAGACTCCCCTGGGACTGTTCCTCTGGCTTTACCAGAAATGGCCTTAGGGAAATGGTGTCTCCTCTAGGTCTGGCCAAAATCAGAAGCTGCAGGATGGCACAGAAACTGAGAGCTTTGCATTTTATAAGAAATAAAGGTTAATTGGACTTTTCCCAGCTTGCTAATGGGCTTGGGCTGTTCATGAAGTTAAGGATGGTTCTTGTCTTCTCCAAAGAAGCTTGCCAATTCCCAGGACTGCTGGGTGGTAAACCAACTCCTCTCCAGGAAAGGGGACCCATAGCCATACCTGTTCAGCTGCCCAGCTCAGTTTTGGGATGAGACATGGGGAAATCAGGCAAGGACTAAGGCAGAATGAGCCAACCCAGGAGGCTGTGAAGGGCAGGAGCAGAGAAGAGCAGACAAGCAGTGCAGGATGGTGCAGAGGGAAGGAGAAGCCAGGACGGGTGAAGAAATTTGATCAAGGTCACAGAACAGGGAAAGGAGCCTTTGGGCACTCTTGGTGCCAGATCAGTCTGTTCTCATGCTTCCAGTGCCTCCAGAGCACGATCCTCTCCTTGCCACATTCATTCCCTGGTTCTGTGTTGATGATGGGTGAATGGCAGCACACGAGGGTGCTCATGGCCGTTCCCTGTGGCCCAGGAGGAGGCCTAAGGCTGGGAATTCACCTGCTCAATGAGTGGTGTCACTTTAGAGACCTCCCCCACTGCAAGGGGCTGCCCCATTCCCCTTCTCACCTCTTTGCTCTCAAGGAAAGCTTTCTAGACCTGCTGACCATGGGATCCCTCCACACCAGGGAGGCAGTAAAAGGCTTCAGCCACCGGTCCACATAGACATAGCAGACCTGGACACAGCCTGGGCAGTTCCCAACAAATAAACAAATCCAAATTAACAACACAGGGGTGGGAGCTTGGTTTGAAGGTGGCAGCAACGTGCTTCATCAACTTTGATACCTGCTCTGTGTCTGACCTTGGGCAAACTCCTCCACCTGACCATGCCTCAGTTTCCCCAAACTCACAAGAAAGAAGGGATGGATTTGGCCTTAACAGGGTGTTCTGGTATAAAGACATCAGCGACTCCCAAAGGTCCTTGTACTCTCTCACTTCACGGGGATACCTCTCAGCAGAACAGCTACACAGGAGCTGACACAAACCTCCCAGCTCTCTGAATTCCCTGTGTTTTGGTTTGGGTGTCCCTGACCCCAGTTTCCCAAAACCCCAAGTGCAAGATCCCATCAAACCTCCCATCCTGCCCACTCTATGCCAGACCCAAAACAACCCCCCCGGGCCACAAGCTCCCCTTCCCCGGTGCTGTGACCCTACACTGCTGCAGCCAGAAGCCCCCCAGGCGACATCCCGCTGCCCACCCCACCGCCAACACCTCCAGCAGCCTGAGGCTGCAGGACCTTCCACCGCAGGAACCCCATCCTGGGTCTGGCTCTCGCCAACCCCACAGAGCCCACCCCTTTGTCCCGCCCCGGCTCCTGAGCAAGGGGACACTCGCGACCCCCAGGGCACTGTCCCTCCCTTGACCCCTCAGGCCCTCAGCCCACCTCGACCCCCTCAGGCCTCGCCCTCAGACCCCTCACGGCCCTCCAGCCCCTCTCTCGCCCTCCTTCAG
>VYXF01004960.1:196860-209337 GCA_013397295.1 Polioptila caerulea | reverse complement strand
CGGCATATATAGGGGCGGGGCCTATGGGGGCGGGGCTTGAGGTAATGAATGTGTGTGAGGGAATTAATTAATGCGAGTGTGAGCGAGTTAATGAGAGTGGGAATAAATGTAGGTACGAAAGTAAATGTGAGAGTGAATTAATGTGAATGTGGGCGAAATCATGTGCGTGTGGAAGTGAATGTGAGAGGGAATGGATGTGAGTGTGAGAGCCTTCCCACCCTCCTAGGGAACAATTCCCTCTCAATATCCCTTTTAACCCTGGCACTGTGACGCCATTCCTTTTGTCCTGGCACTCTGGGCCCTTGTCCTAAGTCCCCCTCCAGCTGTCTTGGACTCCCTTTAGGCACTGGAAGGGGCTCTGGAGCCTTCTCTTCTCCAGGCCGAACACCCTCAGCTCTCTTAGCCTTTCCCCCGCGAAAGTTACTGGGGGGAGAAGTATTTCATCAGAGGAAATAGGAAGCAGTGGCCGGGTGGCGATAGCAGCTCCTGGGAGTTCCACAATTTTCTGTGAGCTTTGTGGGCAGATTCTGCCAATAAAGCCGAGAGAACGCTGCAGCCTCAATGCCCCTGAGGGTTTTAAGAGGAAGAGGTTTTGATAAGGGGGGGCTCCCCAGGCTGAAGAAGGGCTCTGAGCAGCCTGCTGAGCTCTGGAAGGGCTTCTCCTTTGCTAGGAGCAATTTGGTCCATGCATCAAGAGCTGAGAGATGCTGAGTGTCTCAGCATCTCCACAGCAGCAGGAAAAGGCTCCCTACCTAGAATCCTTTAGGTTGCAAAAGAAGAACATCAAAGCCATCCATTAACCCAGCACCACCAAGGCCACTACTAAACCATGGCCCCAGGTGCCATATCTACACATCTTTTAAACCCCTCCAGGGATTGTGACTGTACAATTTCTCTCAGCAGCTTGTTCCAGGGCTTCACAGCTCTGTTGGTGATGAAATGTTCACTGATATCCAATGTAAACTGCCACTGGCACAACTTGCAGAGTTGTTTCCCCTTGTGGCACCCTGTTTCCCCTTGTCTGTTGCTTGTTACTTGGGTGAAGACACCAATGCATATCTAACTAGAACCTCCTTTCAGGTATTTGTAGAGAGTGAGAAGCTCTCACCCCAGCCTCCTCCTGGTTGTGGAGTAAATCAGCATCTCTGCCCTGAAACCAGCCTGGTTGAAAAAAGCTGCAGTGCCCGAATTCTCATGGCAAAGGAAAATTCACCTCTTTGTCAAAAACCACGTACATGGAACCAGGTATGTGTAAGAGCTCAGTTTTCTGCTCCCAGCCCATCACAAATGGACACCCAGCCCTGTGGCCTGTTTTTTGTGGGAGTGGATAGATTACTTGCCTGGCACTGGGCTGGAGGAGAGTGAACATTTATGGGGGCATGCCAGCATGCCAGGGGCAAGACTACGTGGAATGTTCCAGTGGGGAGTGATGCTGCAGCAGCTGGTGCTGGGGCTCCAAGAGTCCCTGTCCTTAAAGATGTGAGTTCTCACACTGCTGGAGCCCATCTGGGCACCAGCAAGGGGCTGGAGCTGCTTTCAGGGTGACACTCTGCAATAAACCCTTTAGCAGGAGGGAACCTGCTGCACAAACACAGTCACACACCGAGGCTGTCAGATCCTCCGTGTCACTGACAAAACAGCAACACTTCACACAGAAAGAGGGTGCCAGAAAAGAAGTTAACAGCAAAGCAGAGGAGAGCAAGGTGATGGTTACAGCCCATCTGTGTGCCCCCAGTTTGGGGGTCCTCGGGAGTGGTGAGAGAGAAAGAGCAGGAGCAAACTGCTTGGGGGTCTGTGGGACCAAGGGCTGGGGGAGATGCCATTTTTGCACCAAGATTCCAATACACCTCACCCTCCACATGAGCCAAAGCACTTGGATATAACATTTCCCACCATCCTGGTTCCCAGGAGCTGCCAGCTGGGATTAGCCTGAAAAAAATGTCAGTCTGAGGTGACCAGTGAGTTTGGGAGCCTCAGCCCACATGAACATTGCAGCCAAAAGAGCAAATGAGATGAGTGGTGAGCACAGGGAACCAGTTTACCCACCAGCCCATCCTCACATCCCCTGCCCAGCTCTCCCACACCCTGCCCGGTGAGTCTCTGGCCTGGACTACCCCACTTCAAGGGGGAGAGCTTTATTCCCAGCACCACTGCTGTACGCATGAGGACTCCAAATTGCATTTGTAAAGGGATGACTTTATCTTTAACCCTCTCGGTGCCTCCACACAACCTCCTCCTCTCTGATGTTGCTTCAAAGAAACATCCAAGCCTTGGATAGCAACAGCTCTGCTGTAGAGCTGGCTCCTGCCTGAGCAGAACAACAACCCCATGTCCTCTGTGCAAGTCTCATTGGTGCTGCCAGCAGCAGGAGCAGCCCCAGGGGCCAGATGCTTGCTCATGTCCCCCACACTGTGCTGTACAGCTCTTCACTGGGCCGTGCAGCCGACGGCACGTTGGCGTAGATCTGCTCCTGCTGCGGCACGTGCTTCTGTACTTTGGCATATAATGCCTCTCTTTCCTCTTCCAAAGGCTGGGAAAGGAGGGAGATAAACAAAAAACATCCTTTGTGGGGCTGCTCCAGGCAAACAGTGTCTGCTGGAACCTCTCTGTGATGTTTTAAGCACCCAGGAGCAGCCACAGGGACTGGAGAGGGAATGAATGTTAGCCAGGGTCGATCGCACCCCAATTTGGCACCTCCCTTTGCAGCCCTCTCCTTCCCCACCCAGCCCATCCTGCTGCCCATTCTGTCACCCACCCACTCCAGCTTTCCTCCCACCGCCTCCAGCTCGGCAGTGCTGGGCATTCTCCTACCTGAGCACTCTGAGCACTCTGCCTGACCTCTATGTACTCCATCGGGGGCGTTTCCAGGCGGCGGAAAGCCTCAGCATTGCTGTTCTGGCCCTCAGCAGAACCCGTGCCGTGGTTAATGTCCGTATAGTTCAAGGCTTCTGCTCCCTGATGGAGAAGGATGAGCTCTTCCCCTGCTGCCACTCCCTGCCTGCATCCAAAGGGATGTAGGAATATCTCCCACCCTGTTTCCCGTCCTGATGGGTGCTGAGGTGGCTGCAGGGTCACTAGGTGGAAATAAAAACTGAAGCAAGGGCTGGCTCAACATTCCCCAGGGGAATTCGAGTGACACCAGCCTCTCCTCAAGAGCTGGCAGAAAATACTCTCCAAGCAGTAAGCAAGGAGCAGCTACCCTGCAGCCACTTCAGGTGTGCTTTGCTGCAGGTTCCCAAGGCTCTTTCACCCAGAGAAGCAGCTCCCATGCTTGGAGAAGTTTGGAGAGAAACCCCTCAGCTCAATCCTCAATTCCTTTCCCATTAATACTCTGTGATAGTCACACAAAGTCCCTGGTTATATCTTTCTGTTGGAGAACAGAGCCCAAAAGATCCCTCCCAGACTGAAGTGCCATGAACCTGGCTGGGAGCAGTGGCTCTGGCAGTTCAGGGTGCAATGTTTCCCCTCTCCAAGTGAATTTGGGGCACATAATCCCAAGAACTCATGAGGTTTTCCTTACTGTAGATGACATGCTGCGAGTCCTGTCCATCTCTATGGCTGCACTGGAATGGGCTGGATGAAGCATGGAGTTGGCTGGACATGAGTGAAAACAGAGGAAAAGAAATTTATTGAGAAACTGCACTGCCAATTGCAAACCTTGCCATAAAGCAGGACAGGAACCTGACATTCCAGGAGCCATCAAAACAGTTAGGAGCAGTTCTTCAAATAAAGCCAGACCCCACCTGCCAGCTGGCAATGTCCCCTCCTGTCCCTCCCCATCCTTCACACTGGCCTTAAATTTTGCATCAAGCCTGGTGTAAGCCTGGCCCATGCAAGTGAGCCCATCTGGAGAAGCTGATGGTGCCCAGGCAAACTCGAGCAGATTCTGTGCCCACCCCAAGGGCCATCATTCCCTGCTCCCAGGGGACAACACCCATGGGATAACACCCATGGGATGGTCCCACTGTTCCCTTGAGGGAAGGAGACCTCCTCAGTGTAAGTCTCAATGATGGACTGAGGAACTGGATGGATCAGGAAAGGAATGGAGGAGGAAAAAGAAACAGAAAGAAAAACAAGGGGAGCAGAGCAGGGTCTGTTACAGAAACAGGATGTGTGTGGCACTGACAACTTCACTCACCTTTCTTCTTCCTGGAGAGTATTACCAGAACTCCAGCAGCCACTGCGAGCAAAAAAAGAACCACAATGATGGCTGGAGTGAGGATGTGTTCAACCGTGTTCAAGCTGCAAGAAAAAGAAGAGTTTATGTTGTCATGCTTCTCAGGATGAACCAGCATGGAGCAGGGCTGCAGGAAGCAGCTGTGGGTGACACAGAAGTAGCTGTGCATGGCAGGGCTTGTCCATCACAGCAGGCGTGGGATGGTCAGGCTGCCAGCTGGGCATGGAGCAGAGCAAACCCAAAACTGCAGAAGCAAAATTACTCTTGAGTCTGAGAGCTGCTGTGTCATCAGTGATTTAAAGATGGGTCCTTGCATTTGCTCTGCTTTAGCTCCATTTTTTGTTAACTGTATTTGTAATGGGCAAGCAGGAGGTGAGCCAGCACACCCTTGAGTGTGCTGATGGGGAGCCCCAGTTTTGTCTGCTGCTGGCATGACCTCCCACAGGCAGGAGAGTGGGGGGAAGATTTAACACTCTGGTTTCATGCTTTTTCATCTGTCTCTGCCAGGCTATGTGTGACTACAAAGAACAAGGCACTGGGCAGCACCTGGCTTCCCACAAACAGTCTCCTGAGTTTTGGGGAAGGAAATGGGGTCGGTGTTGCAAGCACTTCTCCCATGTGACTAGAGGCACTGTAATTACTCTCATAGACTTAGAGAATTATTTGGTTCAGAAGGGACCTTAAAGATCATCCAATTCCAACCCTCTGCCATGGGAAGGGACACCTTCCACTAGGCCAGGTTGCTCTGAGCCCCATCCAGCCTGGCCTTGAGCTCTTCCAGGGATAAGGCATCTATAACATCTCTGGGCAACCTGTGCCAGGACCTCACCACCCTCACAGGGAAGAATTTTTCCATGTGGAGTGGTCTCTAAAGGCAAAAACAGGAGGTCTGGATTCTTAAGGGAAGTGTGAAGAGCCCAGTGGTTGCAGGGCTCCAGCTGCACTACAGAGCTCATGGAGAAAAGTGTCTGCTGTAGGCAGGAGTTGGTGCTACTCACAGTTGAGGGGTGGAGGGATTTGATGTTGATTGCACTATTTCCCCCTGGGAAACTGTTGGTGTGCAGCCTGTTACAGAGAGAATGAGATCAGGGAACGTGGTGGTGGTGGTGTAGGTTGATGACGGGAGGGTGGAAGAAGCTGTAACAAAAAGAAGAGAGGCTTGGTTGATCTCTGTGGGGAAATAGGCTGTGGGTTTTGCACTAAGTCAGAAGTGAACTACATGCTGGGTCCCTCTGCCACATCTGGAGGACACACCTTGATGTCAGAGTGCTGTAAGACCCTTCCCCTGCCCACAAGGCTTTTCACAGTCTCAGTCCCTCCCCCCNGGGCACCCCCCAAACATGCACAAAACAGATTCACCCTGCAGAAAGGGGGTGTGGGCACCCCATGCCCAGTTTAGTACTAACACACCACCACATATATATTGTCCTGCTGTGTGGGCTGACCTCTGGCAAGGCAATGGAGAAGGATGTTTCCTAAGCCCAGAGCCTGTGCCCAGAGGCGCTGCCTGTCCCAAGTGGGAAATGAGGCAGCACAGTGCAATGAGAAACTCCCCAATGCTATACAGTAAGGCAAGGAGGGCACAGAAAAGGCCAGCAAGAGCAAAAGAGGAAGAAAATTAGACACAGAGAGCTCAGTGCACCTCAGTAATGGAGATGCCTGAAGCTGGGGTGCCAAGAAGGTGCTCTGGGGAGAACTGAGAATAAGGAATGAGTGATGGTGGCACCCACTGCACCCTGGTGACACACCCCGGGGCTGTCCCACCTGCATGGGCACCCGTCAGCTCCAGGCTGTCCCCATTACAGCCCCCCCATTACAGCCAAGCAGCTGGAGGGGGACACGCCCATGCCGGACTTGGGGGACCCGCAACCCCCGAGTACTGACCTGGGACCGCGATGACTTTCACATCAGCACTCTCATCAAACCAAAATTTTCCCGTTCGCACCCCACAGCGAAAGGTGCCCAAATCCTTCTCGGACAGACCATCCACGGTCACCGTGAATGCCCGGTGTGTGCGGTTGTCCTGGATGGAGAACCGGCCCTGCTCTACCTTGGGCTCCGACTCCGAGGTGATGACGATGTCCTTACTACAGGTACCAACATATAGGGTTGGTTTGCACCAGAATTTCGGCAACTTCTCCTGGCCCGGGGAGTACTTGCAAGTGATCGACACGGAGCCCCCCAGGAATCCCCTCACGATACCGGGCCCCGTCACTGCCTCGCAGCCTGTGGAGACACACGGAGCCACGGGAGCGCTGCCGCCGCTCCGGCACCTCCCGCCCGACGGGGCCGCCGCGGCAGGCGGGGGCTCCGGCGCAGCCTTACCTGGCAGCAGCGCCCAGGCCAGCAGAGGCAGGAGCTGCATGGCCGCTCCGGGGCACCGGGGCTCAGCGTGCTGCCGCCCCCGGTTCCTCTCGGCGGAGCCCGGCCCGCCCCCGGGCACCGCGCTGCGGCGGACAGCGGGGATCCCCGGGACTGCCGGACAGCGGGGCCCGCCGACCGGACAAGGGGAGGGAGCGCGGGAGCGTTTGTTGGAGCCGGCGGGGGAAGCAGGGAGGGCCGGCGGGCCGAGCTGCCCTCCCCCTGCCCGCGCCGTCGGGTCCCGGCGGGCGCTCAGCGGCCCCGCAGGCTGACCCGGAGCACGGCCGCGCTCACGGCCAGCAGCGCCCGCAGCTGCAGCCCTGGGAAGGATCGGAAAGTGCTGCCGGTCTCTTGAGGAGCGTCCGGAGAGAGCGTCGGGGTTGCAGATGCGGAAGAAGGATGGATGCAGCGGGTGCCTGATGGGCACCGTGTTTTCTGTCTCGCACAGGGTGAAACCTCCTCCCTCAGTCTGGGTCCGGCACCACGACGTGGAGGTCACTGTTGGTATGGGGAAACCTCCACGGACCGACTTGGGGTTATGATCGCGTCCACATCAGCACTCTCATGTAAAAAAAATCCATTTTGCATCCCCTTCTTATGGTGAATCCCGTGTGGGGCTCCAGCCCTGGATGTCCACTCAGCCCTGCCTGGCAGCAGCGCTGACGCCAGCACCAGCAAGAGTCACATGTACGTGTCGGGGAAGCCCTGCTGTTCCTCTTCGTTTTGTCTCTGGGGCTTCCTCTTTTGCCTCTGGTACCACCTCCGTTACTGCTGGAGATTTAACAAGATCATGGTGTTTCCGGTTTCTTAGAGTTTCCACTTCTCCTGGTCTCTGAGATTACTTGCTGTGTCCTTCCCCACGGTTCTCCCCTTTCTTCCTCCAGCATAGTCCCCATGCCAGGACACAGCCTGCCTCTCACTGCCACACTGCCCAGCCCCTCTGGATGGGCAGGGCACGCAGTGGGAGAGGTAGCTCAGCATGGCACTGGGACCACCTGAACCACAGACAATCCTCCAGGCTGGGCAGTTCTCCTGCATGGCCACCCTGTCCTTCCCAGGGGGTTGAAATGGGTGAGCCCAGCCCCTTATCCCAGGGCAGGTGGACAGGAGCACCCACTTCTCTTGTCAGCACATTACCCCAGGCTGTTCCCAGCACAGCCCCTCTGTGGCTCAGGAGCCCTACGCTCATTCAGGTCCCTCCAGCTCTCCCCTGTGTCCCCAGTCCCTGCAGGTGCTGAGTGGGGGGCAGAGTTGTGGAAGGATGCTCTTCCCTGGCTGTTGCTCAGCTGGAGACAGGCATTTGGTGGATCAGGCAGAGGTGGCAGGGCTGAGGCTGCTGGGGCTGAAGGCTCCTGTCCCAGTGAGGAAGCTCAGCTGGGCCATGGTGGAGCCTGCATGGCCCCATGTCTCCTGCCAGCCCCAGTGCAGCATGTCCCCACACAGGAATGTACATGAGCATCGGCAGACACGGGCAGTGCTGGCAGCTGGAGGAAGGAGCAGACAGACAGACAGACAGACAAGCCCCTGCAAGATACCCAGCCTTTGGTGACTGCAGCCCTCCTGGAATGACAGATGTGGTTCTGTTGAAGGAATGATCCTGTAGAAGGGTGTAGGTTTCCTCTGAAGGTTTAATGGTGGTGTAGATGGGTCTTGTCTTTTTCTGGAAATCTAGTGGTGAAAGGGTGCTATGGTGCTCTAAATCTCAGTTTTTTATTGAGGTTGGAATGCTTGGCTCTTCCCTCTGAGGGGAGCGCTTCCCAGTGGGATGATGGAATTTTGTCAGCCATGCAGTGAGACTCAATGGTCCATGAGCAGAAGATCTCTCCCTGGACAGAGGATGGGTGGTGGAGGATGAGCAGCTACCCAGTCCAGTGCAGGACAGACTGAGGCCACTTTCTCCTCATCATGGCAGTCCCCAGGACTGTGTTATTCTCCAGAGAGCTCCTGACTGTGTCAGTGGATGAAGGAAGATCTCCTTCCATCCCCTGAGGATACAGCAGTGATTTTCATTCACCCAACATCAGCACTGCCACCCCCGCATGGGGTTTTACTCTGATATTTCTCCTCTCACCTGCTGTGTGAAGGGGCCCTGGCCGAGTGGGACACTGGCCAGGGGCTGTCAATGAGGGGTTTGCAAAGGGGGTGGCACCAGCCCAGAGCCTCAGCCCCAAACAAACAGCAGTGTGTGAACATCCCCCTGGAGCAGAAGATCAAGAGGAGAGCGGGCAGGAAGGAGGAGCCCCAGAGTGCTGACACAGAAGTTTGTCACAGGAGGATCTGTGATGTTTATCCCAATTAAAGTGAGTGTCAGTTCGAAGGTGAAACCAGAAAGGAAGTAGGGCAATTCAGGCACAAATCAGTGCGACAGAGTGTGATGAGGAATCACTCTGCCTAAGGTGGGGAGAGCCCTGCAGAGAGCCCCCCCAACACCCTCCAGCCAGGGCACGGTGCTGAAGTGCTCCAGAAGCCCGGGGGAATGGATAAACACAGCCCCCTGCACAGGGCAGGGGAAAGCACTCTGCTCTGAACCAGCATCTCTGGGGGGCTGGGGCAGGTCCTGGGAGCCAAGACCCCTCTCTTTTGGCAGAAAGAGGCCCGGGAAGCACAAGGCAAGGCTGCTCAGTGAGAGAAGAAGCATTGCTGGAATGCTTTTCAGGAATCCCGCTGATGCACCCTGACAGGAGCACATCAATTTGCCTTTTCGTCTGTGCTGCATGCGAGGCTGGAGCGAGCACCCTCGCGTGGCTCGGTGGCCGCATCAGCGAGCAAAGCGTGTCAGAACCCGGGCAGCCCCGCCGCGATGCGGTGCGGGCACGGCACAGGGGATGGGATGAGCTGACACCTGCGCCCCTGCAGCCCCTGGGCAGCGCTCCCGGTCCCTGCTCAGCAGCAACGGGTCGCAGACACCATCAGATGCTGCTTTTGCTCTAGTTTTGCAAGATTATGAATCTAGGTTTACTATCTGGTGTTGGTCCTAAGAAAAAGCCTCAAAGACCTCCTGAGACAGGCAGCAATTGAGTCAACCAGTGCGAGCATCTCCTTGGTTCGGGGTCGGCAAGAGCAGATCTTCCCCAGTTCTCATCCCACTGTACCACCCACCACCACAGCTGAGCCTTTCCAGAGTCCTGTCTTCTCTGGACTTCGATAATATTTCCAATCCCCGATTCTGCTATTTGATCTAGGGCCTTTGAAAAATAATCAAGTTGTTTCAGTCTGTTCTTCACAGGTAGATTTAGCAAGTTTGGTGCAATTGTCCTTAGGAGATAGGGCTGAGTATAATAATGTAGGTCCTTTAGTGCTGGCTGATTGAGCAGGCACTGTCTGATCTCTCCTTTCCACTGCCATCTTAGATAACCAAGATAAGTCCAGACCATTTCCAGATCTCCCGATTTTAGCAAAGCCAGCAAAAGCGGCAAAACATACCTGCTGACTTTGTGGTGGTGGAGGATTTACCCTGGGCTCCACCTGAGGCTGGACTTAGCCAGAAAGGGCCAAGGCAGGGGTTATTTAATGCAAAGAAATTAGAATCCGTTCTCAGGGGATTCAGAGGATGAAAATCTGATCCCTCCCCAGCTCATGGGAAGGAATGACTTCAGCCAGGCTCCAATTTCCCCCAGATGTGTTGTACAGGCAATCCAGAGAGATACTACAGCAGTTACTGGGGTTGGGCAGCAGAGAACAAGCAGGAGCAGGCCAGAAGGACAGTGAGGCAGAAACTCCTGAGCTGGATTTAAATCTTCCTCTGTTAGAGCTGTTCTTCCCAAGGCAAATACACGAGTAACTAAGCTACCAGAGATACAGTCTTCGAGCAAGCACACCAAACAATGGATCTAAATTGCAGGTTCATTTGGAATCACTTCTGCCGTTTACAGGTCATTTCCTCTGATTTCATGGTTCTGCATTGATTTCAGCTGGTCAGCACTTGCTCGGGGCTATAAACTGCTCGCTGGCTGCCAGAAACCTCTGCCAGGTCTGGGGGAGCCAGGTAGAGCAAGTGGTTTGCTCTGGGTGGTGGGGGAAAAGTAAAGTATTCCTCGGTGTGTGAGGGGAGGCAGCGATGCAGGTATTGAGCTTCTGGGCTCTGATGAAGCTGCTGTTATCACTTATCTATGATGGGTCAGGTCTTCCAGCACGATAAAGCCCTTGGAGCAGGGCCAGGGCGTGCTGGTGCCTGTGTTTTGCCAGCAATCTGTGTTGTCTCATTAGGCTGCATTACATTTGGAGATATCGTGATAGACAGGAAAATTTTCTTGCTCCTGAGTGAGGTTAAACCTGCAGGGCCGAGTGTGTCTCTGGTGCAACGCCAGTGCCTGCAGAGGGAATGGACAACTTGGCTCTGTGAGGCTCTTCAGTCAGCAGCAGCTTCTCCCACCTCTCCTTTGTGATTCAGGGCAGTTAACAAACGTTGCTCCAGCTAAAAATTCAGAGAATGCTCTCTGAGCCCCGGAGCTTCTCCTGCAGCAGGGACCTGCCAGAAATTCCCATCCAGGGATAAGCAGAGCCGGAGCCTCAGACCCAGCGGGATGTTGGGGGCTCACTCTCCTGTCCACCCCCACCTTTCAGGAGAGATCTCTCTGGGTCCCTGCCCAGTTTGGGTGCCCAGGGCAGAGCTGTGCAGTGCCTGCAGCAGATCTGGGTCTCTGGGGTGTGTGGGGCAGCTCGGGTCAGGCAGTGCCTCCCCTCTGGGCCAGGAGAAGGCTGAGCATGCACTCAGGATGGTGGCATAGAGCCTCCATCCTCAACGGGCTGTGACAGCGCTGGGACATCCACAGGAAGGATTGTGCTGACGGCCATGGGAGTTTTGACAAGTTCCTGGTGTGTTTAAGGGTTGCCCTGGCTTTGTTGAAGCCCCCCTGAGGTTTGCTGCTCTCTTTTTCTTGGCCCTGCCTGCTATGGGGTGTGTGCATTGTGTTGAACCACTTGTTAATTTTCTGTTCCAGACACCAGGGTTTGTGATATAATTTATTTTTGTGCTGTTGATTGTCTTCCAGTGCATGAGGGCATGGTCTGGCTGGAGGGACTGGGTTGGGTTGGGCTTTTTGGCCTCAGGCAAGCCTGAACCCCACTGTCCCTACTGGTTTCTTAAATTTTTTTCTGCCTGTTGTTTCCAAGTCCAATCATCTGACCCAGCAGAACCACCTCTGCAGTCAGAGGAAATAATGGGCAGATATAATTAGCAATGTCAGGCCCAGGCAGTCAAACAGCAATCGGATGGGTGCAGATGGCTCTTGGAAATCTGGTCTGTTCCTCTGGCTTGAGGCCATCTGCTGAGCTGGAAGGAGGGATGGGAGACTGAATCGAGTCTCAAGAAAACTTCTGAGTAAAGAATAATTAATTTCCAGTGCAATTGACAACATCAGATTGCTTCTGGGGGAATGGTAAAGAAAAGGATCTCAACGAAATATTGACTGTCACTGTCAGGTTTAGACACCGTTTCATCCTGTCTCTAATAACAATTCTTTTTTTACTCTAAGCAGGGTCCTAACTGGGCTCTGTAAATGCAGTGGCATCCCAAAGTGGACCTGCCGAGGCAAAGCAGGCTCGGCACCAGTTTGGTAAAGCAGCTGAAGTGGCCTGGCTAGCAGGAGCTGCCGTCCCTCCCTGAGGTGACCCGCCAGCGACCAGGCGGCTCTGTGCTTCATCCCTGCCCGTGAGCCGCTGTCTGGAGGGGGTCAGCCAGAGCGGCCCCGGGGCGGCCATCAGGCTCCCTAAGTGTCAGCGAGCCTGCTGTGAATCGGGGCTGGAGCAGCACAGCAGACCTGGCTCCATGCTCCCAGCTCGGCGCTGATCGGAGCTGCTACCGAAAATCTGCCGGGGCTGGCCGTGCCCCGTGGGCGCCTCCCGCAGCGCAGGGAGAAGGGCAGCGATTCCCGGCGGCGACCGCCGGGACCCCCGGGCTCTGCGAAGGCGGGGGGCTCCGTCACGGTGCACAGCGATGG
>VYXF01004960.1:163188-178809 GCA_013397295.1 Polioptila caerulea | reverse complement strand
GCTCTCCCGCCCCCCCGCCATGAGCAGCGGCGCGGGCCCCGCCGCACGGCTGTGCCGCCTGGAGCGCGGCCCCGACGGGTACGGCTTTCACCTGCACGGCGAGAAGGGCAAACCGGGCCAGTTCATCCGGCTGGTGGAGGCGGGCTCGCCGGCCGAGCAGTCGGGGCTGCGCGCTGGGGACCGGCTGCTGGAGGTGGACGGCGAGAACGTGGAGCGGGAGAGCCATCAGCAGGTGGTGGAGCGGATCCGCGCCGCCGCCGGCGCCGTCAGCCTCCTCGTCGTAGACTCTACGGCCGAGGATCAGCTGCCGAAGCGGAGCGGGACGGGTGCCGAGCCGCCGGTGGTCGGCGGGCAGGCGGCCCCGGCGGAGCCCGCGGCGCGGGAGCCCAGCGGTGGCGACCAGCGGGTAAATGAGCGGCCGGGGGACTGTGGCTCGGAAGTTTTCGGGGCGGAGGGTGTTGTCCGAGGAGGAGGAGTCGCGACCGGCCGCCGTCGTCGCCTTCCAGGCGAGCGAGCGGGAGCCGCGGCAGACGGGGCATCGTGTGTGGTTTCGGTCTCGGGTCTTTCCTTCTTTTTTTGCTCTGCTTTAAACGCGGCTCCCGAGAAACCTCGGGTCTTGCCGCGCCCGACTGCTTTGCCTTTTTTGTTTTAAATAATTTTTTTTCTTAATGGTCGTGTCTCCCAGCCGTGTCAGTGACGGGCGGGGGCAGGCGGGCACACCGGGCTGGTTCATCCATAACTGAACCCGCTGGGTCCTGGAGCCCTTCGGCCCATCCTTGTGCTTCGGGGCCAGTAAAACGGAATGAAAAAAGCAACAGGGCGAGCTTTGACATGCAGCTGAGCCCAGGACTGGGCTGAGGGTGGCTAGCACTAACACACAATGAAAATACAACAAAAGACGCGTGGCAGGGGGTGTTTTTTGGGGCTGAGACTGCCGGTATTGGTGGTAGTCACTCTTGCTTTGAGCGTGTTCAGTCTCTGCTGTGGAGTGGAGGTAGCAAAGCCCTTTCTGGGCTGGGGGGCTTCATCGTGGCAGTCAGTCCCCACAGACACTTCCTAACTCAGGAATGTCGGCTTTAAGCACGCGTGGGAGTGAGCACTTGCACAAACAAAGTGATGTAGAAAGGTGAGGAATTGAGAAACAGCTGACCTTTCATGCCCCCAGTGGTTCCTAAGAGACGCTCCGGGAGATAATACTGCTTTTTATTTACCCAGCAAAGGCATGTTTGTTGTTGCAACAGACATGTGGATGGCTTCCTGGGCAGCAGCCTCTTGTTGTGCCCAGTGTGAGGAACCTTCTGGGGAAATCTTACGACCTGTTCCCAGAGAGGTTGGTGCTTCCCAGTGTTGATGCTGAGCCTCGGGAAGACCTTGGTGCCTCACCGAGCTGTTGTCACATTGGGTTTTGCTGAGGATTAGGTGGTTTTGAGCTGTATCTCCTGTTGGACTTTAGCTTTGTGCTTGTTCCCCAGGTCAGGCTGATCCACTGCAGGCACAGCTGTCATCTTTGTCTGGCTAAAACATCACTCCAGCACCTCCTTGATGGGCTTTTTTGGGTGGGAGCAGCCATGCTCTATCCCTGTGCTGTCTCTCTTGCTCACTGTCCCCTGTGTCATCCCACATCCCTCTTGTGTGGCCCCATGCTGGGCTCCAGTGCTGCCCCATGCCGAGAGAAGGTGCCTGCTCTCCAGTATGTCACAGGGCTTGTGAGACTGTCTGTGCTCTGCTTTCTGCTCCCAGACCTCTCCATGGGCTGGGAAAAATAAAAGAGATGTTGTTAATGCAGCTCAGGTGAGTCCCCTGACAGACTTGGGGGCTGAGGACGTGCAGTCCCCAAAGAGGATGGAGCTGTCATGCTGTGGGACTGCCTGCTTGCTGTGTTGGCTGGAGTGATGGAAAGAACTTGGGAAGCTGGAGATGCCCCACAAGATTCTGGGAGGCAGCCCCAGCTGGAGATACCTCATGGGCTTTGGGGAACAGTCTGAAGGTTCCCCACAGTCTCGGGGAGCAGGCTCGGGGCACAGCTCGTGCACAGTTACTGCTGGTGGTTTCTCTCCTCACTAGAGCAGGAAGCAGGTGACATGGGCTGACATTGCCACAAGGCCCCAGACAGTTTCTCAACAGGTAGCAGCAGGAAATGTTGCGGTTGAGGGCAGGTCCCAGTGGAAAAGGCAAGTGGGTTTAGAGACATCGCCCCAGCCAGGCACCCACCAGGCAGGGTGGGAAGATGCCGAGCCAAGCCAGAGCAGGCAGAAAGGGATTTCTTTCCAGTGAGGCAGGAACACACTGGTGGCCTGTTCCCAGCCACTGGCAGGGAACTGGTGCTGGCTACTCCATCCCCCCACGCCCCCATCCCATCACTGTGGGTTGGTGGGATTCCCTGGGATCACGGGGGAAGTGGGAGATTTGCATGTGTCAGAGTCCTGTTTGCTTTATTGGGCTGGACTTGCCTTTGTTTGTTTAACAAACCTGGAGACGCTCAAGAGCTGGGAGAGCTGCTTGTGGTGAGCAGTGTTTAGTGTCTCCCACCTTCCAGCAGAATCCATTCTCTCTCCAAGCCCTGCTGGGTCCTGCATGATTTGGACTACCAGGGGGTTGGACACCCCCACAGACCCCTGAGGCAGCTGTGGGAGACTCATCACGGTCTTCTTTTTCATTCCTATCAAACTCTGAGTGTGCAAATCCCCGTGGTGCTGTGGTGGGGGTTTTGAGCCTCCCTGGGGAGCTGATCCATGCACCCCTGTCTGTGGTGCTGAGCCAGCACGGTGACAGTTTCACACCCCTCAGGTCAGCCCCATTTCCTGGCGCCCTGTGCCCTGGGGGTGTCCCTCTACCAAGAGCTGTGACAGTTTGTCTCTCCCCCACGTTTGTTTCCGGAGGCTTCAGCTGCTCGGGAGCGTTTTGAGAAAGTTCATGCAAACCACACAGTGTTCCCAGGGCAGCACCGGATGCTGCCAGCGTGGTGCCCTGATACCAGGGCAAGGCGTTTATTACCAGCCCTGGGCTTCCCCCTCGCAAATTTAGTGTTAAATTAGAGCCCTTCCTGCCAGCAAGGCTCATCCCTCCTTGTAAAACCTGGGAGAGCCTCCCAGGGCTGAGTTTCAGAGTGTAACAGGGAGCAGTTCCCCCGGCATTGGGAGCATTGCACTGGGGTAGCTGGTGTTTAATTACGAAATGAATTAAATTTCCTCTCAAGGCAGCTGCATGAAAAGCAGCTCCAGTCAAACAGGACGTGACGGGGATGCTGCAAGGAGGCTGCTTTGCATCCCCTTTGTATGAAGCCCGAATGTGTGCGCCAGATTTTGGGACCCGTGTGAATTTGCTGGCCCAGGCATCCTCAGAGCTGTTGTGTTTCTCTTTGAGTTGCCGGGAATGTTGCTGCCGCCGGCAGGCTTGACGCTGCTTGTAGGGCTGTAGGGAATTTCCTGGGACTTGAGGCTTCAAAAGCTGTCCTGAAATTGCTATTGGGGGGCTTGGAAACGGGGAGTGAGTACTGACATACTGTGCAGCTGGGGTCCCCACAGTCCTGGATTGCGGGTCCTGCCAGGTAGCTGAAGGTGCTGCGGAGGGAGAGGCATCTGGGTGTGCTCCAAATCTTGTTTCAGGGCAGGAGCAGCAGTGCGATGCTGCACAGATCCTCCTCCCAGGCGGGCAGCACAGAGGCCTCTCTGCCTTCCCTGGGTGTAGAGGGGAGAGGATGCCTGTGCAGGGGGCTGATTGCAGCTTCCCCCGCTGCCCTCCCCGACAGAGGTTGTAATTGCTGCTAACGAGGCTCTGCGGGCTAATCCGTGTCCCAGCGCAGCGGGAGAGCCGCTGGCCTTGCAGGACAGGATGCAGCAGCTTAGACAAATTAGGGGCATTTCCGCTGCCGAGCTCCATAGCCACGGGTCTTCTTGCATCGTGGGTGTTGGCCCCAAACCCTCTTGCCTCACATTGCTCAGCCCAAAGGGGACCTTGGGGCTGGAAAGAGCACCCCATGGATGGGCAGGATACAGCTGCTGGAGGATGGGATGCGTTTGTTTTCCTCTCTGGGAGGCAGAATGGTGGCTGCCTGCAGGGTCTCTGTGATTTGGGGAGGGTGCAGGCAGCCTGGCATGCTGGGCTGGAGCTGCCAGCTGGTGGGGGGATGCTGGGGGGCCGGGTCATGGCTTGGCCAGGCTGCCCTCACACCGAGTGCTGCTGCCTTGGCCAGCTGTCTTTGCAGGATCAGTGCCTCCCTCACTGCTGTGACCTGTCCCTGTGTCCTGAGACATCTGTCCACCCTGCAGGGCTTCCCATCCCCCCAAAAAATTAATGGCACCAGCGTCTCATGGAGCCCAGGCTGCTAGGGCTTTGTTGGTGTGGGTGGGAGTGAAGCCCTCCCTCCCTCCTCCTCCTCCTCTCCCGGGAGTGCTGCCAGCACCACTTGCTGGGTGCTCCCTCTGGCTTTGTCCTGAGCTATCGGCGTGGAGCAACCCCACAGTGCTGCCAAAGGCACCAGGAGCGTGGGTGCTCCAGGGCCTGAACCCCTTGCTCAGGGTCGAGCCAGGGCAGGGATCGGGAGAGGTGCTGCCTTCCTACAGGCTCCAGCAGCTCCTGCCTTTTGTCCTTGTTTTGGGTATTGTCTGTCCCCACCATTTCTTGGGATTTCTGCCTGGGTGGAGGATGCTATCATGCCCTGTGAACCTGCTGCCACCTGGGCGTGGGAGGCAGGGTGGAAGGGGCAAAGTCGAGGGGGTCACAATCCTCTACCCAGCCAGGGAATCCACAGCTGGGCTGTTGGCACTGGACATGTGAAGCTGAGACACGTGGAGAGCAAGTCCTGCATGCCAGTGCTGAGGCATCTTGGGGTCACCTTCACTCCTGCACCTCCCTTCCCAGGGCGTTGTCAAGGGGTGCTGGGGTGGCTGCTGGCCCTTGACCATGAAGGAAAGCTTTGTGCAAGAGGATGGGGCTTTATCGGGGCCTTATCAGGGCTTTATCACAGTGCTTGGCTTAGCAATTGTTAATGCGTCACCTCGGCCCGTGTGGGACCCTGTGCCACACCAGTGTGTCAGATATGGGCTGTCAGCACCCCAGGACCCAGGTTCTCACTGCAGTGGGCAAAGGTGATTTCATAGAAAGATGCAAGAGTGCTGTGCAGAGGGTAAAGAGCACCCCGGTGCAGGTGTGGGAGGGCAAATTCCTGCAGTGCCTGTCCTCAGTGATGCTATGGGTACAAACAGGGAAAAAATGATCTTGGATGAAATATTAAATTCTCTTGGGTGAGGAATATTCCAGCACTTTGAGTAAGGCTTGGCTGCTGGGAGAGCCCATCCAAAGCCCAGGTTTTGGTGGTCAAGGTGGGATCAAACCATTTTACATATAAATTGTAAAAGTGGTATTGCTCGGGTCAGAGCAGTTCTGACAGTGCCAATGGAGGTGTCTGGTTCGTGTCACCTGGTTCCTCTGATGCTTCCTGGACATCCCACTCCCCACTGGGTGAGCAGACAGCTCCTGTGTGCCAGGCTCCTGGGGATGCTCCTGCTTCTTCCTGCTGTTCACTGTGTGGGGAGCTTAGAGGGCACCGAGTGGGCCAAGTGAGGAGCTGTGGCTGTCCCAGCAGGGTTCTCTGGCTCCAGGTACTGGTGGATGCACAGGTCAAGGTGAAACCAGGTGCAGATGAGCTGGGTGTTGGCTCCTGGAGAGCTGAGCAGCCCAGTCGCGCTGCCCCAGCAGAGCTGGTTTCTATTTTGCAATCGTGGAAGGTCGTGCCAGGGCATGGAGGTGTCTCAGCATTACAGCTGCTCCATCTGGATTCCAGCTGCCTGCCCAAGCCCCGTGTGCCCCTTCCCTGCTGCCAAGGGCTGTGGGGTGCCCTGGGCTGGGGGATCTCCCTGAGCCCATGGCTGGGTTTGCCATAGAGAGGGGCTACAGTTGGCAAGGGGGTGATGGAGGGGACCTGTGCCAGCACCTGAGACCTCTCAAAAAAGCTTCCTGAGTGGGATGGGGTGCAGTGGGGGGGCTTCCCAGCAGCCTGGGCTGTGTTTCTTTTTCCACCCTCATGGCAGTTGCAGTCCTCATCCCAAAAGGAAGAGTGTGGTCTGGGAACAGTGCATAATAACATGTTGCTTCAGTGTTTCACTACAATTAGTGCACCTAATTAATTAATTAGAGATCATAGGGTGTTTGGCACCCTGCATCCCATCTTGAGGTGTCAGTGCCCACAGGTGGCCACCTGAGGATGGTGTCCCTGCCACTCCAGCAGCTGTCTGCGGTTCCTGGTGCTGTCCTTGGGTGTTGGGGGGTCTGCCAGCAGTTCATCCACAGACTGTTCCTGTTGCAGGAGGAGCTGAGACCTCGGCTGTGCCACATGAAGAAGGGACCCGATGGCTACGGCTTCAACCTGCACAGTGACAAGAGCCGCCCCGGGCAGTACGTGCGTGCCGTCGACCCCGGCTCGCCGGCTGAGGCAGCAGGGCTGGCGCCCCAGGACCGCATCATCGAGGTGTGCTGGGCCAGGGGAGCTCCGAGGGGTCTCTCTGGAAAGCTCGGCACTCCCTCACATCCTGGTGCCTGGGAGACAGCTGCCCTTGGCCAGGAAGGCACACAGTGTCCCTGGTGCTGGCTGTGACTCAGCACAGCCGCCCAACCTGCATCAGCCTGCTGGTCCCCACCCAGGGGTGCAGCACTGGGGAGGGCTGGGACTGAGCCTTAATTAGCTGTCTGGGGGTTAATTAGCACTGTCCCCTGTCCCTGGGATGCCCCTGGGGTGGGGCAGGCTGGGGACAAGGTGCAGGATGGTCACAAGTCAGCTGTCAGGTGTGACCAGGGTGGGGATGAGCTCTGGTTTGTGCCAGGTGAGATGATGATCCATGAGACCAAGGACCAACTGAGCCCCAGCCCTGCTGCCTCTTCTGGGGTGAAGCTTTTGGGGTTTCTGGAGACAATGGCATGGCACAAGGGCTTTGTGCCCGCCCTGGGTCCATGCACTCTGGGAGTTCCCTGCCAGCTTTGCCCATTCAATCCCATGCCAATCAGTCAGAGGAAAATCTGCTTTTAATGAGTTTTTCCTGGCTTCACTGCTAACTCCTGAGAAGCTGCAAATGCCTGTGGGGGCTGTGGGGTGGCTGTTGTGGGATTGTGACTGGTGCCAACGCTGGTACCTGACCCCTCTGTGGTGCTTCTGAGGGATGGATGTCCCCTGGCTCCAGTGGTGATGTGGTGCCTGCAGGTGAATGGCGTGTGCATGGAGGGCAAGCAGCACAGTGACGTGGTGACAGCCATCAAGGCGAGTGGTGATGAGACCAGGCTGCTGGTGGTGGATGTCCTCACAGATGAGTTCTTCAAGAAGTGCAAGGTGGTGCCCTCGGAGCAGCACCTGAAAGGTGGGCTGGGACTGTGCTGCTGGGAGGGGTTTGTGCCACCTCTGCTGGCTCTGTGTCACCTTCTCACCAAACCTGAGGGTGCTGAGCCCTGGGAGGTGGTCTTGTCACCCTGGGACCAAGCAGAGTCACCTGGCTTTGACATTTCCCTGCCTGGCTGAGGGCCCCATGCTGGGTTGGTGGGGCTGATGTGGGCAGGTTTATGGCCCTGGGTTGCACTTTGGCAGGGTTTATGGCTTGGGGAGCACACAGGCATCAGCTGTCCTTTGCTCTCCTCTGTGGCCCTCTCCCTGCTGTCACAGTGGTCCCCAGGAGGATGGGGAGGGGGGTCTCACTGGGCTCCACATCACAGCTGCAATCATGGGGATACGTCTGGCAGCATTCCCCTGTGCCACAGGGCTTGCTGCAACAGCTGGTTAAAAAATTCAGGACCTGGCCAGACGCTGGACAGTGTTGTGTGAACATTGGCCATGTACAGCCTTGGCTTGCCCTCCACTGGCGAGGGACAAAGCAAACACATCCTCACCTCATGCCTGTGTCCTTATTTCACAGGTCCCTTGCCAGAACCAGTTGCCAATGGTGACATAGGGAAGGTAAGAGCCTTGTCTTGATTTTAGTTCCATCTATGCCCATCTCCAGTCAGAGACCCTCCTGTTATGTGCCCTCTGCCCATGGGTGGGTGATGCCACCAGACACCAGGTCTCAGACTGCCACACAAGAGGTGGTGCCACTGGGAAGGGAACTGGTGTCCTCCAGGAAGGGGGCTGCTTGTGGTGCTGAGTGTCATGGAGGTGGCTGTTTTCCTCCTCTCTTTTGCCTTCTGATGCTCCAGAGCTGGGAGTCCTGCTGCTGCAGTAGGGAAGCAGCACCCAGCCCTGCAGCCACCCTCCTCCTCCCACTCCTGCTAAAGCCAGGGCAGTCAGGCCGGGGTTTAATCCTTCCCCGCTCTGGATGGGCAGCACTAGAGGTATTTATGTGCCTGGAGCTTGCAGGGGATTATGTGTGGGGAGGATGGATTTCATGGCCCCCTGGGTGGGACTTGCAGCTCTGGAGGCTGTTCTCAAGCCCCAGGGCTGGAGTTTACACTCCCTTCCTCCTTCCCCCAGGAAAGTGGCGGAGAGCCGCGCTCCAACTCGGTGTCCGAGAGCCCGTCCAGCCCCGCGCCACTGGCCATGTCCCCCAACTCCAGCGAGATCCACAGCGAGGTAGGACTGGGAATGCCAGGGGGTGGCTGGAAAGCAGGATCTGGGCTGAGCACCCACCATGGGGCTGTCCAGGGGACACACAGTGGGGCTGACACCGCCTCTCATCCCCAGCCTCACACGCAGGAGGGTGACAAACACCATTCGGCATCCGGCTCCCTCCTGGACCTTGACATCCCGCTGGCTGTGGCCAAGGAGCGGGCGCACCAGAAGCGCACCAGCAAGAGGGCACCCCAGATGGACTGGAGCAAGAAAAATGAACTGTTCAGCAACCTGTGAAGGCCCTGAGGCGGGTGAGGGTCTTCTAGACCTCCAGCCCCATACCCACCTCTCCTGCACTCCTCTCCTCCCTGCCATGGGCTCCTGGTGGAGATGTGGGGCTGCTCCCTACCACCCTGACCAAAGAGCTGGGGTTTGGTGGCCAGTGAGCATCCCTGCAGAGGGGTTCTGGGCCGGGGGTGCTGGGGGTGCCCCCTCCCAAAAGCTCATCCCCAGGGTGCTCCTCCAGCCCTGCCTTGAAGCCCTGCACACCCTTGCAGGGAGGCAGGGGTTTGGGAGGGATCAAGGATTTGGGGTGACCTGATGCCCAACACTCCTGGTCCCCACTGTTCCCTGTTTTTTTCCCCACCCCAAACCCCATGTCCATTTGAGATCCCCCCAAATTACCCTTTATCTGCAAAACCTGAGGGTTTTAGTGTCTTCTACCAAACCCCACCTGCCCAGCCACTGACCACAGCCGGGGTGTTTGACCCTGGCCTGGCGAGCTCCGTCCACAATGACCCTGTCCCTTTGCCTCTTCAGTTGCAGGGAGGGGCAATGGGTGCCCAGCACCCTGCCCTGGGGAAATTTTGGGAGAGGAGAGGGTGTCTGGAGCTAACACAGCAAGCAATAATAGTCTCCTTTGCTTCTGCACATTCCTGGAGACAGAGCCAATCAGGGTTTGAATACAACACTGTTTAATTTAAAAGCTTCTCATAGACTTTTTTTTTTTTTTCTGAGATAAGTGTTTTTCCAATCACATTTTTTCTTTTTTTAACCTGTATATTGTGGAAATTTTTCCTGTGGATGTTTTGTTTCCATGTGCTACAATCAGGTGTTGTTGTATTGTTGAGCTCAAGAGAAATTCTGTTTACTGGAATAAACCTTTCTGACTTCACTTAAAGCCTGGTTTAAGGCTAAATCCTTCCAGAGCCTGGGGGGGGTGCAGAGGGCTTGCTGTGGCCAGGGGCTTGGGGGAAAGGCAGGTAACTGGGGGATGCTGGGCCTGGTTTGGGTACCCCTCAGCACCTGATGGGGACAGGTTGAGGGGGTTGGGGAGGCACCGGCTGGTCTCAGTGGGGGTTAATGCCTCCGAGTGATTAATGAGCTTTAATCCCCTGGGGAGGGTGGGGGTGGGGGTGATGCATAGCTCTAATCTGCTGTCTGCCAGCCAGGCTGGAGCACAGCAGCAGCTCTGTTGGGGGCAGCCCAAATGTGCCCCCAGCCCCTATGGGGGTTTTTGGGATGAGCCTGGGTTGCAAGAACGCAGGAGGGATCAGTGTGGAGAGGGGTGCTTGTCTCTGTAAATGAATGGATGTAGCCCTGAGTGGCTCAGTGGGGCCAGACTGAGCCACAGTAGGATTAGGCAGGGCTGTGGTCTGGTATCTTTGCTTCCTCCCCTTTGCACATTCTTGTTTTGTGCTCCAAATCTGCAAAGAAGCTGTTCCACCTGAGCACGCAAATGGTCACAGTTCTTTGCATCTCAAATGACACCCAGGTGACAAAGTGCCACCAGATTTCTGGGGGATGTGCAGGCTGTCACTTCCTCCTGGAAAGTGGGGGAGCCCATTCCAACCTGTCTCATCCTCCAAAGAAGTGTCCTCTGAGGGAAGATGAGCTTCCACCCCCTGTTTTCCCATCCTCATCCCATTGGGGCAGCAGGACACCCCTACCTGGGATGGATGCCACAGGCTGAGGCAGGAGTGGGGGCACCCCGTGTGTCCCAGCAGCGTCTCCTGCCTCTTGGCCTGCTCAGAGCAGCTGGGCACTGGCTCCCTGTGGGAACCCTGTCTGAGCCCTGCCGGCTCTGCCCCCAGCCTTTGGGGCGGGCTGAGCTCCGGGACAGACCCAACTTTGTTTTGGGTTGCCAGGGAAAGGCTGTTCCCAGCTGCCTGTGGAGCCGGGGCAGCGCCGCCGTTGCCGGGGACCGGGAATGCCAAGCAGGGCCCTCACTGGCTCCAGAGCAACCGGCTGGGCATGGGGAGCTGCAACAGGATATCACCCTGCCCCTTCCCCCTGGCAGCAGAGGTTGAAAGAAATTATTTTTCCCACCGTGGTCGGGTTTTAGGGGAGCAAATCGCAGCGCAGCTCCATCTCTCCTGCCGGTTTGGCCTTGCTCCTCTGGCAGAGGGACGAGACGCTTCACGGAAAGAGCACCAGAGGCAGCAGTTCACCCAGCAGGTTCTGCACATCTTGTTCTGGAGGACAGAATCCATTTCTGCCTGCAGCAGGTGATGAGGAGCAGGAGGATTACTAGCCCTTGTCATGGTAATCCCAGTGGGAAGTAGAGCTGCTTTTCATTTTATTACCACACAAAGCTTTCACTACAACTAAATCCACGCTAAATACTTGTTTAAAATGCCATGATACACTGTTCCCGTGCTTGACTTTAATATTAGTCACAGGAGTCATGTATTTGTTTAGCTAAAATTGGAAAACTTAAAGCCCCCAGGCCCTAAAAATACAGGCACAGCAACACTAAAAATTCCACAGACTGCCAATCTCCAAAACATCCCTGGGCAAATCTGAAAGTTACTACCTGATCATCCATCACTGAAACAGATAATTTGTGGTCCAGGATTAGCCATTATAGCTGCTGTTACAGTAGGAAAACACACAGGAGCATCAGTTATCCTTCTTACCTCCTGTCCTCTCCTCTTAGCAGCTTCCTTGCTGTGGACAGCATGTGTAGGGCAGGAGAGGTCAGGCTGAATAACTACACAGGGAAGTTTGTCCAGTGGGAGTCAGGCAAGTGCCTCTTTTTCATCCATGGATCTTGTATCTACTGCAGCAGAGGCTGGATAACTCCAGCTTTAAATATATCTGCCCCCCAGTAAGAGATATTTCACCCACATTCATCTTTATCGTAGTGGAGAGCAGCAAATGGAGCCTCCAAGCTCAGAGCAAGTCCTGAGCTGGTGGAAGAAGGGAGCTGTCTCATTTTCAGTGTGTTCTCCTTGCTTTCACCAAAGCAGCCAAGGAAAATGAAGTGCAACATCACTGCTGGCCCGAGGTTTTCAGATCTGGAGCACAGCCCTGAAGCTGAAGGGAGTTTGTCTCAGGAGCCTCCTGTAGCTCTCAGCCCCCTCATAGTGGTGGGGCTCAGGTCTAGTCTTGATCAGCCAATATCAACAATTTCCATCATATTAACTTGCCCTTTGTTTGTGCTCACCCATATCTGGGCTTCTTCCTGCCAGGACTCAGCAGTGCCCCCCTGCAACCTACCAGACCCCAGGAAACTGGGTTTAAAGAGTCTCTGCTGTCCTTTGCAACTTCTAAACCACCCTTTGAACTGCCAAAGAGAGCATCTGAGCCCCACATACTGCTCAGGCACCTCAGATCTTTGTGATTTTTAAATTTTTTATTCAAGAGTAAAAAAGATTTGAGCTACCAGTATACGAAACCTCCTTGCTGATAACTCGTGATTTAAGAGCAGTGGGAGAAGTTTCTGCTTGTCCAAGAACCAACTTCTGGTGATTTCAGGCTCTGTTGGAACAGCACATCAAAGTTAAGAGTCATTCCTAGCCAAACCTGTGAGTTAGTGGCTGTTCCCCAGGTCTAAGTTTCAGGCAGTAATCCTGGCTGGCAGAGCAAAGTGCAAAGTTGACAAGATGACAAAGCAGCTGAAGGAGACAGATGAAAACAGTTCCAGTGTTGGCTCACTGGTGTCTTCCACACCCAGACCTCACAACAAAGTCCAACTTCTCCCTGGAAACCCAGCCTGTGTCTGGAGGTGCCTGTCAGGTGTCCAGCACCCCAGCTGGCTGCTTCAGCTCAGCATAGCTCCTCTCCTCCGAGTGGTTTGTCTGCTCCAGGAGCCACTGTCTCTCCTGGTCACTGACATCCAGCCTCAGTGTCACCTCCTGGAAAATGCTGTTCACAGCAACCTGCAGCACACAGAGATAAAGCAGCTCAATCCCAGTCACAGGGTGAATGCTGCTCACATTTCTAGGGGGAGATAGGCTGTCACTGCACCTCCTTAAAGTGGAGCTTTTTGAACATGCAGATACTGGCTTCGTTTTCCTGACCAATCTTCGCCTCAAATTTGGTGATCCCCAGTTTTCTCACTCCTGCAGGAGAAATCAGAGAGAGGGGCACTTCCATTACATGCAACATCTATAAAAGCACAGGACTCCAGCTGCAGGGCTGATGCATCCCTTACTACCCTGCCTGTACCCTGGGAATTATGTGCTCCTAGATCCCAGCCCCACCACACTCCTGCCCCCGTGCATGGAGCCACCCTCACCATAGGCCATCATCAGCAGAGTTGCCTCCTTGCCAAACCCTCTGCCACGGCAGCTGGGCTCTGAAAGAGAGAGCACAGAGTCAGCATCCAGTTAGGGGAGACAAACCATCCACATCAGACTCCTCAGGAGAGGCTGTCACCTGGACATGCCATGGACTGATCAGGGCTGAACAGCCATGATAAAGCATGAGAATAAAAAGCTGATGCAGGAACATCAACATCTGTCTGCAGCACGCAGCCACAGTGACAGAGTCCCAGGCTGTGAAGCAGAACTTGACCTGCAATCATGATTTCAATCTCGGCAAGAGTCGGGTCCTCAGCATTGGTGAGGAAGAGATTCACATCTCCCACCATGGAGTTCTCCTCCACCTGCCCAGGCCAGCGCCCCGAGTCCAGCACGATGAAGGTGCACTCTAGGGAAAGCAAGAATGTGGCAGCATCTTCAGAATGTGCTGATACTTGTTCAGAAATTACCAAAGAATCAAATTAAAGGTGTATAATGGACAGGGGAAGAACAGTTTCCATGTGTTAACAGCAAGAAGGAGTTAATAATTTGGCTTCCCACACCAGGTGTGCCTGTTTCCACCCACAGGGGTGAAAGAAATACTTGGAAAAACCTGTTGTGAGGGTGACACAGACACCAAGACTAGAAAGAGCCTGTGGAAGAAGCGTGAAAACTTCCTTCTCATGTCTGAGGTTTCCTTGTCTTGTCTTACTCAGCAGCAGATTGGGGCAAAGAATTGTTTGGTGCACAAGAGGCTGAGACTGAGTGATTCACCAGATCCATGTTATTGCTGCCCTGAGTAAGGTTTTTAATGCCACCTAAGATAAATGCTCCAGACTAAGGTCTTTGCCAGCTTCAGTATTTTCCAGCTCACTAAATTTCTACCAGGCTTTTATGGGCAGTGATTCATTACCTGTAGGAGACTCAGGGAACCAATTCAATCAACACACCTCAACCAGGTGATCATAAAATCATTCAACTTATCAAGGAGAAATACAACCTTCTCCTATCTTTTTGCAATGATCAGACCTGGGGAATGCTGGCCGTGCAGGAGTGATGCTTAATGATTTTTAGCTCAGCACAAAATGATGTGGGAAATGAATCACTGCAGTCTCTGGAAAACTGAATAAAAAGTACACAAAGAGCTCAAGGGAGTGGATATTCTCCACTTCCCTGAGTATGTACCAGCTGTAATGAGAAAACCAGTTCAAACTGCTGTTGTAGAAAGTCTCACATCCCCTCTGGTTCAGGGGAACCCACTCAGAGGGCACTCCCAGCTCACTGTGGGTCCTTCCCAGAATGGACAGGACCTGCTCACCACTCCCCTCCTCCCTCAGAAAGCACTCCAGATGCTCACTGTCAGCGTCCTCCCGCCAGCTGCGCTGCATTCCGTACTCCTGCTCCAGGCTCAGGGGCTCCGAGGCTGTCAGTCGCTGCAGCTCCTCCGACTGCATCCACTCGTGGTACCTGGCAAGGGACCCGGCCCCACATCACTGCCCCAGCTGCAGCACCACACGAGGATCTCTCCCAGTGCGGTTTTAGGGGAGCAAATCGAAAGCAGCTCTGGAAACATCACAAACCAGCCCGGCTTTTGAGGCAACTTAAAATGTATCCACAAGCCTCCGTCCCCTATGTAACACAGTGCTCTCTGGAAATTTTGGAAGTTTGCCTGTCCTGTGGCTGTGTCTGGAGTGCCCAATGAACACCTGATGTTTTTCAGTTCTGCTGCATTTAATCCCAAGCCACACTGAGACAGCACCTCCTGGACACCGACAAAACACTAACCCCGGTATCTTTGTGCTGATTTATTTTACAAACTGTTGGCACACCTAATTTATCAAACATCCACCTGGCCTTACAAACTGAAGCTTTGCTCTTCTACCGTCACCAGGGAAAGGCCTCAATGAACAGAAAGCTGTGTTCACTCACAGCCAGTGAGTGAACTCGTGAAATGGCACAGGTGAAGTTCTCCTTGACAGCAGAGCTGGCACAGAGCACAGCCCTGACAGGGGTGGTGGTGCCGGGCAGGGAGGGCACCTCACTGATTCACAGGGGGAAGAAGCAGGGCCTGCAGCTGGCGGTCAGCACCTTTCCTGACCCCGACACACTGTCTTCAACGGGAGGAGGATCAGAGCATGCGGGAGTCTCCGAGAAGGGCATGGGGCGCGTACCGGGGCACGTGTGCAGCGGTGTAGGGCACCAGCGTCACCTTCGCTCCTCGCAGCACCGTGTCCTGGTTAATCTTCATGGCCTCTGCACTGAGGGAGAGACCCAACACCCCACTCCGCGTCTCCGGCGAGGCCAAGCGATGGGGCAGCGTGGCCTGGCACCTTTCGGGAGCGAGAGGCGGCTCTCAGTGCCCAGATCTCCCAGGTCGCACCAATACCCCCGCATTTACACGCCCCAATCCCCGTTCCAAGATCCCGACGGGACCCCCGGGGCTGAGGGGAGGCACCCGGGGCTGAGGGGAGCCGGCACCCGCAGGTCACGTGTGCCTGCCCTGCCCCTCCCACGCATGCGCAGAGAGCCCGCTGAATCCCCGCCGCGAAACGTGTGACGTCATCGCTC
>VYXF01004960.1:115534-162659 GCA_013397295.1 Polioptila caerulea | reverse complement strand
GGTTCTGGGGTTGTGGGCGCTCTGTAGGGCGGAGTGAGTTCCCTCGGAGGGGGCGGGAGCGTGAGCAGCGTTCTGTCTGTGGGACAGGCCGGGGGGAGCCGGGCCGAGGGGCTCTGGTGCCCTCGGTGGGCTCCGGTGCCCTCGGTGGGCCCTGGGCCGGTTCCCCCCGCCTGGGGTGGGGCCTGTCCCCGGCCGCGTCCCGGAGTGTCCCTTGTCCTGCTGCTTGCTCTGCGTTTGCCAAGCTTGGCTTCAGTGTTTTGAGCCGAGGTTTGGTATAAAAGGTGGTGTTTGATTTCCTCTTCTGAGGCTGGTTCAGTTGTGACCTCAGTGAGGGATGATGCCTGGTTCTTTTCTGGCACTCAGCAGGGCTGTACAAGCTTTTAACTGGGCTTTTTACTGGAGCTCAGATTGTGCTGATGGTTTGTCCCAGCTGGTGTGGCTGAGTAGGAGCACATGTGTTGAGCCCTTAATTCAGTTATGGCTAATCATTGACACTGAAACCTTGCAGAACGCTTCAGTTCCCCCCTACACGTCTAGTTTTGTTGAAACAATGTAAAGTTTCCCAAATGCTTCTGCTTTGGAAATATTAGTGCATGAAAAGCATCTTGGTGTGTCTTTAATAGGTCCAGTTTTTAATTTGTCAACTTATTTCTGTACTTGAATTTAGGAAGAGAGACTTCAGGCTGGTTTTTTGATTTGCAGGAGGCATGTATTTGCAAGGATTAGTAGCTGCCTGAGAAGCAGCAGTTTGAGATCATCCTCAAGGCTGTCTGTCATTCTTCCTCTTGAGGTTTTAGTTGTCTGAAACAGCCCCTCTATCTGTTTGGAGAAGATAAAGTTTGGCCATCCCATGCTGTGAAAGGGCAGTGCCTTTTGGTTGCTTTTAAACCAGTTTAACAGGTATGAAAACTTCTCACAGTGCATTGAACCAAGTGGTGCTGGTGAGTGGGGTCTGTCTGAAGGGAAAGATCCTGCTGCAATCTGTTCAAATACCAGAAAACTGATGTGCCAAAGCTAACTTGTGAGTTCTTCCTTTTTCCAGCAAAGATAACACAGTGTTATGATGTTCCCCTAGGTTAAAGGCGACAGAAGTTGAAAACACCCTCCAAAAATACCCTTCAGGCTTTGCTCTGGGGTTGCCCTCTCCCTCCAGGATGGCAGGTGGCATCACTGATACTGGAGAGCTTTACTCTCCCTATGTAAGTTCCACTACTTGGGGGTTTGGTCACAAGTTTGGTTTGTTTTTTTTTTCAAAATCATCTTTCCTCAGCGTTGTGTTTGCAAATCCTGCTTTCTCATGGGCATAACCTCAGCATTTCAGGAGATGATGGAGGTCAAAGGGTGGTTAAAGATGCTTAGTGTTTGTAGTTATATGGGGTTTTTTTACATCACAGGTCATTTTTCATAAAGGGATGATATGTGCTTACAGTATAGATCTAAAAGTGCTGAAAAGAGCTTCAGGTCCCATACCAGCTCTTCATCCTTCTGCCCACTTTCTTACATTTTGTTAATGTTTTCATCAACCCAAATTGTCATTGGCATAAACAGAGGTGACTGGGACATTGAAACTATCCCACTTTCTTCCCTTTTGCTTTATATAAACATTTTTCCCTGAATTTCTCCAAGTTTACTTAGCTGCAGATGTTGCAGTAATTTGTTTTACACCACTTCACTGAAAGTGAGTAATTAAGAGGTTTCTTCCCTGTAATGTGGTGTCCTGTGCAACTGCAGAGTCAATTACTGCTTTCCTGTATTACTGGAAATGCAAGTTTTCATAGCCACAAGTTTTCACAAAATGTCAGCTTTTAAAAACAGCACTTTGTAAACTATATATTTTTTGGGGGGGGAGTGAACTCAATAAATTTAGAACCAGCCCTGAAATCTGTGTGCTGGATTTTAAATGCTGTAAAATTTTCATCTCATTCTGCAGCCTAATATCCACTTCTCCTACATTCAATCATTAACATTTTAATCGTGTTTATGATTAAATGTAAAAGTGGATATCAGGCTGCAGAAATAGGTCACAAGTGAGAAAATGGAGAAGTTAAGACAGTAACTGGGATGTCTGGACCCTCAAGGATTAGTGTCACCTGCTCTTGTGTTGTTATGCTGGTGCTGCACGAATTTCTTAGAGTAATCTCAAAGGCTGAGACTCTTCTCTTTGCCTGAAGATGTCTAACCAGGCTGAACATTACAGGCACCATTCTCATTTCTGCTTGACCAAAGGAAAAATCATCATTCTGGGATTCTCAGCATGAGATGAATTTGCTGTGCTTGTGCCAGTGAAGTGCTCTCAGGGTCAATGAGGAATAGTTCTCCTGATGTTAATTGCTCCATGCCCAGAAAAGTCTGCTCATACACAGCTCTTTACTGGCTTTCCTCTGGAGGGACTCTGACCTATATTAAAAAAACCCCAAAACGCTAAAGCACAACAACTTTGGCAGTTTTTGATCTTGAATTGAGCTAAATTCATAGCCTGGGGGGTCCTGTCTAAGTGCAGAGTTCTCTTTTGTCTCTGGACACTGAAAAAGCTCATTGCCAGAGAAGATAAAATCCTTTCCCTTCAGGAAGTAAAATCCCTTCAGAATATGCTTAGCTTCTTACTGGTAAAATGGCAAGCAGGCTTTGAATTAGAATTCTGTTTGAATATTTCCTGCTTGACTGAGAATAAAAGGTCCTGAAAGGAACATAGTCATAACTACTTGTGTTCAGGTCAGAAAAAAAGGAGAGACCCCAACCCACAGCACAGACCTTCTGGTAGAAGGCAGTGATTTGAAAACAAACAAACAAACAAAAATCTCATGTACTTTATAACTTTACAAGCTAGAGAAAAAAAACCTTAAAATAATGAGAAAAATGGAGGGGAATATCAGATTCTCCAGAAATGTGCTGACACCCACGTTGTTCTCTTTGGATTTCAGTCTCTTCCTCCAGTTTTTTCTCACATGGCCTTGTTCCGACCTTGCTGGCTCAGGAATTGCCCTCTCCATTTAAATCAGAGTGTATGTGAGGTGTTTTGGATGATTCCTGGCACACTCTGATGCTGAAGGATCATGTTTCTTGGTTGCAGGTTGGCCTGGTGTACATGTTCAACCTCATCGTTGGGACAGGAGCCCTGACCATGCCCAAGGCCTTTGCCACAGCAGGGTGGCTCGTCAGCCTCGTCCTCCTGATGTTCCTGGGATTTATGAGGTAGGATGTGTGTGTGTGTCTTCCTCCTGATGTTCCTGGGATTTATGAGGTAGGATGTGTGTGTGTGTCTTTAGGAGACTGGGAGGTTCAGCTGGGTGAGGACACTGTAAAGACTTTGGCTGTTTTCCTGTGTGCTCTGTCCCTCTGCTCCTTGGGTGTTGCTTTCTTCAGTGGTGTTGCCTGTGGACCTGATTTGGAGGGATGCACTTCCTGACTCTCTGGTACATCCCATTTCCTGACTGATGGCAGGGACTTTTCCTCTGGTTCAGAGTCTTCTGGGACCTTTATCCCAGCTGCCTTTTCAACATAGTCCTCTCTGTGGATACATTCCATGCTCACTTCTGTCACAGATCAGTTCCCCAAACACCAACCAGGTCTCAGGTGGCACAGGATCCAGTCTTTGCTTTGTTACTTGCAGATGTGTAAGCCTTCTCTTGGCTTCTGGCAATGCTCTCACAGCTGCAAGAGTGTCAGGAACACAAATTCCTATATAGCCAGGCCTGTCTTAGGCCCTCCAGACCTTTGCTGCTCAAGCCCCTGCCCAGGTGCCTCCCTGCTGGAGCAGCAGATGGAGCTGAAGGCTGTGGATACAGCACTGATTTCTAAGGAGTTACTGCTACAATTGCCATCTTCTGGTGGGCTGGGAATCCCTGCTTGCTTCTTGATTGGTTTTAAAATGAAATAAAGCAAAATTCCCTCCTGCCATTTGTACAAATGGACTCTTGAAGTGCCAGTCTTTTCAGTAACCACCTCTGCCAGCCTGAATCTCTCTTTGGTTTGGAGGCAGAGCTTTTGGGATCTGTTCTGTGCTGCTGTACAGGGTGATTGTATGGTCAAATGCTTGTGAGTGCCCCACCTCAGAGCTGGGTGCTGCAAAGGCTTGGTAGAATGATATTTGTGGGGTTACCAGTAACCAGGAGCTTTAGAAGCAATTCCTTTTAGCTGTGTTAGTTTAAAAGCATGAATTCAAAATATGGAATTCAGCAGCAGCAGCAGACAATCCTTCAAGGTCAGCAGGAGAGCACAAACATCCAAATCTGTGCACCAGAACTGCACTAGATAAGCTGAGAAGACACAGCTCAAAGGCTGCATGCCTTGGGAGCTCAGTTGCTTTTGTTCTGGTACTTGTGACTTCCTCGTGTCTACTGGGCCCCTTTGGTGCAGGAGAAGCCTGGGTGGAAATTGCTACACAGGCCTCAGCACTTCCTTTTATTCTTGCAAAACTGATCTCTTATTTGAGCTTGACAGGCCAGTTCCTGAAGCAGTGAGAAACCACTTTAAAGCTTTAAATAAGATAGATTTGAGGGGGTTTTAAAATTTATTGATTAGTATTATAGGACTGGTTTTAGCTGAGATAATGATATTCCTTCCATCAGTGGCTCTCCCTGTCTCCATGGACAGCTTTTTCACTGGCCTCCAGTATTTGCCTGTATGTGTGATGTGCTCCTTGTTCTTGTATTGCTGCTTTGCTTCTGATGCCATCTGTAAGATCAAGGGACCAGGGTGCCTTTGCCATGAGCTTCAAAATAGAGCTGGGTTTGTTCTAGGTTCTAAAAAGAGGAGGGAAGCTTGCTTTTAGCAAAGGTCAAAGTTCTCTTGCTGCCTTCAACCGAGAGGAACACCAGGAATGTGCCTTCCAAATATCTAAAATATCTTATTGTATCTGAAGGGGTGTTATATTGTGGTCTGCTTGAACATCTGAATCTCAAGAGCAGAAGGGAGCAGTAAACTGAGATGAAACACTATCATAACAGTGCATGGGGAGCTGGCAAAAGGATTGTTTTGGTTTGTTTGTTTGCTCCTACAAACAAATGGGAATTATTCTCCATCTCTCTTCAGTGACAGTTCTTGACTGTTACTGATGATACCAATTGAATTCTCTCTGTAGCTATATGACTACAACCTTTGTGGTGGAAGCCATGGCTGCTGCAAATGCCCAGCTGAGATGGAAGAGAATGGAAAAACGCAAGGTTTGTGTGGGGTTTCATTCTCCTTTTCCTCCTGTTGTTTAATCATGTAGGATTTTCCTGGCATTCTCCTGCATCTTTGCCTTGCCTCATTACTAACTCCAAAGAAATAAATTTCTACTGTATTTAACTTTGCCATATAAAATGTAGCTGTTAGTTCCCTGTGGGGTTGCTCATTAAAGACAAGATTTTCTGCTCCTGCTTTGAAAAATTTCTTGTGCTGTTCACATTTCTTACTGATCACACTCTCCTTGCCCAGAAGTGCTGCTCAGTGAATGTGGAGAGGTGGCAGCCAATATATTGGTGCTGTTTGGAGTTTGCTGAGGATTATAAATCCTTGCTGATCTCAGGTCATTTAACTGGGACAGGCTGGGATGTCCTTGCTGTTACTTGGGCAGTATCTCAGGTTGTGGACAGTTCTGAATTACATCCTTGCTGTAAAACTTACTTGTGGCTTTACTGGATCAGAGGGAGGCATAATTGTTTGCACTGATTTAGACCCCTGGCTTGGTGTTAGTGGGATGGAGTTAAGAACTAGACCTGCTTGTGCTGGCTAGATACCCTTGGATTTATTTTTTTCCTCCCAGTTCTGCAACACTGCAGATCTGCCTGAAGTTTCCAACTTCCTTGTGCCACTTATCACTACATGAATTGGACAGTGTTGCTGTGTGTGTGTGACCTGGGGCTGGGACAGCAGAGCCTGTCACTCACTTCAGCCTGCCCTGCTAGTGTTCTCTTCTGCCCTTCACAGCATCCCCTGGGCTCCCTGGTGTTGCCTTTGCTTGCATGTCCCCCCCTCCCTGTTTGGGACCTTCCTTGGAGTGTCTGGAAGTGACTATGACACTGGGAGTGGCACAGCCTGTACTGTGGGTAGCAGTTATCTCAGCAGTGGTCTGGTCTTTTCATCCAGGAGGATGATGAAGATGAGGATTCTTCCTCTGGAGTGTCTGACAGTGATGTTCTCCTCCAAGATGGCTATGAGCGAGCAGAGACACGGCCAATCCTGTCAGTTCGTGAGTACCCAGGTCATGCTTTCAGTGGTGGGAGGCCTCTTCTCTGCAGACAGTGTTCCAGTGGACTCCTCTGTCCATTTCACCCTTAATTCCACATGCTCTTATCCCAAAGTCCTCAGCACTTGCAAGATAAGACTCATTGAGAATTCAGTTTGCCTTCTGCAGCCTGATAAAGATCTTTTCCCTCTAGGTCACTAAGATGAGAACATCTTATTTTCTAAACACCTTAAACTAGCTTCAGCAGAGGAATTGGCCCAATGACTCTGCAGCTGTGGAGTTGTACATACTGTCCTTCAAATTGCTGCTAGAGCTTCCCAAGTATCCAGGTAATCTGGCCTCAGGGCCTATTGGAGGGACTGTTTGAAACACTTCTTGTTTTTTTAATTTGCAGAGAGACGTGGCTCAGCCAATATCTTTGAAATCACTGAGAGGGTGGAAATGGGCCAGATGGCTTCCATGTTCTTCAATAAAGGTAAGTGACAAACATTTTCAGAAGTCCCTTGGGCCTTCCTGCACGTTGTGTGTATGACTGTTCTGTAAGTTTTCATGCTTCTCAGTGTGGGTTTGCATCTTGAGTTTGTGATAATTCCACCCAAATGTGCTGTTCCTTCTCTCTGTGTACTGCATCCTGTGTGGTGTTTCTATAAAGTATTTTTGGGCCAGGTGGGCCAGAACCTGCTGTGGTGGGCATGGAACCAGCAAAACACTGCAGGTTATGGCAGCAGTTTCTTGATACAGGCAAGTGTAAGTCAGTGCCTTTTCTGACTGCAGTTCACCTACATCTGATCTGTATCTGTCCTCTGATCTCCATTGTCTGAAGCAGTAGAGCCCAGCTGTAATGTTTTCCAGTTGCCTTTTGGTTGTAGCATTTGAGAGTAGGACATTCAGGCTTCCTTGAGCCTTGTGAATAGCAGTCTGAAGGAGAGAGACTTCTGATAGGAGCATCCAGGAATTATCTGCATCTGGGGAATCATCAAGAGAGCTGGGACATGAACTGCTGAAGAGTCCCTGCTGAGGATGTGATAGACAGCTGGCTTATCTTTTTGCTTTTAAATGTCTTTTGTATGCCAGGGAACAAACCTGTAACCCTGCTCCAATAAAGCCTCATCCATTGCTGCGTGTGATAGAAATGCAAACCATGGTGATGAGAATTCTAAAACCTGTAAAGCAGGACAATGAAATGCTGCACAGAGCCAGAACATCATCAGACACCATGGCTGTGCAGTTTTGAGCCTGTCAGGCCCCATTTTTTGTGCAAAGTGATGTTTTCCCTTGTTTGCTGGCCACCTTGCAGAGAGGTGATAGAAAGCTGGGTTTTTTCCACTACATTACATCAGTGTTATGCCAGCATAAAGCTGTTGCCTCTGGAGGACAGGTGGGCTTAAGGAGTGAATATTCTTTGAGCTTTTTTTTTTTATTTTAAAGTTAATTGAAAAAAAAACTTTTTAATTTTCCTGCATGCCTCTTCTGGGATTTTGTAGATTTGAATCACTTAGGACTATCAATCCACCTTGGACTAGGCTGCCACATTTTTAGTCAGAGAAGTGAAGTGTGTCAGAAACATCTTGTTCATGGTCTTATCTGGACCACTGGGTTGTTATGACCTCAGGCAAGTTTTCTTGCTTGTTTGCTTTGCTGTGTGTAAAATGTGGTGAACACATCTCTGTCTCTTGATGTTCCTCTGAGGAGTAATGCTTGAGAAGTGCTTTGAGAGCAATCATGTAACAGGGTTTAGCAGTATTGCTGAGGATTGGGCTGTGGAGAGGTGGGGATCACAGGAGTCAGAGTGTTCTCATCAAGTTTCAGGAGGCCCCTTCTTTGCATGTGCTTCACAGGAGAGCTGGAAAGGACCCCCAGAAGCCAGGCAGGTTCTGGGCCTCTCTGGTGCTCAGCCAGTAGAGGGTGCTGGGAATATGTGTCCTCTCTCCATCGGCACTGATGCAGCTTCCAAGCAAAGTGAAATAAGCTGCTTAGTACTGTTAAATCTTAATCCATCTTCTTAATGTTGCTTTAGCCAGAGTTATCTGATTTCTGTGTTAGGGATCCTCCCCAGGGTCTGCTCAGTCCATCACAAAGGGGTGAATCCATCTGCAGGAAGGTGGCTGGAACAGCTGCAGGCTGTGGCCTGACCCTGCTTGTGACTTCCAGATGGGATGAGGTGCCTGCAGCAAAGGGCTGTAACTCGTTGCTGCTTTCCCTTTGTCTGAGCTCAGCAGTGAGGCTCCATCCCAGTCACTGATTCAGAGACACCCTCTGGCCTGTGAGTGGCTGCTGGGACAGAAAGGTGAAGGATTTCCCTCTGCAGGTCCCTGCTGGGGTGCTCCCTCCCCAGAGCTGCACAGAAAAGCCTTCAGCAAGGGCAGTGGCTCAGTGGCCACTTAGTGCTGAGAAACTGGGCCACACTGGGGAATTCCCAGCTCCAAGCACTAGCCTGTGAGGTTTCACAGCTGGCAAATATCTGGGTGTTTACTCATGATATACAGAGTATGGATCCAAACCCAAGGTGATGGAGGGCTTTACATACAGCCTCCAGAGGGAAGGCTGATGAAAGCTGTGCAGTAGACCTCAAAACCCCTGATTTCTAGTGAGTTCTCTGCTCCTTTCCCTTGACTGATTTTTATTTTCAACAATCTGACAGGAGTTGAATCTGCAGTCCTAGGAGGTAAGCTGGGGATAAATCTCAATTTCAGATTGTCTGCTTCCTTAAAGGGAGCTGACTTAGGTTTAGGCTGTGAAGAGACTGTGTGCTCTTTTGAAAGAGCTGGCTTTGAAAAACTACTTTTTTTTCTTGATCTAATTTTTTTTTTTAATGTTGGGTGCTTTCTTCTGGAACTGAGCAGTCATTTATTGCAGTAATAGATTCTAGGCACATCTATCATGCTGTTTCCTCACAGGAAGTAATTGCTTTTTTTTTTCACCCCGTTTTGTGCCCAGTAATGAAAGTATTGATCAAGGAGGGTCAGCAGCAGTTTATAAAAGGACTGATGCCAAAGTCTTCCTGTCTTGGAGAGGATGAGTTTGGGAGAGGAGTGTCACCTGTGCCTCCTGCAGACAGAGACTGGTCTGCACTGGAATGGGAGTGTGCTGGGTACTGGGTGGTGCTGCTGTGGCTTTGCTGGTCATGTCAGCTTTATTTTGTGTGTGTGGGGCAGCTGAGCCCTGAGACCAGTCATAGATCCCAAAACAGAATGTCTCTCTGAGTCTGTGTAGTCCTGAGCTCCGTGTCTCTGCAGCTTCTGTCCTTTGTCAGATATTTTTTAAAACTTTCAGCCTTTCTTAATGGGAAATTGGAGAAGGCTGGTAGGTAGTTTGTTTCTGTCTCCAGAACAGTGCAGAGACTGCCTAACTGTGAAGACATCTTTCACAGAGCAAGAAAACAAGAGGAGAACTATATAGCATGATCTGACAATTCATGTAGTAAGTCCATTTGTCTCCAAGAGCAACTCTAGAGCACTGGTTTAGTGTGCTGCTGTACAGAAGCAGTGAAGTTCTCTCAGTGCTTTTCTGATACAGCCCCTTTCATGCTAAGCAGGCTCAGCATATGGAATAATTTATTTAAACAAAGGAGAATGCCTGATAATGTTTCCTGACATCCAGACATCCAAGGGCAGCATGATGGCAAAACAGGGTAAAGCTTTGGGGCACCCAAGCACTGTAGGAGTGAATCCTCATTCTTGCAGAAGTGTTGTCTTTGTTTGATAGTTGTCACAGCTGTGAGTGTGAGGTTTGCTCAAGCTGCACTGGGATTAAGCATCAGGTGGCATCACAACTTGAAAGTATGGACAGGTTTCTTGAGCTGTTTTCCTTCATGGTCAACTTCTTAAATTAAATAAATCTGAGGCTTTTATTCTGTAACTCATCTGACTCTGAAATGAAATATCTTCCAATTTGTTGGTGAGGTTTATACAGACTTGCTTGAAAGAAGAGAATCCTGGAGTCTCATCAAGCATTTCTTTATCCCTTTAGATTTTAGCCCTTCACAGCAGTGTCTTCTGCCTCAGTAAGGCTGTTCTGTGCAACCAATTAATTTGTGTAAGATTTTCTTTTAATCTCATAGGTGAAGGCAAGACAAGCTTTAAATTAAAAATATTTTTTTTTAAATAGAGGAAAAACTTACCCAAAAAATTAGTAGGGGCAGGAACAGTGTGTGTAGTGGCATCAGGGTAAGTGGGATGCAGAAACAGTTTTAAAGCTTTGCAGGATTGTACCTTGGCTCGAGTTGCCAGTGGTAGGGAATCTCCCAAAGGAATTCCATTTCAGCCCATTGTAATCTGAGCTCTGCAGGGCCAAATCCCTGCAAATCCTACATATTGTGAAGGTCCTGCAGGTTTGCAGTCAGAGGATTTGGAATCAGCAGAGCCTGAAAACATTCTCTCTGCATTTCACTTTGTCGGGCTGTGCTCACACTGAGTCTGAGAGCATCACCTGGATGTTTGCCTGTGGCTGTTCAGAGCTGACAGCTTTGTCTGGCAGTTGACTTATGTGAGACCTGTTGGTCTTGACTGCAGGATGGGCTTGAACTTTAGAGAGTTTATTTAGTGTCAGTGCCAGGTACTGAGGAAGGCAGAGTGGAGCTCTGAGACCCCTCATGTCCCATCAGTTCCTGCTCCATGGTAAGTTCCCTCAGCTTGGGTGGAGTGTGCTACAGAAACTATGGAGGCAAACAGTGGTTTAAGATCTTAAAAATGTTGTATATTTGAAGTGCAGAGAACAAGAGTTTCTGTGTGCTCTGCTGAATCTGGACAATATTTTCTTTTTCTGCAGTGGGTGTCAACCTCTTCTATTTCTGCATAATTATCTACCTCTATGGAGATCTGGCAATCTATGCAGCAGCGGTGCCAGTCTCCCTAATGCAGGTGACATGGTAAGTGTGCTTACTTCTGAGGGGCTGTGTGCTGCCAGGGAACAGGGCAGGCTTAGGGTTTGATGGGCTGATAAATCTGAGTAGGATCAGCTGTACTTTCCAAAGCATGGGGTGGAGAAATGACTCCAGGACAGCTCATCTCTTGTGGGTAGGAGGTGAAGTTGTTTTGTATTCCCCACCTGAATGCCTGCTGCCTGCCTGCAAAGTAGCTGACCTGATTCCAGATAAGTCCTCAAGTGTGAAGTATTTCCAGCTTCAGCACTTGCAGACATGAGACTTGTTGCTCCATAGTTTGGCTGCAATACTCTGCAATATGTTGCCTTCTCTGTCTCTTTGGGTAAGAGTTGAGGGGTGTGATGCCTGAGGCCAGTGAGTAGTGATGGTACATGGACTTAGCTCTGCACTAAGAGTGGTGCCTTTCTCAAAGAAACAGATAATAAAAAAGATTGGTTTGATCAGATCTGGGCTGGATTTGGACTTCTGTCTTGAAAATGGAAAACATCAGCGATCCATTAAAGATCTAAGCTCACCAGCTTGATGATTAAATGATGAAACTTGCAAATAACTACAGGCAACTCAAACCTCTGCTACTCAGTGACTTGCTGTGTTAGACAGTCCAGAAAATGTAAGGAAGTGACTGTAATCATGGACAGAGAGGAGGACTGGTGTCTGCTCATTCTTCTTTCTTGAATGTTGGAGAGGGGAAGACATCTGCTAGGAGTTAATTACTGTCTTTTGTTTCTCCCTCCTTTCCCAGCAGTGTCACTGGCAACCATTCTTGCAGTGTTGGAGATGGCACAAAGTACAACGACACAGACAAGTGCTGGGGGCCAATTCGAAGGATTGATGCTTACAGGCTGTACCTGGTGAGTTTCTGGAATTGGGATGACCACTGTTGCCATTTAAACTCTGCTTCTAGTGCATAGGGATTTTTTTTTTCTTGTTGAAATAATATAGTTGAACTGAACAACAGAATATGAAACTTCTGGTTCGGTCTGACATTTTTTGCCAAATATCCCCTCCCTATTCTTGGTGACATGGCTGTGTTTGAACTTGTTGGCCAGCAGACTGATCCTTATGGTTTTTAATTCTGTCCATCTTGGTGTGTAGTTTTATATTGCTTAAGCAGGTGAGGTGTTTTTGCCACAGGCTGAGTTTTTCTTCACTGGGTTTTTCAGTGACTGGCTAAGTAATATTCGCTTGGGGGTAATTGTTGTCAAGATACTGAAGTATATTAAACTCACTTGAGTGCTTAGAATATAAAATACCCAGAGTTGGAAGGGACTCACAAGGATCATTGAGTCCAGTCTTTATGTGAATAAAATTGTTAATGCTGTAGGAGAATCTGCTTGAAAGATGATAGAAACCACCAGCTTAGACAACATCCAGTGCTATACACTGCCTTAATGATAGCTTTGTCTAGTTCAGGATTGTCTGTTGCATCTCATGCTGTGCTGGGGCTCTGCCCTGAACCCAGGGTGTTTCCCAGAGGATGATGAACATGGCTTCTCTAGAGCCTGGGGAGTGCTGAGTGCTCGTATTTGGAGCCAGATGTCAGCAGGGCAAAATGTGAGGAGGGAAGGATGCTAGTGCTGCATAGTGTGGCTTCTGTTAAGGGTCTCAGTGAGAATTTTAAGTAAAAGAAATGAGGGTGGCTGCGTGTGTACAAAGAAATCCAGAGGTAATTTTGGAGTTAGTATATTTTGGACATGCAGTGGATCACATCCAGTCTTATTAGAAAAGTAAGAGCTGGGTCTCAGAAATATTAGTGAATGTCAAAGTCTAGTTAATTATTTAAGAGAAATATTATTGCTTTAGTATATTCTGTCTTGGTCTGTTTCTTTAAAACTTCTAGAAGATTGAAGATTTCCTTCCTGAATTTCAATATCTCTCCCTGACCCAGCAGAAGGAGCTAGTCAGAAAAGGCAGACATGCATTAATTACTGCCTGTGTCTCTCGGATATTATGTCTATAATTCATGAAGATAATTGTTGTTAGGACTTGCAAAATTAAAAAAATTAAGACTCTGTAAGCATTAGACTTGCAGTCTGTGTACATAACTCTCAGAGGAGCTTTTCCCTTTGCTTGTCTTGTGGATTTGGAGAATAAATATGTTCAAAGTCTTTGCTAGGAGTTAATCCTTTCCTGCTCAGTAACTGGAATGAGGCTTCAGTGTTGTTCTCTGTGCCCTCTTAGATGGAGGGTGGGATTGTTTGTGGGAGAGCAGACCAGTCTGTAGTGGGTTACTGGTGGGGGTCACTTCTCACAATCACTATTTTCAGGATACTTCTGGGTGTCAGCATTACCTCTAAGTTCTGCTTCTCTGTTAAAAGCCTCTAATGCTTCTTACTGGATGAGGATGGGAGTAAACTGGGACTTGTTCTGCCTCCAGCTCTTCTGGTCCCATTCCCTGCTTGACCTGTGTGATTTCATTCTCCAGAAAACAGGGAGGATGGTGACCTCTTTAGAGAGGGGTAAGAGATGTAATCATTTATAAAACACTCAGACCACAGTACTGACCCTGGCTTTGAGTTTGGGCTGCCTCTGAAGTGGCTGTACTGGCTAATATTTTTCACCTGCTGTCCTGGTTAATATATTTCCCAGTTTCCTGTTTGCAGTGTGGACAACTAGTGACTGGTTGAGGGCTCTTAAACTTTCTGAGAGAAGCCTGGGGATGGGAGGGCAGGGCAAGGAAGTCACTTGACATCAAGCAAAAAATGTAGTAGTAAACCATTGTAATTATCTCTACACATTTTATCCAAGCTTCTTGTGTATAGGAGTAGAGTTTTGAACATGCCAGGGGAGCTGAAACCTGCCTGTCTGAAGGGGAAAGTGCAACATGAAAGCGAGGAGGGGAGAGATGCACCAAGAGCACAGCTTCTCTTGGTCCCAGGGGATCATACCCATGGAGAACTATTCTGTTTTCTTAACTTTCTATTTTGAATTCCTGCCTGATGCAATAATTCAGGTTCCACGTTTCAGTGGACAAACAAGGTCTCTTTTTGCAAACAAGTTCCCCTGTGGCAAGGGGACAGATGGACACTGTGATCCCAAAAGAAAGCAGCTGAGTTTTTGGATCAGCCCTTTTGTCCTAGATGCCTGCCTCTAGTTTTCCTACCTTATCTTAGTACTGGATTTAGGTTTAAGTGACTTTTAGGAGGAAGATATGTGGATGTAACTGAAACTTCTTGCCCATTCCAGTGAAGCAGTTTTCTGGAAGTAGTGTTATATTTCATGCTCTGTGTGTGACCCTACAGAAAATCTATTTTGGAGGAGAATAATCTATTTGAGCTTTTCTGGACAAGCAGTGCCAATGGGAGCTGCTTTGTGCCAAGTCCCACCAGTCTGCCAAAGACCCGTGCTGCCTTCCTCCTGTCAACTTTTTCTCTCCCAACACTGTCTTCTTTTCAACAAAAACCATTTCAAACATTGACTCTTCAAGCTGGGGATGGAGAGAAGAATAATAGCTGACGTAAAAATCCTTTTTCACGCCTTATTGTCTAAAAAGGCTTCTGGAAGCTGTCTCTGGTCTGATTACTGTGAATGGGAGCTGAAAACTATGTACATAATGAGAATATTTAGACAGATTAAATTCTTCTCTTGAGACTTTCTTGTCTGTGCAGCATCTTTATTGCTGCTCCAAGATTTCACACCTAAGTGTGTCTGCAGAGTCTTTAGAGACTGCTAGGCCCCTATTAACCTTTGTCTGAACAAATGGTTGTCTTGCATCTTGTTTATAAATTGCTTTGGAAAATAAAAACTTGCAAAACAAATAAGTGAAGGCAAGTGCAGGAAACATGTAAATAGACTTTTGCTCCTGTCCCATCACCTCCTAATAATATTAGCCTTCTTTTTGGGACCATAAAAGACCTGGAAGGTTTGAAGGGTGAGCCTTGCTGTGCTGTTCCATTTCTGTGAGAGGAAGACCCTGCAGGACAAATGTTCTTCCAAGAAAGGCGTGTGTTGGGCAGCCCAGCGACCTTGTTTAAGGCAAGCAGTGCTCACAGTTAAAGCAGATCGATGGCTTTCTATCTTTGCTTCAGACCCGTTATCACCCTGCCACGTCCTCAACAGCTGGAGTGACTCCCAAGTCCCTTGGCTGTCTCTGGCAATGCTGAGGACAGGGTCACGTTCTCTGAGTGCTGAATTCACACTTCAGTGCAGCTGCTTTATCATGCTCTCTTATAGGTTCCACTGGGCTGTGCTGGGGAGGTTGTGGGAAAGGGGCAGCAGATTTAGGTTTCAGATCTTTCATCGTAATATTCTTTCTTGTCTTTCTGTCCAAGTCATGTGGGAACGTGATATGATAGTCCCTGTTTCTAGAAAGCAGGTACTGAGATAAATAAGAGATTAAATCCTGGGGATCAGCAGCCATTCAGAGTGTCTGATCCAAACTGTGTTCATGACCTGGCAAACAATGCTTCTGTTCTGCAGCAGGGCAGCTGTTGAGGCTGAAACCTCTACTCTGTTCTCAGCCCTCCTCTTCTGCCAATCTGGGACATGGTGTCTTCCCATGATGGAAAGGAAATGGCTTAAGTTCTCAAGGGGAGCCATGTGCCTTTCAGGAGAGGCACTGGCACAGGAACTCCTGGTAGCCTGGCTGGGTAGCGCGTCAAAGCCACCAGGTGCATCTGTTCTGTCTGAGTCTCCGTTGGTTTTTTTAGCTGATTGGGAAAGGGACGCGGCATCCGCTTGTGCTGGTTCACAGATGCTGCAGTTTCGCAGGCAGCCCAGCGGGTGCAGGCTGGGCGAGGATGGGAGCGCAGATGGTTTAATGGAGATTATCCCAGTTGGAAACGTGCTTGTGCAGTGAATAAAATGAGCGGGCTCAGAGGCGCTTACTGTCCCTCTTCAGGAGGGGACAATGTCACCCCGGCCCGCCACTCTGATCACTGACCAGAGCAGGGCTGGGCTGCAGCTGCAGGAGGCTGTGCAGGGGGATCAGGTGGTGGTCTGAGGACACAAGTACTGTTGTACCATTGCCCAGTGCAGGCAGAACTTAATCAGCAAATGCCAAGGCTGAGTGGGTAAGTGTTGATGTGGATCCCGTGGGCCTCAGCACGGTGCTGCCTTCCCGGCCCGCTCCGGCTGCGGGCTGGAGCACTGGGCTTTGTGTGCCTGCTCTTTGTGCTCTGCTTCCCTCCACGGTATTTCTCCTCCCTGCCTCTGCCTGTGCCCTGCTCTGGGTACAGGTATCACAGATTTTTACTGTTGGAATAGATCTTGCCAAATGCATTTACCTGCACTGGAGCAGTTTTATCAGCATGTTTGGTACGCAATGCTCTTGTGGCCTCTCGGTCCTTTGTTGGCTACTGCAGATTTCTTTCTGTTTGTTTGTTTTTGTTTTATATTTTGCCTCCCAGCAGTGATATGAGAGGAGCCCTCATGGCAGTGCTTGAATAACCATGCTTGATCTGAGCTGTCTGTTGCAAACTGGGAGCTGGAGCAACAGAGCTGGAGCAGTGCTGCAAGCAGAGTGCTTCTTCCAAGGGCACCTGGGTTTTCTCCACCATTCCCTTTGCAGCAAGTGCTTTTCCTCTGCCCTGCCTTCCTCAGCTGTGCCCTGCAGCAGCATTGGGTAATAAATGGGTCACAGCTGCTGTCTCCTGGATATTTATTCTTACAGGTCTCAGTGTCTAGAGACCTTGAGAACCTGTGGTGGGGAAGGAAGCTGCCTCGGTGGCAGGAGCTGGACCAGGGAGGGCTGATTTCACAGGACATCTGTCAAAAAGGTTTGGGGTGCTTGTCCTGGGCTCCCAGAGTGAGCCAGTAAAAAGGAAGGAAAGCTGATGGAAGTTTATCCTGGTGGTGTGAAGTCATCATCTTGTTTAAATAAATTGCTTAAACTGTAGCATGGTTGTGTTCTAGGTTACTTCAGCTTGCAGTAAGGATGCAGCAGGACTGGGGCACTATTAGCTTGTCACCCTGCACATCCTATAAGAAATTATTCATGGTAAAACCTTCTTGCCAAAAATATTGCATTATATTCCTTACCACAAATGCTTTGATGTGATTTACTGTGATACTGATATAGAAATAGAAATAAATATTCAGAAAAGGCAGCTGCTACTTCTGTGCACAAAGGCAGTTCTGAAAGCCTTCAAAATAAGAAAAAGCTTTTCAAGAGTCCAGAATATTGTGCCATTTCTGTGTGTACAGGCCACCTGAGTTTTGAAATATTGCTGTAACACAAGAGGAATTAGTACTGCATTAAGTATCAATATCAGTAGACCAAATTGTTATAGGTGCCCCTGAAATACAGCTTTGCTTGGCTAAAAACCCTGTTTCAGAGGCTTACTGGAGTCTTCTCATGCCTCTTGTCTACTCAGCCTCCAAAAACTGAGGTCAGTTAAGTTGTTGCTTTGGTCTGAAGTGGTTGAAGAGGGATAGGAGCCAAGTTCTGCTAAAATAAATGGTGTCTGGATGTGGCATGGGAAGGCAAGTCTCAACTCTTTTTATTGTGCAACTAATAGGTTGAAATTGGCACACAGCCTTGTAAATATGGCATAAATCCTGTCTCCTTCATCCTGGTCCATTCTTCTGCGGGCTCATCAATAAATCCTTTCAGTTAGTTGCTCATCTATGCCTGTGACAGATGAACTGGCTCTACTGGAGCTTGCCACACTCCTTGTGCAAACTCCTTTCCTAATGCAAAGGGATCTTCAGATAATAACTGTGAAAACGAGGTTCCTCCTGAGCCATCAGGAGGAGAGGCAGATGAGTGTGGTGTTGTGGAAGTGAAATATCAACTTGTTGTGCCAGTGACCTAAGAGCTGGAGTTCGTCTTCTGATGGGTGATTTTTCTTGCTCCCTTGTAACTGATGGCATTTTGAGTAAAAGAAACATCAGCCAGAAGGCAAACACTGGGTGAGAGAGTCAGCCTTGGGGACCAGACTGAAGCAACTGCAAGACCATGCTTTGAAGCAACTAACATTAATGGATTAGCTTGTCTCTTTTCACTGGAAAATCAATAGTGCAGGGGGCTGGAATGTGTTTTCTGTACAGAGCTGTCTGTTCACTTCACAATGAGAAGTGGGTTTTTCCTAAGTGGAGCTTGGGTTGTGCTTGTCACTTGGACGCTGAGCTTTTCCAAAGGACCAATCCTGCCCTTCTGGCACCTCCAGCAGGCTGCAAGGGCTGTCTGGAAAGGGGAGGGATGCTGTGGTGCTGCTTGAATGCATGGCCAGGTGTGCTGCAGGTGCTACCAGCCCTTCAGAGAAGCACGGTGCAAGAGATGCAGAGATACAATGGGCAGAAGCCATCAATGAGCTCAGACACTCTTGGCTTCCCCAAGGAAGAATGTCCAGCACACCTTAGTGCTTGGTTTAACTTATGTGGTGTTAGATGGTGATCATGAGCTTTGGAAGAAAACCAGCTAAACAAACTGGGTGAAGCAGTGGCTTTAGAGAGGTCTCTCTTGGCTTTTCTGCACATTCTGCAGTTGGGAACTCACCAGAGGTGATGCTGGGCTCAAACCAGAGCCCTGCTGTGCAGCACAGCCATCCTGCCAAGGCTGAGAGGCCATGCTGCTGCTTTCCCTGAATAAAGCTGTCCTTTGGAGTAAGCTCACTTGGGCAGCAAGGCACCAAAGCTGACACTGTTCTCTCCTGATACTGGAGACCAATCTCTCCTGAATAGGGCAGGTGTCAGAACTAATATATGTGATCACCCACTCCCTACACCGAGTGGTAAAGCTTTAAAAAAGGCCTTTTAAAATTCCTTTCTTGGACTAGGCTGTTCCAGCAGAGCCACAAATCTTAGGTTTTCAGAACATTTGTAGAAAATAAGTAATAAATACATTTCCCCTGTGCAGTGTTACTTTTTGCAATGATTGTGACAGCATCCTAGGAGCCAGAGTTGGAGAAGACCTGTTAAGTCAGCTAAACAATCCCCTGGGAAATGCAATATAAGCTTTTTTCTTAACAGCATATTTTCCAGTTTTCTGTTCGGTGCTTTAGCACCAGCTTTGTTTTTCAGCAGAGGTCTGACCTTGCTGCCTGCTTGATTCACATCAGTGTTTTCATCGAGTAAGACAGCAGTCTTGATCTCTCATCCCCTGAAATTACCATTAATTCCTTAATATACAGGTAGAAAATACCAGAGCTGCTATGAAAATTATCAAAAGCTGTGTAGGAAAGCTTTGGACAGACCCATTTATCTTTTTACTCCTAAATAAACCTACAACTTAACACCATCCTAAATTGTGCTGTATGTCTGAGTGCGATCACTGATGCTCTTGTCCAAAAATGGGATTTTTGGACTACATCAGCAAATCCGACACGTAGCTCATGCTTCTGTAAGCAGGACTATAAATACAAATAATGCAGCTGGGATTTATCTTGTAAGTTGAAGTCAGTATAATGCTCTGGGGCAGAGCTGATCTCCCCAGCCTGTTGCACCTGTTTGGTGTGCACGGTGCAGGGAAGAAGACTGGAAGTGAACAGAAACCCCACTAGCTCTGGGCAACAAGGCTTTATCTCTTCTTTTGTGCTAAGCAGTTTCAAAGTGAGGGACTTTCCTTCCCTTCAGGCAACTCCTGCATGACACAGTGAGCAGGGTGATGCTGCCCCTGAAGCTACATCCTCCAGGCAGCTGGAGAATCCTGTGAAACTCAACTGAGAAGTTTGTAGGGGGGGAAAAAAGTAAAGAGGACAAGTAACAGCTTAGTGGTTGGGAGCACTGTTGGTGTTGTGGCAGACAAGGGCTTAGTGGCCGTCAGGAACATTCATCCTTGCTGAACCCAAGTATCTCCTAACCCTGGCAGCTTGTAGCTTGATATGTTTGCAGGGCCCTCTGTGCAGCCGTGTCATGCTGGTCCACATCTCCCTCGCTTTGTGCTGTCTAACCCAGGGGCTCTTGTAGTCAATATAAATATTGTTGTAGTTGCCAATGCCCTGCCAGGAGAAACTACAAATATGCAGGAATTTGAGGCAGTATTTGTGTATAAAGATGCCCTCGCATTTTCTTGGAGGAAACTCATTAGTCTCATACCATGCTAATGAATTGAGGAGGCAGAGAACAACTCCTCAAGGTCACCCAGTGTCAGGAAGGAGGAAAGCTCCACTTTCATATGCTGTGGGAGATCAGCTGGTGGGGGGGGGTACAGCCAAACTTGCCTCTGCACCTCCTCTGCTGTCCTTCCAAGTATCACAACCCAAGCATTCAGCTCTCCTGCATCTATCCACTTTGCTGCTTCCCTCCTGCTTGTTCAGATGCAATTAGGAGATGCAGAATAAGGGGGAGCCAGGGGTCAAGGAGGCGGTGAAGTGATTACAAGATGCTGCAAACGGCTGTGCCATAAATACTCCAATGATGAAAAATTAAATGCCAGTCACCTCGGGGTTATTGCTGGCCTCTCTCTCTTCTTGTGAAAAATAATAATGGAAGTGTATTTATCCCAGAAAGTGTAAGCTTGCTGCTGGCTGTGGTCCTGCACACCCCAGGTATGCCAGGAACAGAATCCTTGCACCTAATAACTTTCTGAGAACACTTTGTGCCTGAATTCCTTCAAGTTAAGTGGAGAAAGAACTGGTATTTCAGGGTATTCCTTCCAAAGTGGAAAGTTCCAGGTGCTCAGAGATTGACCAGCTCCAGAAACAGGCTGTGGCCCTGGGTAAGGATAGGGAGAGGAGAGGAGAGCAGTGCCCTTAAGTGCTGTCTCGCTGTCCTTGTGCTGCTTCTGCCTTGGCCTCCCAGAGCTGTGTGTGCAGGCTGCCCAGTTCACAGCCAGTGTTTGGTGTGTTGGATGACCAGCAAGATCAGTGCTTGAGGAGCTGGGATGACTACACCTTTCTGCTGGGTAGGCAGTTAGAACCAAATGCTGGTGCTGGGCTAGAGCCTTTGAAAATCTCTAGGTAGTATTCAGATCCACTGAAGTTGGTGTCTTTGGGGATACAAGCACTTCTTTTCATCCCTTGCAGAAGGTCTTCCATTTTGGAAGAGGCATTAGGATCACTGTGGCACGGGAACTGTTGGGAGACAGCATCCAGTTTAAAGGGTACTGTGGGTGAAAGGCCACTTTGCTTCTCTGGCAAAAACCAGCCTGGCAGCAGTCGAGGTCTTAATTCCTGGAGGTTATCTCTTCCCTGTCTGAGGGAACTGGGGAAGAAGGTGGGTGAGGGCTCCTCAGTGCCAGGAATATGCCTGGTGTGAGTTATGATTCTAAAGCTCTGCCAGGTGTCCTGAGAGCAGCACGTTAATTACCAGAGCTGCTGTGGTAGCTGCCTGCTGTACCCAAAGTATAACTGCCCTTGTTTCTTCAGCTATAAATATTCCTTGCGGATTGTCTGGTGGCTATGGCCTTCCTCCATTGTGACTTCCTGACTCTGCAGGGGATCTGGAGGTTAAAATCCCTCTTGCCTCTTAACTTCTTTGAGCAATCCTTGTTCTGTGGCTGGTTTATCTCTTTTCAACCGACTTTGAGCTTCATAACAGCTTGTCTGCTGATAACTCACTGCCTATCAGCACAACCCCTGCTGCATGTCTGCCTCCAGCCTTGGGAAGCTGTGGATTTTCAGTTTGGGATTTTTTTTTTTTTCTGATTTTTTTTTTTTTTTAGCTCTCTAGAAGGCTCCTTCCTGAACAATCAGACACTTTCCATGTATTTATATTTGTACTGTCCCCTGCAAGGGGTAAAGCTTTACCAAGGAAAGCTTGGATCGCCGCCCTTGCTGATAGGCCATCTGGCTCTGTAGCTTGAGATATGAGCTCATGTAGGACAGAAACATGGCCTTGTCACCCTGGTGAAGGGGATGAGAGATGGCAGAGGGGACACCACACTCAAGACCCTTTTCCCTTAAGATATTTTAGTTGAAAAGCCTTGGAGCCTTGGCAGGAGTAACTGGAGCCCATTTTGGGGTAGCACTGTTGTAGCCACAACTTGAAGTGGGTACAGAGGAGCTTGCAGAGGCTGCAGGTGTGTGCTGGGAGAGCTGCAGGTAGGTTGAAATGCCATGAAGCTGTTTTCTTTATCTAGGAGTTCCAAACAAGAATGGGGAAAGCACCATGCATTTAATATTTCTCTCCAAAGTCAGCCCTACAAATTCCCTGAGGATGTGAATAGAACACCAGTTCCTAAGAAATTACTAAAGGTGATAGGTCTGGTTCAGCCTTCCAACCCGGAATAAAACCTCTGGCCTGTGCTCATGCCAATAAATCCGATTATGCTTTTTGGACTTCTTTTTCCCTCCATGTGACACACTCTAGTGGAAAGCACCTGAGGTGGGAACAGAGTATCCCAGTTCCCTGACATCTTGTTTGCTCTCTGTACTCGCACAGTCGGGTTTTGTTGGATTGTTTCATCTGTCCCTTCTAGTGCTCATCTGAGTTGTGAAATAGCTCTGAGCTCGGGGATGTCTTGGAGAAGCAGAGCAAGTGTCAGAGTTGCCACTTCTGACAGCGTGTAAGAAATGTCTGCTTTTTCCTGCCGTGCTCAAGGAGACTTTCCTTGCATCTGAGCACTGAATCGAGCAAAGCTTCCTTTGGGAAGTGCTCGTCCAGCCAAGCCTGTATCTTGTTGGTGTCAGGCTTTGCTGTGGGAATGTTGTGTACCCACAGTTCAGTATCAAGCACTCAATTCTTGTCTTTCCTGCAAAAGTGTCAAAGTCTACCAAGGAGAGTGATCCATTTTATTAAACCAGTGACTTTTTTATGAGATCTTATCTCTCCTCTCTTTAGAGTAGGGTTATTTGCTGTGCTGTCTTGTGGGCCAGAGGTACCATTGCTCAACAGCTGTGAAATCTAAACATCAGTATCTGCAGAGATGGAGCTGATACCATCCTAAAGTGAAGTTCGTTGGAGGTGTTGTAACTTCTATCAAGGGGAAGCAAGAACTCCAAGGAATTCTATGGTTTGGGGTGGGTTCTTGTTTTGAATGCGAGTGTGAAAGGCAGGGAGGAGGAAAGGAAAAGGGTGGCTGGGGGCCCAAAGGGAGATTATATCTAAGGAGTGAGCACTACAACACCTCCATCTTCACATTACAAGGTGAGGGATCATTTCAGTGATATCTGAAACTTAGTAACTTCTCATTGGTGTGACAGCCCTGTGCTGCACAAATGATTATTCAAAAACTCTCACACTTTTTGTGCTGCTCCTGGCATATTTGCTGCATTTAACAATCATGGTGTCCCTTTGCTCAGCTACACACCCTGCTTCCACCTAATCTTTCTGAAAGTTTCAAGGTTCTGAATCAATAAGAAGCAATAGCTACTGTTTTTAATTGACTACTTGGCAAGTGCCAAAACCAGATGTAATTCTTACAGATGAGTTTGTGTAGCATGAAAACAAGCAAGTTCTGATGACAGTTATGAATGAGGCTGGTTTTTCAGATGGTCCTCTTGCAAATGTATGCAGGCACTAGCCATAATGCTGCAACTGCTGTATCTAATACATGAATCAGCCACGTTTTGGATGCTAATTGTGCTTCCTGAGCTGCATTGGCTGCTGCTGTGAAAGCCACATGCTGAGCAGCAGGTGAAAGCTATTGAACTGTACTGGTTCAGAGTGATAGATGGACCCTTTGGGTCAATAAAGAACCCGTCTGGTCAAGCAGCCCTCTGACTGGCTTGAAGCATGTTTGTATGGTCTGAAAGACTCCTGGCAGTAGCTGGCCATCACTTAGTGGTTGAGAGCTGTCTTGGCTGCAACTAAGCTGATAAAAACCAACCAGATGTCCTATTAACGCTTGATCTTACTCTTGCTTTTATAAGATAATCCAATAAACAAGGTTATGTAACCAAGTTTTAACATAAGAGCTTTAATAAAATATACTTTTAGAAATATATAAAATATATAAAAATATATATTCCAGGCAACGGTAAGCCCTAGTTAGTTCCCCTGTGGCAAGAAGACTCGAGTTGACCAGCCTGCTTTTTCATTTTGAAGTACTGAGAGCTGACAGGTGCAGAGGCTGGGAAAATGGTATCAGCTGAGTTGCCAGCTCAGGGAAGATCCCAAACCTTGGTGCCTGTGTTGCTGTGGCTTGGCTTGGTGGGAGGAATGGATTTGAAGACCCTCCCAGGGGTTGAGCAAGCTGGTGTGCTGCTTGTGGCTCCTATAGCCTCCAGGGAAGAGTGTAATTCAGGGTGACAAGCTGCTGTTCTTTCTTCTACCCTCACTGGTTGCTCATTTTTTTCGACTGGAAATGCCAGTAAAAGCAACAAAAACACTATCTTTGTTAGTCATTAGTGTGCTGGACTTTCATGCTGTTTTTCAGCATGAGAAAGGAAGAAAAAGAATTCTGCATTTACTTGCTGTGTGTGGATTCCACATACCCTCCACTATGAGCCTGGTGATTTACCTGGCCTTTCCCATTTAATGGAGGAGCTTGGAGGGAAATGAGGGAATCATTCTTAATAGCCAGCCCTGTGCAAAAGCACTGTAATGGTTTCTGTCTGCCATCCTGTGAATTTAGACAGCTTTTAATAGATTCAGTTCTCCTCTGTAGCTGAAGGAAGCATTCCTTTACCTTGTTTCAGCTCAGCAATGAATCAGTGCCCTATGCCTGCTTGTTTCTAATAAACCACTTCACCAGCAGAAAAATCTTAATCAAAGTAGACTATGCCCATTCTGCCTTGGGTGGGTTTATTTGCTGAATCTTAGGAAGAGAATTATAAACTCCCAGAAAATACCTCAGCTGACTCCAGAGGTGAACTGGAAAACTTGGGAGGGTTTTCTTCGTGTGCCAGGGCTCTGCATATTTGACTTCTGACTGGGCTGACTGGTGCAGTTTTCTATGTAGGCTTTAGATTGTTTGAATTACATGTGTAATGAAGTACTTTGTGAATTATTTCCCTCTAGGAGAGACTGGAGCTTGGAAAACATCAAGTAGAAATTTTGGGTATATGTCTGAGGTGCTTATTTGGGCTTACTTTTTCCTTAGAGAGAGGTTATGGAACTAATTAACTTAATGGGTTGGAAGAGCATGGAGGTGTCTGGCACAGCAAGGTAGAGGGAGTAGACATCCTCCTGCTAAGCACTGTGGTCTCTTCTCATCCTTTTGGGGCTGTGTTTTTAAATAGGGTTCCTGGCCTTGGGACTCATTCTGATGGTTGATGGTGAGATTAGCTCTAACCCAGGGACTGAGTCTTTGTCCTGGCTGGTGGTGAGAAACTGCCCACTTTTCCTGCCCTGTGCTCAATCCTGTTGAGCTGTATGCAGTTTCACTTCAAAATGATGTTGGTCTGGATGTTTAATGTTCAGTTCTGCTCAGGCTTTCTTCTTCCAAACAGTCCAGTGTGTTCTGTAGCTTCCCTTCCTAACAGTGGTTGGCACAAATCCCAGCAAAGGAAGGCAACTCATCTCATTGCAGGCCTTAGCATTGTTTGTATTGATCCATGGGTATTCATCTTGGATCACTAATGGGTGTCAAGTGGAAAAGGGAATAAATTTCGATTGCACTAGAATTAATCTCTCACTTGGCTCTTTTGGATCAGGATCTTGTTAAGAACAGAAGACACTGATCATCCTAAAGGTTGGTGGGGGGACATTCAACCATTCAAGCATAACAACTTGTATCTCTTCCCCATGAGTTAAGCAGTAATGGCCAGAGAGGAGGAGAGTTGAAAACCTTCCTGAATGGATTTGGTTGTTTCAGGTGCTCTGAGAACTGGAGAATAATTGCAAAAGGTGAAGGGCACCCAGGTTCTTCCAGTACCTAAGGGTGCTTTTTGATGCTTTTCAGCAGCTGAGGCCCAAATCTACCTTGACACATCTCCTTTCCTCGGTGGATGAGGCAAATCTGGGTTTGAGACCCAGCTGCTTTGGTGCTTGCTGATTTTGTGTCAATCCTTGCTATGGTTTGAGGGGCTGTTTTGCCAATTGGTTCTGGAGCATTCTTATTTGCAGCAGACACCTGTTCCTTAATTATCACATCCTTAGTCCATCTCTCTGTGTTCAGCACTTTCTGATGCAGGAGCTATGAACTAATTTGAAGGCAGGCTGTGTTGAGCAGTGTTGGGAGAGAAGGCTGAAAGAGATTAGTCACAAAATCAAGAATACTTGTCAGTAAGACAGTTGGTGTCAACTTTTTTTTGCTTTGGCCCTTGCCCTACATCACTTTTTAGTCAAAGATTTATTTAGTCTGTTGGGGTTTGTGCTCTGCTCTAGGAGTGTCAGTCCCTTGTGGGCAGGAGAGTGGAGTTAAGGTCCCACGTAGAAGAAAGGAACAAGAGGGAGAAGAGTTAAAAAAAAGGTTTGTAACTGACTGGTTTGCTTCTGTGTTAAAACCTCAAGTCCCATAACAGTTAAACCTGATTTGGCTCCTAGTCTTGCCAGTTATGCCTGTGGCTTTGTATTCTGTGTGATTTCAGCACTTCCTCCAACAACCATCAGTTGCTTCACAAATATGAATTCTGTGCATGCTTCCTGTCCTTTTTTTTTTTTTTTTTAAATCTGAGAAGTAAAAGCAAGACTTGGTGTAAGCAGTGGTCTAGGATCAGAATATATCCCCACAAAGCAACGTGTCAAACTGAGGGTTCTCTGCCCTGCTCCCCTTCTGGGTTTACTTTCGTCACCTGAGAATACTTGTGATGCAAGGCATTTCCAATTTGCCTTGCAGATATCCTGAAACTGTCTCAAAAAAGGTTTCTTGGGGTTGTGCTAGTCTTAAAATAGCTTGGATTCTGTTCTGTCCTGACTCTGTTGGGCTTGACAGAGACCTTGAGGCTTGGCAGAACTGCCCCTTTGAGTCCCAGTTCTTTGCTTCTGGTGACACCTTTTCTTGAACTGCTTTAAGAAGTCATGGAAAAGAGCAATGTGTAAATATTAATGCTGAATATTTGTCTTTAAAAATCTCTTTGGGATGCTCTACAAACCTATGCTGTGTGTGCTGTGGCTTTCTAAGCACTGCCTGGTTACAGCATTTGGACCTGTTAGTGTTTTGCCAGCCAGTGCCATCCCATGGAGGACAGGCAGGCTCTCTTCTCTAATACCCATTTTGTCTCCCTCTTACAAGCAGCTTCTCTCAGTCTGTGTTCAGGCTGCAGCCAGGGTATGTTTCTTCTTGCAGTGAAGCCTTTTTTCTTTTCTCTGGGGTAGGTAAGGCTTGAGTGCTGCTTTGTGCTGTAGCAGAGGTGAAATTGTTGCACAGGACATGTCATCTCTGGCCATGGACTGATAGCATGGTTGCCTCTTAGAAGTGCTAAAGGAAACTCTGATGGGAAGCTGTGTAGTCCAGATTCCTAGGATGGATCTTTGTTGAATGTATTTTGCAGTCCAGCTGGAAGAGATGCAAGAGATTGGTGCTGCAGTGCACCCTAATTTAATTTGCCCCATTCCTGGAAGTGTTCAAGGCCAGATTGGACAGGACTTTGATCAACCTGGTCTAGAGGAAGGTCTCTCCCCGTGGGAGAGGGTTGGACTGAGATCATCTCCAAGGTCCCTTCCAACCCAAACCATTCTGTGATTCTGTGAAACACTGGTCTGTTAATAGACATCCAAGAGGGCAGTGAGGAAGTTCTTCATTGAAGAACCTTTACTTTGCCAGCTGAATTAAACTCCCTCCTGATTATCTCTGTGATGACTTTTCCCTCACTTTGCACAGGTTTTCAGCTTCCAAGAGCTGAACTGTTATACTGTAGCTTCCCACTATCTGATTTTACATGTATAAAAAGCCCTCTATGTTTTACACAGGCAACTTAAAGTATGGGGGGAAAAAAGCTCCCGGCAGACCTGGCTCCATTGCTGTTGAGCCTGGGATACCCCGAAGCCACCCCATCAATGTTAATGGAAGCAGACTGGTGAGGGCTATTGCTATTCATACCTAAACTGAGCATGTACTTGGGCATAGAGGCCACAGTTTAATATTTAATGTTCCGTAAGGCTGCGCTGAGAGCTTTTACTGAAATGTGTCAGTAAAGGAGTGCTGTAGCAGTGAGAGCAAACGGCTGAGAGCCAAGAGGATCCTGAGGTCTACTCCTGCCCGAGGCATGTTCTCTGATACCCAACAACTTACTTGACCCGCTGTGTCTCAGCCAACTTAGCTGTAAAATTAAGCAACAAAGAAAGCTTCATGACAAACGGACATGTCTGGAGGTGAACTTTCAATGCAAGCTTTGTTCTTCTGATAAATTCATCTTGCTGGCAGAATTTCTGGTTTTTAATCTAATGTGTGATTTTGTTGTCCTTCCAGGCAGCATTCACGCTCCTCCTGGGTCCTTTCACCTTCTTCAATGTGCAGAAGACCAAGTATCTTCAAATCATGACGTCCCTCATGAGATGGATAGGTGAGTCTTGGCAGAGGCTCGGCCACCTCTTTAGCATTGATGGAACCTGAGTCACAGCACTGACGCTTCTCTTTGGCAAGATCTTGTTTGGAAGCAAGTGCTTGTCAAAGCAGCCTCTTTGAGGACAATTGTGCAGGCCTAATAAATCTTTGAGGAGAAAGGTTTTCGTCTAGGATGAAATTTCTGATTAAAACAAAACAAATTGTTCTCAGTCAGACATGGCTGGTAAATAAGGTTTTAGGCTGGTTTGTGTGAGGGGCAGAAGAGGTTTGGCAGAGTCTCCTGTCTGGGTGCTGGCTGTGATACCCACTCATTCTCATGGCATATTCACAACAGACTTGGGACAGTCTTTGTTTTGATCTGAGAAAAAAAGGAATTACTGGCAGACTTTCCACTCTTAGTTTTATCATCTGCTTGCATTTATTTTCCTAGGTCTTTATGGTAGGATGTGCTGCATTGGAAACCCCCAAACCAATGTGTCTTGTCCTTGGGAAGTCCTGCTCCCATGAGTTCTTTCCAAAATATTGCCAAGAACTTCTGGGAAGACAGATCACTCCCTTAAGGGAAGTAAGACATCACTCCTTTTTTTTTTTTTCTCAATGCCTTTGTCATTCAAAGATGCAGCTGCCTCACATCGGGCTTATGTGTGTACATGCCCTTAAAGGCTGAGAGGTGTGTGTGGGTTGTGGAGGTTTATGTTCAGGTTTGTCTCTTCTTGTGTCACCTAGACAGAGTGACTGATACTCAGGGCTAATAAAGAGCATTTCTGCAGGTTAATGACCAGCATTTCTGCAGGTTAACAGTCTCCTTGTGTGTGAATCCAGACCATTCAGACACAGAATTAGCTCTGCTTATACCTACCACTGGAATAAGAAGAAAAGCTGTTTTTTTAACTATTTCCCATTACACACATACTTTTGACCAGACTGCAGTTGGGTATTGTCCCTTCTCTGTGAATTCATCCTGTTTGGAAGTGGCTGGCAGTCACTGCAGAGGAATAGAGATCCTCTGTTCTAGAGAATTCCTGAAATGGGGTTAAGCAGTTGACACCCAGGAAAATTAAGTTGGATTTTAAGCTCTCAAGTCTCAGATGTTGAACAGTTAGAGTTAATAAATCCTGACTTTGGATAGTGTGAAAATCCTGAACGCCTGGTTTTTTCCTTTGTTGTCTGAGCACATGAAAGGTTTGAAAGCCCCCCCATTCTTCACAGAAAGAGGTTATCTCATTAAGGGGTACTAAAGGAAATGAGGAAGTTTTGCATGGGTGTTTTTTTTGTTGTTTTTTTTTTCTTTATAAGAATGATCTCTGCTCAGCTGACTGGCCTGATTCCAATCACCCTGCCTCCTCTTTCCTGGTAAAGACATCAGTCAGTCCTCATCCTGTCTCTGTGACAGTCTGATGCCTGCCTCATCTGCCACTGGTTTCCCTTTAGCCAGCTCCTTCCAGCCTGAGGATTGCTAAACCTTGGCGTGGTGGCAGAACTGTTCCTTTCTTTCATGGTTTGATGGAGAGGGATAAAGGCAATGTTTGGAGAAGTGTAGAGGAAATTCATACTTTAGCCTGATTGATTCCTGCGTCAGCACGCTGGGGAACAGCCGCCCCAGATAATGATAGTTAATGACCCTGACAGCACCTCAGTGGCTACTTAGAAGAACAGATTCCATATGTGTACAATGAGGGATAGATTTATTGGGAAAGACAATTTGTCAAAAAGCCATGTGATGCAGGGAGCAGAGAAGAGCTCTTGCTGCAGATCCCGGGGTGAGGATCAATCCCATACTGCTGAGATTTGTCAAACTGGCTTCTCCCATGTCCTCACATCACTGCTGTCCCCTCCTCCCAAAGCAGGGCTGTGAGTTAAACACAGGTTGGTGTTTAGAGAGCTTAGATACTAAAGAATGGTCTTGGGTAGTGTTTTGTGGTCTTCTGGACTTTTCCTGCCTGCATGCCAATGGCCAGATGTGAACTCTTTGTCCAGGTATAAGCTGTGCCTTTTCTTCACCTTCCTTGAGTTGGTTTTAGCCATGTGGTGCTGAGGGTGGTTCTGCAAAGCACTCTGAGCAGCAGAGCAACATTGCAGCTTCCTGCCTGCCTGTTTATTGTGTGGGGCAAAGAATACCTTCCCATGTGGACAGTGGCTTATTCAGCTTACCTGTGCTCATTGGCTTGGTGTGAATGGGAATCTGACCCATGCTTTGCATCATGATTTGAAAAATTCAAGCTTTCCTGAGCTGGGAGTCAGTGCAGACTTTGCAATGTGCCTCCCACAGGACTCCCCACACACCCTTCTCCCCAGCCCCGTGGAAAGTCCCTGGATTTCAGAGCAGGAGAGGCTGATGTAAAGCAGCACTGCCTCAGGTGTACTGGTGATTCAGATGATAGCAGCTGAGAGGATGGTTCTTGGCAGCAGAGAGAGCTAGCTGTGTGTGAAGGTCATTTCTGCTGGTGTTTGTAACAGTGTCAGCCTTGCCTTTGAAAGTTGCTTTCCCTCTTTCTCCTGATCTAAGTGATAATCAAATGTCACCAACCTCTTCCAGAGCCTTGTGCTCATCACAAGCAGCCCATCGGCTATCAAAGCCTACAGCAGTCTCATTCCACACCTCACAGATAAAAAAAAATTCATTCTCTCACTGAGAAATAGGCTTAAACACTGGGATCTGAGCTGGAAATTAGAAATGGGCCACTTCAAAGAATGTGGAGATGTTCCAGCGATCAGCCCTTTATCTGGCATCCTCCCAGGATAAGGGACTAAGCAAGGATAGGCACCTCTGAAACCTCTAAAAGGAGAAAGTTGAAGGAGGAGCTTGCAAGCCCAAGTGTTTTGCTGCTAGAGAGCCCAGACAGATGGATTCTCCTTGTCTGAGCCTGTTGATCACGGACAGCTCATCTGGAAAGAAGGCTGGCATGGCAAGGCACTTCCCTGCCAGGACTGATTGGAGCACAGAGGGTGGATCTGTGTCTCCAGGTGGAGTGGGGCTGGTAGCAGAGAGCACTTCCAGAGCAGTGGAGCTGTTGCCAGTCTTCTGAAGAGTAGCAGCTTACACACCTGGCTGCAGAACTGATTGTCACTTGGCATTGGTGAGTGCCAATGGTTAAATTCAGTGCAGCAGTTGGTGCTTGAACTGCTGGCCTTATCCTTGCTTAGAGATCTCTGCTCTCCAGGAGCTGGCAGATGAGTAAGGTGTTGCCTACCCAAGTTCTCATCCCTTTCCCTAAGCAGAAGCTCCTGAGACTGCTTTGTCAGCCTTTTGCAGGTACCTAAGGTGCCTTGGGAGATGGAGCAGAGGCACCCTAAGGGGTGCAACAGGGAGCCTGCCTGCTGTGCTTCCCTGGAAAAAGGGCCGGTCATGAAAATCATTTGGTTTAAATCCTTACAATCGTGCCTACAGGGAAGCCTTGTTTTGATTTGTTGGCTCACCCAGCTCTGGGGCCATGTGAGTACAAATTGTTGGGTGAGGAGGGTCCTTCCCCAGAGTGTAATTCCTGTCTTCCTTCCAGCTCTCTTCCACCTCAGACTCAGGAAAGTGTAGAGCTGTTACTAGGTCAATTCCTTTACCAGTTTTGGAGCTTGTTTCCAGATCTCTTACAAAGTTATTGGAGCAGGACTTTCTGCAGAGGGCTAAACCAACTAAGCCATCAATAAATTTAGAGCTGTTGATATTTCCAATTCCGCTGCTTGGATTTAAAACGCTTTTTTTTTCCTGGAGAGTTTAAATCTATGGTGGTGATGGATTGCTCTCTAAAGAGACTTGCTTATCTAGCTGGTATTTTCCCTCTCATTTCTTCAATCCTGATCAAGTGGGTACTGTTAGGGGTGAGCTGCTGAAGGGCACAGCCCAACAAGAGGGGCTGAGCCAGGCAAGTCCCATGCACCTCTTACAGCAGAGGGGATACAGCTCAATGGGGCACATTTTTATTATTGGATAATATTGGATAATAACTGTCTAGCAGCATCATGGGATAGGATATGGATTAGGAAAAATAACAAAAGGACAGAGCTTGGTGGAGCTGAGCAGCAAACATTAGGCTATTGTGCATTAAGCAGCTAACCCGATTAATTGCAGCCTGTTGCAGGCAGAGATGTCCAGCTCTACAGGTGAGGACTGCTGGCTCTAAAGACATTGGTAGCATGATTATGGCTGCTGTTATTAAATTGTCTCTGCCAAATGTTCCCAGATAGCTCCCACATGGGGCCTGTGCTCTGGGAGCTGCTCATGATGCTATATTGTAGTTATTAGAAAGTATTGTGTTTTAATGAAGGGATGGTTTATAGAGTAATAAACTTCTGGGTTTGGTTGAACAGGCTCAGTTCTCTCTCCCTGTTGGATCATAGCACATCTATTCAAGTAAACGCAGCCCTTGAGACAGAGCCTTCCCAACCCTGCCCAAACAATGATCTCACAATTATGTGCTCAGGAATAAAATCTCTACCCCAGCTCTTTCCCCTGGCCGATAAAATGGAGGGAGAGCAGACAAGAATTTCTGGGAAATCTGTGTTAAACCCTTCTTTTCTCCATCCCATCCCCTTCCATGCTACTTGGTAGAAGGCTTCTGGGGCAGAAACCAGGGAAGCAGAGCATGCTAGTGAGCCTGACTTTCTGTATCTGGTGGATTCTCTGGTAGTTCTGCTCTGGTAGTCCTGCTGTTTACAGCACTGCTCTGCAGAGAGCTGGTCTCAGACCATCTCACCTTGTGAACAGTCTCAGGTAACTGTCACTGCCACCCTTAGCAGCAGAAATATCTGTGCTGGAGTTGACTGGCTGCAGAAACCTGGAGTCACTGTGCTACATCCCTTCAAGTGCTGAGACTGAGAATTACAGAGGAGGCTGATTTAGGAGGGGGTGACAGTTATCTGAAGTCCTGCATTTCCAGTCTCCTGCTGAGAAATTAGTCTGCCAGTGTCCACAGTCCTCAAGGTGGGTGGCCTCTTTTCATATCAGAAATTGAGCTTTCTGCAAATAGCTTAAGGAGGGATCATTGTGATCTCTGCCCCTCTCCATTCACACTGCAGGGCGTACAGGAGGATGAGGGAATTGGACTGTAAATCAGGACACTGTTGCATGTTCATTCTGACAAGCTGCTTCAACAAAGTTACTTCATGTTCTTATATCCCTTTTGGAGCAGATGAAGCTGCTGCCAGAGCCCAGGGTAAATAATTCACTAAGAGAAGTGAATATATTTATGAAGAGTTAGTTAAAATGCTGTGCTTCTGTCATGCCTGCTTTTGGGATTGTCAGCTGAGGAGCTCATTTCAGTGCTGTTTGTGGGGGGCAGTGGGGTGAAGCAGTGCCTGTGTGAAGGAAAGAGCCTTGTGAGCTTCAGATGCAGATGGAGAGTGATTTGCAGTGCTGGACAGGACCACTGAGATCCTGCCTGAGGAGCTGCTGCTCCTGAAAAGAGCTCTTTATTCAGGCAGCAGGAGACACTGATGGGCCTGCAAGCTGAAGAAGGGGAGCTGGAAATGTAAGGGCACATTCAACCCTGCAAAAGGGTCTGGGTGGTGGTGCCCATGCAGGTTTTCAGGGTGGGGCTGTGGCATGAAAAGCTTCTTTCTGTTCAGAGTGGTTGTTGGTGGAACAAGATGATAAAAATCTTCGCTGTGTAGGCCCAAAGCAGGATGGGCAAGATGTGGCTAAGTCTGCAGAGCACCTGGATGTCATGGGACATGGGTGCTCTGCAGCCAGTGCTTTCCAAAGTGTACACAGCCATAGTTCAGGCTCACAGGGACACCAGAGTGTTTTATTGCCTTCACTTAGAAGGGTAAATTGTGACATGGACAGAGAAGTGACTGTCAGAGCTAACAGGCTAAGCCAGCAGCAGAGCTGAGAGCAGAGTCCTGGTTGCAGAGGTTTTATGGTTCTTCTGCCAAAGGTGACCAGCAGAGAGATGACCATAAACTATATGGGTAATTTTCCCCCAGAAGCAAACAAGCCTCACTGGCTGCTCTTTCCTTCCCATATGTTGAGAAAAAGCACCTGTGATAAATGCCTGAGGGCAAGGCCATTTTTCTCCTGTGAACTGTTGCTGGTTTACAGATGTCTGTGGGACCAGCTGATGTGGGCTGAGATGGGGCAGCTATGCTGGTTTCATGGCTGGCATTGTTACCACAGTTGGGGAAGCTACTTGTAAATCTTGGTTATGGTATTGCAAGCCTGATGAAGAAAAGCAGGGAAATGATGCCCTTAGAGCAGAGAAGCTCCACTGAACTGCTTTTGGCTGCCAAAAAGCCCTGGTAGTACTTTTTAAATGGAATTTCCCTTTATGAAGAAAAGGGTCTCCACCTGGCCCAAGGCAGCAGTGTCTGAGTTAGCTGCAGCAGGAGCAAGCCAGGCCTTGGGGAGTGGAGGTGCCTGAGAGGCTTTTTCTTGCCTTCTTGGTAAGCTGTGTCACACTTCTGTGTATGAGCAGCAGTCCCCTGCCATGTGGACCCTGCCTTAGGCTTTGGGGTAGGGAGGGTAACACTGTCTGGACAAGTCCCTGCTCTCCATTAGAGGAAGGAGCCACAGTGATGTTCCACAACTTTTGCTCATACCTTTCTTCTGGGAAGTAATTTCCCTCTTCTTTTCCTTCTGATGTTTCTCTCCAGAGAATTGCTGTCTTCTATGAACACATCCATCTTGCTTCCCCTCAGTCTCTGCACTCATAAATCCTTCATCTTCCTAGAGATGGTGTTTCAGGCTCTGTCATTGTCAAATCTGATCCTTAACTACTCCAGCTCCCACATCTAATGGAGCAAACCTGGTTTTCATGTTACCTCTTTACTGTGAATTCATATAGAAACCCCCTCTGAAGGCTGGAGAAGTTAATCAGTTGCTGTTCTGGAGTTTGTGGAGAAATGGAGGTCATGAACTAGTGGCAGGATATAGCTTCTGCGAGAGAAACTGGCTAAATGAGTTTTAAATTTAAAAATCAATGTCTTAATTTCAGATACTTTGTTCTGCCAGCATGTTGGACTCCAGCTGTGCTTTAATACTTCAAATGCCACAGGATCCAGAATGCCTGGTGGTTCCAGAGTTGCAGTGGGCTCTTCACCTTGCCCACATCACTGCTGAAGGCAGCTGGCTCTGAGAAGGGGCACCAACATCCTAGAAAGACATCAGCAGGGAAGTAGACAGGACAAGTGTCAGATGGGGATGCAGAAGGTAGGACTGTGTTGACGTGTTCCTGGGCCATTCAGTGTTTACAGAGCAGAGGCTTCTGTTTTTGTGCCCTATGAAAGAGCTGCCTAATGTTAAACTAAATGAGATCTGTTCCTCTGTTTAAGAGTGGCCTGCTGTGTTTTGACTCGATACAGGATTGAGGAGGGAAGAAACCTTCCCCCTTCCAAAAAGACTGGGTTTAGGAAGCCCCTGAAAACATCTTCCTCTTGGAATCCATCATGCTGCTTAATGTATGAAAAGGGAAGCAAGTGGCATGTGTTGGGATAGGGTGGTCCATTATCATTATTTGCTGGCATATTGATTCTCTGCTTGGACAGGAAAGCTCTGTCACACCGTCAGCCGGCGGTGACGGATGGCCCTGCCACAAATGTGTCATGGCACCAGCTCAGACAAATGGCTGGGGGGTAGGGGAGCAGCCAGGCGTGAGGTGGCTGCACACCACTGCCTCTCTGGTCCCTGGAAGGGGTGGCAGGCAGGTGTGGTGATGTTCTCTCCAGGCTTTCCTTGTAGAAGGAGGAGTGGGAGCAGGGACAGGGCTGGAGAGGATTTGAACATCTCACAAGTACCATGTCTTGAAGGGATGAAAGGGGGGGTTAAACCAGAAGTTCATTCTAAGCATCTTGCAGGAACCTACCATGACAGGGGAAAAAATGAGGCTTGGACTTATTTTCCTCTCTGCAATAGTGTTTCTGCAGAGATGAAGCTCATGTACAAACACCATTTTTCATTTACAGAGGTGTTTTCTCTGACTCTGTAAAACGATCCTTAAACTCAAAATGGCTAAATTATCTTCACTGCTTCTCTGCAGCTCTGTTATGTTTCTATCAAAATGCACAAAAATGTATTTCTTAATATCCCCAGATTGCCATATTTCCCAAACTGTACTACTTTGGATGTCTGCTCATCCATATTCATCCTTACTTCACCTGCAAGAACCAGAGCAGAACTGCCCTGTCTCTGAATCAACAACTCCTGAGTCAAGCAGGAAAGGCAGCAGTAGCTGACTGCAGGGTCTGCTTTATCTGAGAAGAACATTTGTTCCTCAAATAGTGAGGGGAGAAAAGAGAGTCTGCAGGAGAGGCATTTGGATGGTTGGGATGAGTTTCCTGATGATTTTCCTTTATGGTGTAGCCCCTCTTTATTTTTTTCCTCAGGCTCACTTACATCCTTCACTAAAAATGATGCTTGAACATCTGGAGGAGAGAAGATGAGACAAGAAGTGGCCTCTGTGCCTTGCTGACTGCCAAGCCTGTGGTGTGGGGGCTTGGAGTTGGTTTAACACTGTGGAAAAATCAAGACAAGCAAAACCCTTAATTGCTTTTTAAGCATTTATATAAAACAAGGCTTTAAGCAAATTTTTCATGTTACCAACTAACAATCCATGGTGCCACCACTGTCGACCTTGCCTTTTGGCTCTGGGTGCTGTTGATCATGGAAAGAAGGTGTTTCATACCTGGGACACATTGCTTGTGTCCTCTGTGCTGTGTGGAGAGGAACCCATCAAGGGTTTTTTTGTGAATCCATGTCTTCCTTCACCAAGATCCTTGTGGTGAAGGAACGCTGTTGGACAGCTGATGTGACAACAGTAAGTGACATGAAATAGTGTCGTGTGACTCTGCCTTCAGCCTGCTGTCCTGGGTAGGGGGTGTGAGGGGGAGCTTGGTGTGTGCCTGAGGATCCTGTGCTGCCTCTTTTCTGCTCAAAGCTGCCTGTCCATCAGCCTGTCATCTTCTTTTCATTTTGACTTATCCAAACCGTATCTAGGTTTCAGAGTTTCATTTTTTGGCTCGCCTCCTCTCAGGGACAGAGAGATAAATTTGACAGACAAGTGTTTTAGCTCTCCAGTTCCAGGAGTGAGAAACTCTTCTGCCTCAGGGACTGAGAGAAAATAACCATGGGGCAGGGCTTTTGTTGTCCTCTCTGAGGCTGGAATTGTGCAGGGGAGGTTTCCAGTTTACCCAGCACCATTTCTCTCAAGGATTACATCTGCAGAGCACCAGTGCCCAGGCAGGGGAAGCAGAGCTTGCCTTGCTGGAAGCAAAACTTGTTTGGATCTTAGTATTGGATCCTCACTCCTTGTAACTTTAATAAATCTCTGAAATGCATATTTAATGAAAAACAAATGTATTAAATTCTAGTTGCTTAAGCCAAAGACCATCCATCATTTAGGGAATCTACAAGAATTCTGTTCCTTCAGTGTTCTCTGCCAGAAAAGCACGTTGGGGCTGTTGAGAGTCTGTGGGAGATGCTTCAAGGATGGGGTGCCTGCCTGAAAGTTCCCCTGACCTGGTCCTTTTGGCACTGGTGCAGAAAGTGGGGCTTTGAGCCGATGGTGAGAATGGATTTGGGGGATGGAAATAGGTCACTCCTTCCTGTGTTGAGCAGAGCATGAGGAGATTCACTGTCTAGTGTGCAGGGGAAGAAGTGTGAGACTTCTGAGTCACGTCTTAGCCCAGATACAGGACCAGCTCAGGATGGGGCTGCAGAGCCTGACCGCCTCTCCCAGGCAAGAAGGAAAGGAACAGCCTCAGCACATTTCCACAGCTGCCCAACCTGTTTTGTCTTATTACTCAGGGCATCTTTTCCTTTTGCTTGTAGCCTGTGCAGCCCCGGGGAGTGCAGCCATGTCACATCACCTGGAACACAACTTTTTCTGGGTCTCTTGCTGAGCAGATATGGCTGGCAAGCATCTCCCCTCCGGGGAGCAGTGGGGGAGGCACAACCACTGTACCCCTGTTCACAGTGCCCCTCACCTGCCGGGCTTGAGTGAAGGCAAGGGGAATTGCACACCCCCAGAGCAATGAGCTGTTGCCTTCCATAGCTCTCTGTGACTGCCCTTGGGGCAGGAAAGAGAGTCTAGCACTCCCAAAAACGACCTGGCCTCGTGGCACCGTGAAGGAATGGATCTGCTGCTGTCAGTGCAGTGTTTGGGGAGGGCTGGTAGATGTGCCCTGTCACTGGAAAACAGCTGGAAGCAAGAGGTTTCCTGAGGCAGCACAGGATGAAATGCAGCTTGTGGCTTGGGAAGGGCTCAGCATGGAGCTGGTGTTTGCTGCAGGAGAACGTGAATTTCTGAGAGAGAGTTGTGGAGAGTGCTGGGGATGTATGGGAGGCAATATTCAGTGAGGTTAATCTGATCTTGCTGGGCACAAGAGAGGCAGCATTCACTAACTGGTCTGTAATTATTTTCCCATCCCTGGCAGGGTTTCCCATATCCAGATGTCTGTTGTGGGGAGCACAGCAAGCCCATGATCTTGTCACTCCATGGTGAGCCTGCCCAGCTCCTAGCACTGGTGCCAGCCTCCTGTGGACTTGAACTGTGCACTGTTCTGTTTAATTCCTCTGGATTTGTATTAATGACATTCAGAGTTGTCTGTAGTAGTTGTCTCAGCATTTTGTTGATTTTTTCATTACCTGATAATTCACGGCTCTGTTCCTGTGCCTCAGACTGGTGCAAGGACAGCTCTGTGCAAGCCACAGTGGCTCACCCATTGCAGCACCAGACTCTAAATCTCACTGCTTGCTGCCCTGTCAGGCAGGTCCTTTTCTCCCCTTTACTTGTTAACTCCAGCAGCTGATGATCACCTTTCCCAGGCTGATGCAATTTTTGTGACACCAGAATTAGTTTTCTGCTGCTTTTATATGCCATGCTAGGAATGAGAGTCTCACAGTAACTGCTCTGGCTCAAATTTCCACCCTCAGAGTAATAAGGGCATTAGCCCAATCGCCTCAATTCATTTTGTCCCTGGCACGTTGTTATTTGTAATAAGCTTTGTAAAATGTTGTTAGGCTTTTTCCTGACATAAGTGAAGGGTAGACGAGCAGACTTTGTGTCTAGAAACAATGAATTTTAATAGCAGTCTTTCAGGGCTGCTTTAGTCCCTTCCAGACTGGCTTCTCCACCCTGGGATTAGCTGCAGACAGCCTGTTCCTCCTGCCCAGGAAATGGCTGGCTAGTTCTTGCTCTATCATGCTTGACAGATCCCAGGGACAGGAAAGCGTGCTAGTAGCTGCTGCTCCTGTGCACATAGGGGAGGTCTTGAAAACATTAGTCCAGTTGGAAATGTGTAGGACTATTACTGGGGCTGACTGGAGCCAAGTCAGAGCTCAAACATCTCTAAGCCTTTTTGAAATGATGCTATTTAACCAGTGTGTGTGTGTAGCAGAAGCATCCATGAACCAAAATCCTTGAGGGCCCAGGGTTCACCAGCTATGTCAGCCTTCTGCTTCTGAAGGGCTCGGTGCAGCCCTGTGCTCTTGGGGGTGGGAGGGTGAGTCCCTGTGGGAAGGAGACTGGAGGGAGATGCCTGAGCCCATTCCCTTATCTGCTGACTGGCATTGACAGCAAATCACGATTGATTCCTGTGCACCTCACCTTTAATTTAGCACCCTCAGACAGGGTGGTGCATCAAAGAGATAAGGAGGTGCTCTTGCATAGCAGGAAAGAGCTGGGTGCCAAGACTGCCAGTGCAATGGGAGGAGGTCATGAGGAGTATGGGCCTGGGCTTGACCTGAGACCTTCTCTCTCTCTCCAGCTTTCATCCTCATGATTATTCTGGCCCTCATCCGCATCAGCAGAGGCCAAGCTGAAGGTCACCCATCCATGGCCCAGCTGTCGGGCATCCGCAATCTGTTTGGGGTGTGCGTCTATTCCTTCATGTGCCAGCACTCCCTGCCATCCCTCATCACCCCCATCTCCAAGAAGAAGCACGTCAACAAGCTCGTGCTGCTCGATTACATCCTGATCCTGGCGTTCTACAGCCTCCTGTCTTTCACTGCCATTTACTGCTTCCGCAACGACACCCTCATGGACATGTACACGCTCAACTTCACCAACTGTGAGATCATCAGCGTGGCCTTCATTCGGTACTTCCTGGGCCTCTTCCCGGTCTTCACCATCAGCACCAACTTCCCCATCATCGCAGTGACCCTGCGCAACAACTGGAAGACCCTTTTCCACAGAGAAGGGGGCACCTACCCGTGGGTGGTGGATAGGATTGTCTTTCCTGCCATCACACTGATTCCCCCAGTGGTGGTGGCTTTCTGCACCCACGATCTGGAGTCCTTGGTGGGGATCACGGGAGCCTATGCCGGGAATGGGATCCAGTACCTCATCCCAGCTTTCCTCGCGTACTGCAGTCGCAAAGACACTCAGCTGGTCTTCGGCAGCGGGACGGTGAACAAGCACCTCTCCCCTTTCCGGCACAGCTTCTGGATTGTGTTCGTGCTCATCTGGGGCTTCTCCTGCTTCGTGTTTGTGACTGCAAACATTGTCCTGAGTGAGTCAAAGCTCTGATGAGGGTTAGCAGCATGCTCCCTCTGGAGCTCCAGAGACTCCAGCATTTCAGCTCCCCCTCTGGAATGGTGCGGTGAGGGGGAGAGGCAATATGAAGGGAAGTTTCCAGGCTGTTGGCTTGGTGACACAGACTTTCTTCACTCCACTTTGAGTGTGGGTGGAGTGGACTTAACCTTATTACAGTTCTGGTTCTCAGACAAAGCCCTGGGGCTCAGTCCTTGGCAGCCTGCACCGTTAACCAGTGTCCAGCCATTCCTGCCTTTGGCTCTGTCCAAGCAGCACATTCTCTGTCTGTCCCTCTGTGGTTCTCCGTTTGCTGCAGGTCTCAGCACACAGGAGAGAGACAGACTTGGCTGCATCACTAAATGTCCCTTCTCCCAAAGGCAGGAATGTGCTGTGCAAAATCGAGAAGGAGTTTGGGATAACTGAGTCTCCCTGCTGAGACTCCTTCAGACCAACCTCCTATGCTAGCTGAAGGAAACCATAAGGGTGGAAATAGACCTAATTCAGCAGGAAGTAATTTTGTGCTGTTACATTTTCTAGAAGCAGTATCATGTTTGTGCACATTGGCTGGGATCGGGGATCTTTTGCTTAGAGCTGGATGTCTCCAGCCTGGGAGTTTACATTCACACTTCCATCCGGTTCTCCTGTGCTGTGGCAGCTAAGTTGGGCAGAGCAGTGCCCCTCTGCATGCAGGGATACAGCTCTTCCCACTGGAAGGGAAACCAGCACCGGCACACAACTCGGAGCTTTCCACTGGCAGAGCCCTTCTCCCTCTCTCAGCTTTGCCGGGGGCTGGTGCAAACAGCCAGGCCCTGACTCCAGCGGCCGGGATCGGGATCGGTGTGGGCTGGGCAGGTGCTAATTACCCAGTCCTGACACACGAGAGGCTCCGGCTGTGCACACTGATGCGTTCCCGGCGCTCCCGCGTTGAGTAATTAGCCTTGAAACGAGGTGGGTGTTAACTCAGGGGAATGAGCCGGTGCCAGGAGGAAGCGGCTGTGCCTTGGCTCAGCCCTGCCTGCAGCAGCAGAGCTCCCGAAACAAGGGAGCTGAAACCTGAAACCCGGCTGGAACTGGGCTTGAATCCCCCCTCTTGTCTTTCTGCACAGGGTTAACGTGGGCTTGGGGCTGCTCCTGCTCTGCTTCTTTCGGAATTGGGCTGCTCCTACCTTAGGCAGCTCTAGGGGAGTCTCTGCTTTTAGGATGACTGTGGTCGCTGTAACACCCCACTGTCACCAGGACCCGTGTTCAGAAGCCCTGGGGCACAGATCATACAGGGTTTCCTGACAGAGGAAAGAACTTTAAAAGTTTTCACCTGAACTATTTTAGACCCCCTGTTATCAAAGCAGGTTCAAAGCCAGGTGCATGTCAGATCCTCCTGCCCTCTGCACTTGCTGCAGCATTAAATGTCATCGCTAACTAAAGCAAGCTTTGAACTGCAGCTCTTTTTAATCAAGCTCTGTTTTCAAGTAGGACTTTCTGGTTTCCATATGACCTGAAGTGCTCCTCCTGGGGGAATATGCAAGTACCTGGAGCTGTATAAAACCACTTCATGGCTTTTAAAGCAAAACCCTGCACCTCTCAAGCCTGAGCACCGCCACTGTGTCCTTGCCGAGCTGCATGGAGAGAATCTGGAGAGACTGTTCACCTTCTCTCCAGCTTGATCCTAAACAGGCATTGGCAGCCCCTGCTAGTGAGTTTAAACATCCCCAAGTGCTCCTGGAAAGCTGATGTGGCATCTTCAGTACCAAATTAAGAAGGTATTTTACAGGTATCTGGTGGTGCAGTCTTGTTTAGGAAGCAGTAGTTTGGAGGGCAGATTCATGGGGCTGCTGAGCTGGGAGGCACCTGCGTGGCACTTGGGAGCTGGGCAGAGCTGGAGGGAGAATTGAATGCTGATGAAATGAGCCTTTGGAAGCTGGAGAGGCTGAGGGGGCTGTTCCTCTGCACAAGTGTGCAGGTGTGGGTTCATGGAGGGGCTGAGGGCTGTCTGCCCATGCACTGCAAGGCCCTTGGCTCAGCCCCTGCCCTCCACATGCCCGTTTCAGTCTCCTGCCTTCACATCTCATTGCAGCCCAGCAACAGGGCTGTTCTCTGTTATTTCATCTCCTTTCACCCTCTCTTCCCTTCTCAGGAGGGAGGGAGCCCAGCCTGGCACCCTCTTGCCTGCCATATCTTACATTTAAAGATGTGCCTTCTCTTCCTGGCCTGTGTGTCCCCCTCTCCCCCTCAACAATGTGTGACAGTGACTTCTGAGGGGCTGCACCTCCCAAGAGCTGCTTGGATCCAGGTTTTGGATGCAATAGGATGCTGAGGGCTTGTGTTCTAGCCCCAGCCTTTGCCATGTGGTACCTTACTGGGAAGGACTGTGCTCCCCAAGGAGCATGAGTGCTTCTCAAATAAATAACCATGAATTCCCAGACACCTGCTGTCCTTGCACAGCAGCAAAACAAATATATCCAAGGAACTGGGGTGATTAACAGAAAGGAGCTCTACAGCAGATAACATTTTTCATATAAAACATGACATAGCAATGCCTTAAAAATTACTGGAGAAAGCAGAAGGGGATGGTTCAGTGCAGTCAGCACTGGCTGAGGGGATGCTGGGTGACCCCATGGTGCAGGGCACAAGCTCTCTCCTCTCACTCCTCTCCACAAATAAGTCTATTTTTATTTGGCCATTATCAGCACTAACAATTCATTATTGCAGATTCACACGTGATGCTTTGTCCTGACTGTAATTAGTTTTTAAAAAATGGGATTAAAACCAATAAAATGCACATTATACATCTGGTTTAATCTGACTTCTTTTTCCATTCCTTTCTTCCTCGTGCTTAGGCACGGAGCAGCTATTCCTGGAGGGGATGGCCGTGACGGATGGGGCTGCAGGCCAAGGAGAAATGGCAAGTGGAGAGGCTAATGGAGACCCTCACCTCTTCTCTATTAGCCTACTGCAACTCTGGGTGCTAGCTGCAAACTCAATTAAAACATGTGTACTTTCCCCTTCTCAATTACGGCTCCTTACACTTACAGCCAAACAAATTGAATTGCTCTGCTGCCTCAGGCTGCAAAGGCAGTTTCTGCCAGCAAATTTATTATCACCATAAAGCGCAGCTTGATTTATGTTAAAATATTAAAGTAGATCTTTATGATGGAAATAAACAGTTTCTGCTGTGATTCTCTCGAAGGACCTCACAAGCAGTGGCGGATTTTGGGGCTTGGGCTGTAAATCTGAGGCCAAACTGGCATCGGGGAGGAATTCAGTCTATTGCAGCACTTGGAAGAGCAATGACCAGGGAAAGAAAAACTTTGAATCTGAGAAGAAGCTTTAGGCAGAGCTTCACCACCATCAAGGAGCCGTGTGTCCCTGAGGGGATTCAGCTGTTGGAAGGTTTGGGGAAAGTGCTCACCAGCCTTTCCCCTGGATGGATTTGGGCAGCCCAGGAGCTGTCAGTGGCTCATCTGCTGCAGGGTCTCCACTGGGGAAGGTTTTGTGCCATGGCTTTGCCTTGGCAGGAGGCAGGAACAAGGAACCAGGAGGTGGCTGCACCTGCTGCTCCCTCAGGCATCCTTGGGCACAGGCATGGCAGCTGTCCCCAGCACCTTCTTGGCCCCATATGTGTCACTGGTTTGTGATTTAACCAGTTCCCTCTGCCCTAACCTGAGTCACCGTGTCCCCAGAGCAGCACCAGCATGTCCTTGCCATTGGAGCCCCTTCCCAGGGGCTGACCTGTGCTGGCCTGCGTTGTTCCCTCTCTCCTCCTCAGGATGGGTCTTAGAATGCTGAGCAAAGGGGCAGTGAAAATAAGACCTATTATGGAGAAGTCAGAGCCGGCAGAAGTGGGGATGGGATTGAGGGGACACTGCCTGCCCCCTGCAGTGGGGCTGAGCCCCAGAGGTGGGTGCCCAGCAGTGATGCAGCCTTATTTCTCTCTGCATAGCAGCCCACAGCCTCCCGGGGTATCCCGGGTGCCAGAGCAGGCGGAATTAAAAAGTGATTGATTCGACAATTTCACCAAAAAGAAATAGTATCCCTCAACGTCTGTTAAACACTAAATTACCCAGCCCTTCTTTGGAAAGCCTAGCCAGAGGGTGCTTCCAGACTGCTGCTTCCCTGAAGGTTTGTCCCTGGTGTACCCACGAGCAAGGAAATGCTGCAGGAGCAGCTCAATCCTTCCTTGGTCCTTGAGAGTCACAGATCCCACCTGCACTGACCTTGTCATGCCTCAAACACCTCCTTTCCCACCAGTGCCCAGCACCTGGATGGGAGAAAAACTCTGCTTTTCCATCCCATTTGGCATGTAAAGATGATTATGCAAATGCCACCACGGTGGCCAGGGACCTGGGCATTCACATGGGGCACCCAGAATAGCCCTGGCCTTACACCGGGTGCTGACACCCAGCCCTGGAGCCACCTCCCCTGGGAGCACACCCCGCACCCCGTTTGCCCTGTCCCTTGCTGTCCTCAGCCTCCTGCAGCAAAGCCCTTCTATAAAACATGAAGCAGCTCCATTTGGCCTCTGCTGAGTCACCAGGAACATCACTAATTAATTTAAAACGTGGGTTGGGGATTTTTGATACTTTTTTTTTTTTCTCTTTCCTGCTCCCCTTTGCTGTCACAGCCCCAACCTCAGCTCAGGTTTGACTGCAGCTGTGTATGCTGGCTTCCTCGAGCCAGAGAGCCACAACTGGAGAGAAAGTTCCCAAGGCCACACTGAAGCTTCCCGGGAACCAGCCTGGTCCTACTCCAGGGGGCATCTGGGGCACTCGGCTGGGAAGAGCTGCCCCGGGTGAGTGGGTGCCATCACCTGTGGCAGCCTGGATGAATACCCTCCTCTTCAACCGGATTTATTTATTTATGGCTTTTATTTATACACTAGCACCTCCCACCCTCGCCGGGAGGCTTGGAGGGGCTGCCAAAGCCATTAAGAGACAATTGCGACGATAAATAAGTAAAGGGAATTAAAACGCTGGCACCAGTGTGTGATGGCAGCCAGGCTAGGGGATGGGGGGACTGGCTGGATTTTAATCCCAGACAGATGGGTGGATGCACTGATGGACAGATGGATGGACAGCCAGATATTGCCAATGCTTTTGAGCCTGGACCACGCGTGGCCGGGCCCTTCTGGACCTTCTCGGGGTTTTGCAGCCGTCCCTGGGGCAGGGCTGGATATCCCGGAGCAGTCCCTGCCTTCGTCCCCTCGCTCTTACCAGCCCCGGCTGCTCGGTGGCTGCCAGCAACCCCCAACAACTGTGTTTTAATAGAAAGATAGAAAAAAAAAAAAAAAAAAAGGAACTCTAGAGCAGCTCAGCTTCCCATGAGGGAGACGCTCATGGAGAAAGGCGATGCCAAACCAGCTGGGGCAGCTCTGTGTAGTCCTGGTGGTGCTGCTTTGCGATGGGGCTGGAACAGCCTGGCAAAGCTCTGGCTGCAGCCCGGGGCCCCTGACCCTCAATTCCCATTTCCCCAAGACCCTCTCCCCTGCCTGAGGCCGCTGTGAGTCACGGTCGCCTCTGCTCGCCCCCCAGCCCGGCAGGGAAAGGGCTGTGTCAGACGTACATGAAGAGAAGAATTAAACCCGGCTCATCTATCACACTTGATTTATGGCTCCATCAGCCTGGGAAGGTGGGAGGAATTTTTCCCTTTCTCATTCCCCACAGCACACCTTCCCGGGGCGGCTGTGCCGAGCTGGAGATCCCTGCCTGGCCGCCGTTTGCAGCCGTGACAGCATCACTCACTGACCCGAGCCCAGGGCCATCAGTGCCCAGCACCCCAAAGCCTGAGCAGGGGCCATGAACCCCGGCTCCAGTGCTCGGCTCCAACCTCTGCACAGGCTGACGGCTCCTAATTAAACCCTCGGAGCACTTGCCATTTTCCTTTCCCAGCTTTCCTTTGCCGGTGGGACGGGTGGGACGAGCCCGTGCCGCGGTTCAGCAGCAACGGGACACGGACGGGGAGGGGGTGCGCAGGACCACGAATATTCACGGGAATCCATGATGCTAAGGACAGCCCCGGAGGATGGAAGAAGGGTCCCCAGGCAGCTGAAAATGTCTTTTTAATGACCTGGACATGGCGTTTCGAGTCCTTTGAATGAAATCAAAACTTGACGGCGAAACGGCGGCGATGCTTTTGGCGTCCCCGATGCCAGCCTCGCCTATAGGGAGAACTCGACCCAGCATGTACCAGCCCTTGCCAGGCTCCTCTGACACCCCCAAAGAGCGCACCGGGACCCGCCGAGTCGCTTGGAGCATCCCGCTGCCGGCGGTGCAGGACCCCGGGAGGCCGGAGCCCGGCCGGGAGCCGCTGGCTTGCCCGTGGGGACACCCGGGCAAAGGGCAGGCAGAGGGGTGCGGACACCCCCCTGTCCTCCCATCACACCTCCGACTCCAGGCTGGAGACCCGCCGCC